>JAHXMU010000774.1:0-30566 GCA_019455685.1 Philornis downsi | reverse complement strand
ACACACACACACACACACACACACACACACACACACACACACACACAAACTCACCTAAATATGAAACACCAGCAGCAAGCAGCGTTAGGGCAAAGCGCTTAATGAAATCTTCAATGAAACATAAGCGCAAATACACAAGAGTCGAAGCAACGAAGAGCATTTGCATCAATTAATCCACAGGCAATAAAAGTGAAAGAGCAATTGCAATCCGATTTTCCGTACATTCATACATTGCTATGCATTGGCACGGTTCCTGCTCTTGGGTCTTCTACACATTTGCTATTCGTGTATTGAGGAATGAGCAGCAGAAGAAGAAGAAGCGACCGGAAAAGCAGAAATTCCACAAAACATCAGTTTAATGAGAATCCAAGCAATGACACTTTAACGCCAAGCAACAGAAGGCGAATGGTGTTAAAGGTATGAATGAAATGGATGTGTTACATTTGAATTTTGTTGGGCATCGGTAGGATTGATGATGGTGGGGTTGCTGCTTAAGAACTTAATGCGTGATGCGTGGCATTCTACGGCATGCTCAGATGATTGTGCATAAGTTATTCTATTCTAAACATATATGTATGCTACTTATGTGTGTAGCGGCTACCTCTAATGTCCCGAAATTCTAGTGCAATTAAAGTAGAAATTAATATTATTATTTAAGCAACTGACTTGGTGTCATCCATAAAGAAAAATCAGTCGAAAAATATAAATGCACATAAAGCTATGATTTCGATTATACTTTTATTTCATTATAATGCTTGGACCTTGCCATTATGTACATAATACAATCTCATTTAAATGACCGCCTCTGGATAGTTTGCAGTAGTTGATCCTTTTGAGATAATTTTCGACCACTTTTTCGCACATTTCGGGCGGTATCTCGGCGATAACTTGACAAATTTTGGTTTTAAAATGTTCCAATCTTTGGGGATTATCCACGTAAACACGGTCTTTGACGTAGCCTTACAAAAAAGGACTAACAGTGCCAAATCGCATGATTTTGACGGTAAGTTGGCGGCGCCAAAACGTGACATTACACTTCCTGGAAACTTTTCATGCAATAAAGACAAAATCGGTCGTGTTGTGCGGCTCGTGGCACCGTCTTGTTGAAATCACATTTCTTCTAGTTCATAATCTTTAATTGCAGGCCAAAAAAACGGTTATCGTACGGTCATAGCGCTCTCATTTAAAATTCGGGTTATACGCCACTGCTTCACTAACAGAAGCGATATTTTCGTCATTGAGGCATTGCATTTTCAAATAGCCTTGCCAATTGCCATTGCCAATTCCTTGCACATTAATTCGATTATGATGACCATCCCGTAATGCACGAAAAGTGCTACTTTTGAATTACCACTTCTATAGCAAGGTTTAACTGCCCAGCAAAAGAAAACTGGAAGTCATTTATAATAGTAAATTTTCCTCACTTGCAATAGCGCAATGTATGCATATTTATCATTTCCCAAGACGCATTTTAATACCGCTCCCAAATCTAATCAAACTTGGTAGTTCTTATTAAATTGAATTACATTTAAATACTATTAATTAATTTGTTTGGGTTCGAATGTCACATAATCACGTTTGATAGAAACACTGGGTTACGGTCTAATTTCGAACTGAACAATCTGATCGAAAAATAAAATAAAACTGTTCATCTATCCACGAATCTAGCCATTCCTTGATGCCGTCATATGAGTGGAACAGCTAGTCAGCCAAACCGTATGACATCGAACAGAACAAGTGGAAATCGGACGGCGTAATATCTGGAGAGGATATGGCAGATGAGGTAAGACTTCCCATTTCAGCGCCTCCAGGTAGGTTTTAAAGCGTTTGGTCACGTGAGGACGAGTGTTGTCATGCTGAAGAATTTTTCGTGCCTGTCCTCGTATTATGGGCGTTTATCGGGCAGAGTTCGGCTCAATCACATTAATTGAAATCGATACCGATCCTCAATGATGGTTTTGCTTGGTTTCAACAACCGGTAATAAATAACACCAACCTGGTCCCACTAAATATAGAGCATAATCTTAGCAACGTGAACATTCGACCGAGGCGATGATGACGACGACATAGAGGCATGACCGGGCAGTCCTCGTGACTTTCTTTTCTTTGGATTGCTGTAATGAATTCATTTTTCATCACCCGTTACAATACGATGAAGAAACCCCTTCCTTTTTTGTCGCTAAAGCAGTTGCTACAAGCGAAAAAAACGACGTTTAACGTCCATTGGCTTCAACTCAAAAGGAACAGAATTTCCTTGCTTTTGAATCATTACCAACGCATGCAATAGCTTAGAAGTGGCTTGGCGGGTAACTCCTAATACTGAAGCAGGCTCTACCTGCATTTGACACGGATCCCCATCAAGCGATGCCGTTAATTCGGTGTCTTCGAAGGTTTTTCGTCGTCGTCGTCGGTCGTCAACATCAAATTCACCTTCTTTAAAGCGACGGAACCAATCTCGTCATGTTGTTTCAGTTAAGGCAGCATCTCCGTAAACGTTTTGAAGCTTTCGACGAGATTCAGCTGCCGTTTTCTTCGATTGAAAGAAGAAAATCAATACTTCCCAAAATCATACATATTTATACAACTAAAAGAATATGACGTTAAAAGAAAATCACTATTGTGTCGTAGTATGTCTACCACATGTCTAAGCTTGGCTCATGACGTTTAGGTTATGGCAGAATCGACTAGCAATTACAGCTGGCGCCATCTATTGTCAACTAGCGAGAACTTGGTAGGGCACCTAATAATTACACCAAAGGAGGCCGATGAAATAAAAACATTAAAACCGACAGTCGTTGTAAGAATATGAAACATATTTTTTATTCTTCTTTCTTTCGTTTCCGATGCAAAAACTCAAAATTTTGTTAACATGAGTTTAAAATTGTTGTTCATTAAGACCTTAAATTAATTGCTTTTTTGAATTCTGATTAAAAGAAGAAAATGTCATAAAATTGATCTAAAGGCTTTTCATTGCTATGGAGGTTCTGGTGAAAAGGCAATGAAAAGCTGTCAAAAACAACTGCATCCCTCCTATTTTCATCTTTGATTACCCATTTTTCCACCACCTCCGGGCCACGATCAGCGGATATTTGTTGACTTTCCTGGATGCTCTTTTTTTACTGAGTTATTTGCATATCAGAAAATGCGTACCGTTGCTGAAAATATAGTTAACTGGCGAATTCAGTATTAACTTTCGAATTACAGTCACTAAAGTTATAAATTTCAAGTTTTGCACAAAACTCAACCTTAAACCGATTAATGAATGAAAGTATACTGGTTAAACCGGTTATACGAAAATTACTTCTCTTAAAAATATCTCGGCATATCGTTAAAATCCTCACATTAATCGTTGTCCGCCAACTGAAATTATCCCCTCACCTAAAGTGAGACTAAAAGTGTTTAGAAATAGATTTCTAAGTTGATTATATGTTAGCGTGTTATTCGCAGCAGTAGTTGCTCTTGGTGTTGTTTGTTATCATTCACTTATAATTCTCGCTTCCACTAAATGCCATGGCAACCATCAATCTTGTGTGGTTTGTGTGTTTCAGATGTCAGCCGCGTTGTGCAGCATCGCTTATAGTTTGGAATTTTGCCTTGTGCATGTTGTTATTTTGTTACACGTTACCGTTTGCTATTCCCCAATATGAAATCTGCAAAAAGAAAAAAAAATATCCTGCTGTTTTTGTGTCCTGGGGATGTTGATGCGTTGCCTTTTTGAGCGGGTCGCCGCGCGGTTGGCCTCGCCGATTGCCTTGGCTGCAAACCAAACAACATCGAATTGCAACGTTGGCAGGCAGTGATTTCGTTCTATATTCCTATTTTTTTTTTTTTTTTGTCTAAAATGCTCTTGAGCCTTCTTGTTGTATTTTGGGGAATAGCTGCTATTGATTGATGAAACTAAGTTATGTGGATACTGCAAGAACCAGTGCGAAATATAAATTGTTGTTTAGTAGCGATTTTTGGTTTAGCGCTGCCACTGATAAGCGTAGGCAAAAACATCGTGTGGGGAATATGATTGGAGGCCAACAGCAAATGATTATGAGATTTTATTTCAAATATTTTGAAACGATGTTTTGTGCAATTAATCATTAATTTATTACGATTTGTCGATGCTGTGCAATTATTTGGCAATAAATTGGAGGTTTAATGAAGTGTAAATCATAGCGGCCTTTATTTGAAAGATAAACCAACGGATATATCAAATGCTTTTCGAAGCAAAAAGCAATATGAATAATTATGTAAGTTGCTCCAAATGAGCGTTACGGTTTTGAGCCAACTGAATTCTGAGTTGCTATATTACACATTGTGAAAGGGAAGATTATAATTTGCACTTTCTGGGACAAGCGGTAAGATTTCGATGAATTTCCTTAAAACTTCCGATCTTGGGCCAAATATTGCCTTATAATACCATCGCATATACGTCTGGTGGCAGTTCAAGTCAGAATGCTTCCAGTTCGAGCAACCTAAATTGATATGTTAACGCCGAAGCGTTTTAGACAAGTTGATAGCACCTGCCACTGAAAGTCAATTATTTTTACCAGCCTGGTGGTTGTTGGCAGGCCCTACTATCGAATATGGTGACCGAAAAAGATGCTCATCTTAAAAAAAAAATATTACAAAAACACTTAAGAAACGAATGAAATGGATCGGCCCCAAATGTTGACGACCTCTGCAAAATTCATATGATTTAAGGTAAGCGCTTAGGATATCCAGACTCTGAACAGAGAGGTGTCTCTGCACGGCTGTCGAATGTCATTGACAAAAACGCAGAAATTGGGGCATCTGATACAGCTTGGACCGATCGTGGCACAATGATTAATGCACGCGGCTATTAATCGCAAGATCGCGGGTTCAACTCCGCATAAGCCCACCTATTGTTGTTTGAGCGGCTGTCACCTTGATGTGTCCGACGAATACTTCGAGTAGTCGAGTAACAAACAAAGTTGACAACGTCTTCATGCATTCAACACAGAAATTGCGGCATCTACTACAGCTCAGACTGATCGTGGCGCAATGTATAGTGCACCCGGCTATCGTTCGCAAGATGTCGGGTTCAACTCCGCATAGGGCTATCACCTCGGCGGTCACCTCGATTTGACCGACGAACACTTCGAGTAGCCGAGTAATAAACAAGTTTGCTAAATGCTTCCCAAACTGTTACCTCGAGAATCGTCACTAAACTGTAGGTCCCGTTGAATGACTCTTAAAATATAATGCATGCAAGGATCTCCCAAGGAATGTAAGGAGTAAGTCTAAAAATAGAATGTGTGTAAACTAGTTGATTATAAGAAGCTCTTCCATGGGATGCAAGAAAATTGGTTTTACTATGGCTAACAAGCAGAAAGATATAAATATCTTAGACTTATGGTGGTTAAGAGACTTAGGTACCTTGCCTGCGCAAGTTAAATCTATATGTGGTTGAATAGACGTGTTGAGGACAATTTTTTTGTCATGGCAATTTGTGCACATGCCCTCACGAAAAATGAAGACGTTGAAGACAAGGATATATTTTATGAAAGCAAAGTAGAAGTATGTGATCACTGTTCTGACTACGGCATTAAAATCATTCACGAAGATTTTATTGCCAAAATAGGAATCGAAAATGTTCCAAGTAGCAAAATCCAATCTATATAACAACACCTACATACATACATATAACAACATTAACAACATCTATATAACAACACTAACAACACTATATATAAACGAACTATAGCTGGATTCTTTCACAGCGGCGCAGATTCCCCTGCAAAACATATTCGTAAAGCAACTTGGCTTTCACCTGGTAATAGCAAGCTTTTAGTGTCATGGACATGTATGCGGTATCTGATGCTTGCAGGGACTTGTGTCAGCTAAGATGAGTACGAGATTGCTGGATATCGACGCCACTGATATCGTCACAGTCCACTCGAACAAATTGTCCCAACCACAATAGCAAAACGACCCTAATCCTTGCGTTCCTGCCTACTATGTCAACATATTGCGTATTCGATGGCACCTGCCTCAAAAACCGAACTTTAGAATAAAAACTCGCACTCAGATAAGTGTAACTGAGGGAAAGGATACTGTATGCAGGCAATGCTGCTACCAATTGTAAAGCATGGTGTCAGGAACGCAGCATGTGAGAGAAAAGAGAGAGAGAGAGACACATATTTTTAAATAGAACAAACGGTAACTGGAAGAACAGACGAGCAAGATCCGGAAAGAGTGTAAGGACAGAGGTGAAACCCGAAAATTCTATTAAAAGAAAAAACAGGACTCTCCATCCCTAAAGAAAATGAAAGCAAACTGGTCAAAGATGAGAAGAGAATACTGCATTGTATTGTGTTATAATGCTTGGTAAGATTTGGAAAAAAATAGACTAGATAACCGCGCTTTTTCCGGTAACCCTCACACAAAAGAGCTAATTTAATCCATATATTCTTAAATTAATATTTTTCATTCGGTAAAAAAATGTAGTATAATTTGCGACGCAGAAGGCTCTTGGTGAGGCTACTTTTTGGGCCACTCCCCAAATTGGTTGATTTAGCAAAAATCTGTGCTCCCCCTATAATTTCTCAGAGCAGGACTTCAGAGATATAATTTTCCTTCTTTCATTGTGCGTGCCTTAATTCAGAATATTGTTTTGAAAAGAATATAGCGATTAACCATGCCCCTTAAGCTACAATCACACGTTTGCTTCAAGGCGAAATTATCTTGGGTAAAGGAACGTGTAAGCCTGTTCACCACATAGAAATTTCTGCACTGGTTAAATAACTTCTTGGTACATTCATCAGCCAATCTACATAACCTTGAAATACTGGATAATTTCATTCGCCTTTGCCACAAAAGTGGCGGTGTCAGCACGAAAATAACGTGAATGATATTGCTTTCAAATATATGCTACGATTAAGTGTAACATCCAGCTGACCTTGCTGTACTGTGCAGAGTCCTGGGTTATAACGTAAGCGGGTGAATCAGGTTTGGGGGTCTTCGGAAGAAAAACACTCCTTAACATATGTATGTGGAACCATCATTGTAGAGCTTTTGGTACAATGTCAAAACTTGATGTGAAGATCTGGAATATCGAAGGTCTTGAGGTTCTTTTCTAGATGTAGTGCATACAATTTCTATTCCAATCATCACAGTATAAAAGTAAAACAATATATTTCCAAAAATAATTTTGTAATGATTGCCACTCAGGTATTTTTAGATCAATATCTTGAACTTAAACTAAACTAAACAATTAAGATATTGTTGACTTTTTTTACATTTGTCTTATCATCTTTCTAATTTCAAAGAAAGCTTTTGTCAGTGGTTTTGTTTTGGCTTTCTAGCTTTTCTAAATTGTATTTTTGCTGCGATAGAAATTTTGGCTTGCCTAAATCACCCTCTGGTCTTTGGTAAAAATATACAAGGATCTACAGGGGTCGCTTGTTAATTTTATATGACAGTTTCAGCTTTTATACTCGGCACCTTCGATATCATACAGTAACCTTTGTAAGCGAACCTGCAGTAAATAGGACTGAAATAATCATTAATCGAAAAATCATCCCAATAGAAAAACAAAAAGTATAACAGCATGAATATTGTGTGATGTTACTACAATCTTCTCTAATCTTAATAAAGAAACAGATAAAATTGGCCCGCTCTTAAGGAAAACAAATAAGTTATTGGTTTCTTCAAACAAAAAACCTTAATGCGGGCGCAATATTTGAAGTACGAATTCTACATTTCTGTAGAAGTTTCGGTAAATGACAGGAAGCGTCACGAATTTGTAATTCCACTTCGGTATTGAAATGTCGGTTTATTTAAAGTACTGACTCATAGTTCAGTTTGTCTGCATAGTTTGTCTGAAGAAACGAAGCATGTTTTTAACTAATCTGGGCGCAATGTTTATTGGAGAAAGAATATGCAGCCTGGAAATCTTTCAAGAGCATCGTGAACAGTTTTCTTGGAAACAATAAGAGTTATAACTACAGACAAATTGTTGCTGAATATTTGAAAAATTATCACAAATTAAATGCACAAATGTCACTCAAAATGCATTTTTCGCATTTAGATTCATTCGCATTTAGATTTTTTTTTCCATAAAACCTAGGTGCGGTGAGCGCCGAACAAGGGGAGCGTGCTTACCAAGATTTAATGAAAATTAAAAGAAATTATCAAGGATTTTTGAACAAAAGCATGCTGGACTCTAATACGTGAAACCGAACCAACAAAATACAAACGATGTTCCAATAACGCCACTCACTTTTGAAAATTCATTGATTTTTAAATAAACTGCAGATTTTTTATGTAAAAAAAAAACATTTTTTTTATCTCGAAAACCTGTGCGATAGAGAAAAAACAATTACAGATTCAATTTCAGCCACCAAATTACACTAGGAAAGATATTTGGTTGCTTCAGCCCAAACCCTTGTTATCTATTGTTATGTCAACTTCAATTTCTCTATCAAAACATAATGAAAGAGGTATATTGATTCGAAAATTAAGATGAAGCTTAGTACAATTTCGTTTCTTAATGTGAATAAGAATTAAAACCTCATGCAGTTTCGTTTCGTAGCAGAAAAGAGGGCTTGGTGCCAAATTGAGAAAGGTAAACATTTTTCAAATGTTTGGCTTTCAGATAATTTATTTCTCGAATTCACAACATCAGTCTTTCAGAAATTTTCGCAGCAGTAGTATAAAAATTTTGTCAGATTTTTTAATGGAACAACTTCAAATGAATACAATGCAATGCAAGCAAAATGAGTGATAAACTAAACCAGAATCGAAGTTGTTTCTAATTTCGTATTGGATGTTTGAATCAATATCAGAATTGTTTGCAGTTTCGTTTTGGATCTATGAAATAGCTACAAAATATAATACAATTTCAATTTCGTTGTTGATTTCGGATTCGGAATCAAAATTGTGTATGAGTTTGATGCGAATGTCGGAAACTAAACAACAACAATTTTCAGGTTTGATTTCGTTTCAGTGACGGTCCCTGGCAAATAATATCAATAACAACATACTATTAAATATTAACATACTATCAAGCGAATAAATAATACTACTTAATATGCTCAATAACTCAGAACACAAATATGATTGCATTTGCTGTGTTCCCACTCACAATTTGTGCAAAAAGACCAAGTATTTCCAATGACAAGTGTCGCTTTTTCCCCAACTATAATACAGTTTCAATTGTGCTTCCTTATATTCTTGAAAAAACAAAGCAACAAAATAAAATTGGATATTTGATTTGAAGTGATGTTCTTATGTTGTGCATTGGCTCCTGATTGGACAACGGAGGGGATCTTCTAAAGACTGACATTTCTCGTGTAGGCAGTCAAGTGTCCTTCATGTTATTGAGCAGTATGACATACGAAACAAAAGGACCTTCATTCACTGTCTGTACAACATCTGCCCACTCAGCATCAAAAGGGCTTAAGAATTGGTGAGCACATTGCAGGAAAAATGCAATCGATATAGAGAAAGGTTAAATTCGAACGAAAATGGGAGTGAAAGGATTGAAAACGAATTGAAACATGATTTAACTTCAAGTTGTTTGTAGGTATACGTGTACCCTCTGATAGACATATAAATATTTTGAGCTTCATAAGCTATGAAAAAAATGTCATAAGAAACACAATTGATTCATGTTTATCGATGTGAGTTTTGTTTCATGGAGCTGTATTAAAGTTAAAAGTGGGGTACTTCAAATCAATTGGATACCTCGCTGGCATGCTATAGATCGCCATAATAAGATTATTAGCGATAAATAATATGCTTAGAGTTTAAGCGAATTTAATACAACTTCAACCAACATGTTTAACCAAATTTACTTCAACTCTTACACGATGAAAGCTTTTATAGAAATTGCGAAAAACTCCTTTCCAAAAAATGTTGAAAATCCAATTCTTGTTTATAAAAGGTGTGATATAGACGACCCAGCTCATGACAGATGCAATATTAATATTAAATTATAACATTTACTTGATATGCATTTTATATTCTTGAAGGAAATTTAAAATTCATGCGTAAAGTTGAGCTTTGTGAAATTACATTTTTGGTAAAAACGTATATGCGAGAAAAATGGTAAAACTCAAAAGCATTCATGCTAAAGCATTTGAACATTTTGTTAAGCAACACATGAGGTAGGGAGTAAAAATACATCACGAAAATTTAACATTAACATATGAATCTATTTATATTTTTAGGGACTACGTTTTTAAATATTTGTTGGCTGCCTGTTACGCTCTCGCGCAGAAATCTGAGCGGGAGATATGAAAAAAATATGTATAGACTATATGATTTCTAAAACAATTTCGCCGAAAGTCATACCTAGCAATCACAATATACCATGTTCCAATATTCCTCCGCAGAATTTAAAATCATATTAACTACCGATTTTATGTCGCTGAGGGGAAAGTAATGCAAACATTTCTACCCCTCTGCAATTCGACGAGCCAAGATTTGAAAAATTGAAAGCATCCTGTATCAATTTATTGTGATATCATAGAATTAGTCGAAGGACTTCCATGCTGAAATATTTCCGTGTATCTGCAAAGCAGAATGCAGCCGAAGCAAAGGCTGTATTAGGAAACGCTTAAGAACGCCGCTCAATGATTCGCTTAATAACCAAAATCGGAAGAAATATGCACTCCGCCAGAAAAGTACTGGGAATTGATTATTTGAAAACCCCGCTTCAAGGGATTCTCAGAATTCTATTCGTCGCCCAAATATCAAACAAATATTCCCTGACGTACTGACGTAACGTTTGAGAGCGATTTGCCATTTAGTTTGTTTACAGTGGTCGATTTTTCGCCACATATCTCTGAGATAGACAGCCGATGAATTGCCTTTGTGTCACGAATTAATTCATGCCAGTTTACACAATTATTCGGGTGTACAATCCGTTGCCGCTCGACTAGTTCCGAAAGGACTGAATTTCCTTCAAAAAGTCAATCCCAAGTCAATTCCGATCCCAAATTCATAAAACGGATTATAACAGCTTGAGGAGGTCCAGGTTTACAAGTTTGACATGAAAGGTAATCAACATGCTTGGAAATGAAAAAATATCAAAAATTTGAATAGTTTTTTAGTTTTCTGAAATATTGTTTACTGTATAATTTGTCCAGCATTTCGAAAACGCTTCGTTTAATCCACGTTTGATACACATTCCGTCAAAAAAAAGGGGAAAAAACTACCAGGAATTGAGCAATAAAACGCAAAATATTTCATATCCATTCAAATTTTTTGTGTTGGCCTCAAAATAGATAACTTCAGAAGTAATAATTGCATGGCAGCGCATAACGTAATTTTCTTTTTAATGTCTTCTATCGACTGAAAACGGGTTCGTCGAAGTGCTAATTTGAGATTTGGAAAGAGAGGAAATTTAGCCGGAGCCATATAAGTTGGTTGTTCGATCGTATCTGTTGAGTTTTTCACCAGAATTTCATTCACACTTATGAAACGGTAAGTTTCATCTGGTCTTTTTCGACGAAATTGTTCCCTTAAATGCAGCACAAAGCCAAGGTAATATTCACTATATACTGTTTAACCATCTCGCAAAAACTATGAGTGCACAATATTGCGATAAGCAAAATTGATTGGCCTTGGCGTGATTTTATAGGTTTCTCCTTAGATGGAAGCCCCCATTTTAAAGCTTAATGACTGGTATGCATGTCAAAGTAGTAGCCCAAATCGAATGACCAGTTGCAATACTTTTTACATACGAGGTGTGATAAAAAAAACCC
Organism: Philornis downsi; assembly: GCA_019455685.1. Lineage (NCBI taxonomy): Eukaryota > Metazoa > Arthropoda > Insecta > Diptera > Muscidae > Philornis > Philornis downsi. The sequence continues at coordinate 18,843 of JAHXMU010000774.1, read as the reverse complement.
TTTTTTTCAAATTTCGTGAGTTACGTATGTATGTTCGATTTTCGCATTTTTTTTCTGTTATGTTGGTACATATGTCTGTTATATATGTATGTTGACAATATCAGCCATTTTGAACTGTCAGCTTGTTTTTGACAGATAAAAAGGTCAGTCGTATCAAAGAAACTGTATTAAGTTTTGTGTAAAAAAATGAAATTAAATGTGCAAGGACATTCGGATTGTTGACTGTGACGTTTAGCGAGTCTACTATGAGCAGAACACATATTCGGTTGTGGTATAACCGGTTTAAGGAAGGCCGAGAAGATGTCACGTCAACAACCGATGAAAACATTGAAGCAGTGAAGAAAATGATTTTGGATAATCGTCGAATCGCTATTAGAGAGGTTGCTGATGATGTTGGCATATCGTTCGGCTCATGCCAAGCAATTGTTACAGATGTTTTAGACATGAAACGTGCGGCAGCGAAGATTGTTTCAAAATTGCTAAATTTTGAACAAAAACAACGTCGCATGGACATCACTCAGGAGCTGTTGAACGTCGCCAACGACGATCCAGATTTCTTCAAAAAGGTCATAACTGGTGACGAATCATAGGTGTATAGCTATGACATTGAAACCAAAACCCAATCATCCCAATGGGAGCGTCCAGAAGAGCCAAGACCGAAAAAGCCAAGTCAAGTTCGGTCAAATGTGAAGGTTTTGCTCACTGGTTTCTTCGATTGTAATGGCGTGGTGCATCATGAATTCTTGCCACAAGATCGTAGGACGGTTAACAAAGAATACTACCTTGAAGTTATGCGCCGTTTGCGCGAAGCAATTCGTCAGAAACGCACAGAATTGTGGAAAAACCAATCATGGATTTTGCACCATGATAACGTATCAACTCCCACATCGATGCTTGTGCGTGAGTTTTTGGCCAAAAACAAAACCGCAAGCATGCCTCAACCACCGTATTCACCGGACTTGGCCTCCGCTGACTTTTTCCTCTTCCCAAAACTGAAGACACCGATAAAAGGAAAGCGTTTTGCTACGATTGTGGAGGCAAAAGAAAAATCGAAACGGGAGCTGTTGGCAATACCAAAAAGAGCGTTTTAGAAGTGTTTCGAGGATTTGAAGAAACGCTGGCACAAGTGTATGAGTATTACATCTGAGGGGGATTACTTTAAAGGAAATAAAATATAAATTGATGAATAAATAAATACTTTTTGAAAAAAATTGAAAATAACGGTTATTTTTGATCCCATCTCGTATGTGAGGCCCGAATTGACTGGTTCCAGCATGTTTTTAGCGACTTTTATGCCATTAATTTTTTAGAGAAAATTCAGATCTTTCTAAACTATTTGAGTGGCAATGCGTTTCATATCAAAATAATCGCGTAAAATAGTACGTAAAATGATGGCAATCACGTAATATGACTAGTAATACACAGAAGTTTTAGCGGCTATCTCTCTTCAGTTTGAATGTTGATTTTCAGTCACCATTTGTTACACTTTGTGATCGACGGTGGCGCGATGGCACGTACAAACGACTATCGTTCATATGATCGCGGGTTCAATCCCGCGGACAACCGCTCATCATTATTTCAGCGGTGGTCATCTCGATGTGTCCGACGAACGTTTCGAATAGTCGAGTAATCATCAGGTCTAGCAAATGCTTCTCAGACTGTGACATTCGAAATCGTTAAATTGCAGGTCCTGTTGAGGGAGTCTAAACAGCGTAGGTTCACTGTATATGAGAAATTCTCCCACATCGGATTCGCCGAATGCAGAAGTTTGTTATTTTTTTTTTGTTTATTTTCTTCACTTTATTGATGTTAATTTCCGTTGAACACATTGATAACCGATCAAAACAAGGAATTATCCACATGAAGACAGCTTTTGAGGGTGCAGTGTACCACTCATATGCGAGTTTTTGATCAAATCGATTCACGCTAAATTTTCTGTAATGTGTTTAGTGATTCGGCTTACGAAACTCCACTTGCAATACAAATTATGAGACTGCAAACAAACTAAATAAGAGATCGTGCTCAAATTCCGCAACGGTATAGGGAACAGGTGCGCCAATACAGCGACAAAAATCATTTTGGCATTCCCTCTAAGTAGCTTTTTCAATGATTAAATTACGGTATATTTTTGACAGGTTGAACATCACCCTATCGCTATGAAGACATATATTTGGTAAAAATTTTACAATAGAATATTATTAAATCACCACTAAGAAAATGTCCAATTAGGTCCAATCTGAGCTTTGAATCGGAAATACTGACAGAGAGCCACATATCTACTGTAGGTCTATTTAAGTTACGCGTGCAAAGATAAAGGTATAGATTTCGTTTATGTTTATATGGAAATACTTCTAATATCTCAGTCCATGCCGTGAATGTGCAACAAGTAAGAGTTCAAAACATCAAATTTCCGAAAGAGAATTTTCAGAATTTTACTTTACGCAATCAATTGCGATGCTCTAATTAAGTACCCCCTAAATTTAAAAAAAAATTAATGATTTTTATAAAACAATCTAATTTCAATAGTGATGCAATTGAGCGAAAAAAGGCAAGTGAATATTAATAATCTCCTCTTAGCTCGATGCAATTTTCTATACCCTGTTTATAGTAATAACTGTCAAACTCCTTAAAATATCCATCAAACGCAGACTCCACCTCTTATTGTTGGCAACTCTTTTACCACCGAGACATTTTGTCAAGTTTTAAAAATAGTCCGAGGGACCGAAATCTGGCGAATAAGGTGCGTGGTAAAACAATTCGAACTTTAATTCATAAATTTTGACCACCGCAATGATGGATGTGTGAACTGGAGTGTTGCTTTGATGAAACAACACTTTCTTTTTCGCCAAATGCGACATTTTTCCACAATTTCATCACAATATTCGCCGTTCATGGTTTTCCTTTCTGAAAATAGTCAATAAAAACAATCTCGTGCGTATCCCAAAAAAAAAAATAGACGCAACCGTCATCGCCTCCTTTGGACACGATTCTCCTTTTTCAGTCCACTGCTCTGATTGTTGCTTTGTCTCAGCTGTGGAGTGTTGGACCCATGTCTCATCCATGACTATAAATCGGCGTAAAATTCGGTTTTATTGCGTTGAAACATTACCAAACACTCTACTGAAATATCTTCACGACGCTTTTCCTGCTCTGCTGAAAGCAACCGAACAACATTCTCATCTTTAAATCTTCAGTCAATATACGATGATGTATAACACTTTTTGAAACGCCTATCATGCATCTTCAGCCGACAATCATTCAATACCATTTTGTGGATTTTCTTAACTGTGTCTGGCGTAGACACCTCAATTGGTGTCGTCTTGGCAGCTCGTACGGCCCCATTCAAATTCTGCTACTCAATATTTTACAGTCGTAAACGAAGGAGCAGAAGAGAATCCAGCTCGACTTTAATATTGGACGGACTGAGACCTTTAAAATGGAAATATATAAGTACAGGGTGTCCGTCGGGAAGGTATACTACTTTGTTTTGCCGCCATTTTGTTAAACATTAGTCTTGACAGTTCATATTTGATAGTCGTGAAATAGAGGCGTGGCAAATTTATTATTTTATAAATGTTAAAAACAATCCATCAACCTCAATTCGATGCCGTGCTCAGGAGCTTGGTCTTCAAAGAACAACTTTGGCCACAATTTTGCACAAGGATTTGCATTTGTTTCCATTTAAGACTCAGTTGACACAAGAGCTTCTTCCACAAGATCATTTACGCCGCCGTACATATGTATGCCAATAGGATGTTACAGCTCGCCCATGACAACCCCGATTTTCATGAACAAATCATTTGAATGGATATGTGAATAAACAGAGTAGTCGGTTCTGGGCAATGAAAAACTCTCAAATTATTCATTCATTAAAATTGACAGTCGGTGTGCAATTTGGTCAGGAGGAATCATTGAAAACTTTTTAAAGCCACAACTGCATGCTTTGGGCTTGATTAACATGTGGTATCAATAAGACGTTGCCACATCGCATACAGCCAGGATTACAATGGAATTACTGCAAGACCTCTTTCCACAACAAGTTATTTTAAGAAATGGTGATGTTGATTTTTCCCATGTTTACAAATTCACTGAGATCGTTTACTTTTGATGGCTCAAATAAAATACTAAACAGCGTGGCGCCTTGAAACTTAAAATATATGTTATATAAGCTTGCCGCCCTCGTAGCATTTCGGTACGTTAGAAGTTGCATGAACATAGTTATGGTCACTGACCTTTCGTTAAATAAATGTTCATTGTGGAAATGTTCTTTCTCTCTTTCTAAATTTGTACGTAGACGTATCGTTTCTGCCTTTTTAGATACCTCCCCCATTTATTTTCATGCGTGCTAGAATACAGAAAATCACCAAACTTTTATGCAAACCGAAAGTTAATTTTCAATTTTATCACAAATCTCACAAATGTTTGTATTATTGGTGTTAGCAGACTACATTCAGCTGTTACGAAGCTTTTGTCATTGTCATTTTTAAACAAACATTTGTTTCCACTTTAGCTGAGAGCGTTGTAAAAAGCTTAAAAAAAAATTTTGCAATTGTTTTCAATTTTTGTCACGTTAAATAAATAGCGTCTCCTTTGCGCTACGCACAAGTCCACCGAGCGACCTTTCGCAACTTGTCGCAAATCATAAACGCCACTCCTGTGCTTAGACGTTATTGTAGTTGACCATGTTTTCTACCATTTCTACTTACTTTGAATAGAAATGAAAAATAACAGGAGGTATTAATGTGCAACGACCCAAATCAGATTCATTTGTACCATAGCTCTGAGACAAAACTGAGAGAAAAAAAGGAGAACGCCCACACCCACTGGAGACATAGCAAAAGACCGCAGAGCCGGAGACAAGTTGTAGTTGTGTTGGTCGGCGTTGTGGTTTTGTAGGTGCTTGGAAAGCGGAAGAAGCCTTTAGATATTTAAACACAATAAAAGGAAATGACATCGTGGCAGATGAAAAATTAGAAAGTTCGTTAGAAGCCGACCAATAGGAATACTTCCGGCAGGAACAGCAAGTCCTGAGACTGAGAAGGAATTTTATTTAACAATGAGCTCTGCAACGCAACGCAACTTTCAGAAATGCTGGTAGGTTATATATCCATACCAAAACTTGTTATTTAAGTCGTTTTTTTTAATTGACTACAATGGCCGTGATAGCATAGATTACATACAATTTAGTGCCAAAGAGTTCTTTACTAAATGAAGCATTTGTGCCTGTGATAATTTCCAATCTTTGAGATGGAATTATGATGACCACACAGGGTATATCAAAAAAAAGTTTATATGATATTTATTCAGTTTACTGTGTCAACGCAACGAATCCAAGGTGGGCGGGGGGTATATCAATTTAGCTTTTGGGAATCCAGTCGCTAAGGAGGGAAGATACCGCCACTTGTACATGCGAGATTTCCGCAAAGCCATTGATGCCGCTGCTGTGATGCGTAGAAAATTCTGCAGCGTTAGAGGTTTTCGCCATTTTAATAATGTGTCAAATATTCGTCTTGTTCGAAAATGGGTCAAAAAGATTAAAGGGATCGATACAACACTCGAAAAGCCAAAATCAAAGCGACCAAAGTCATCAAAAAAACGGTAGAAAACGCGGAGAATTTTAACCAGTCCATTCGTGATCAATACGAACCTTCCAATTATTAAGCGTGCAATTGTTTTAAACAAAAATAAATCATTACAAAACAGAACTAAATCTGCACCCTTCAAAATTCTCCGGATACCAGGTAGAGGTCAATAAGCCAATAACCGCCAATAGACCTATTAGAACGAGTCAAATCCAATCCCATATTTATGATGAAACAGGTAAGGCCACGCCGTGAAGGCATCGCCCACGGTGTGCGACACACTGAGCATATTTCAATGCGATTGGCAGCGCCCCCCTGGGATAGCCAAGTAAAACTTAGACTATCTAGGAAAAGGGGCTAACAATTTTGATACTAGCGCAATTGCCCACCCTTTCTTCGCAGCCAGGAGATACCAAATTGATTCTGAGCCACTCAATTTATATACCCATCACCATAATCGGGAGGGTTTACTAAGTTTGTCATTACTCTGGCAGTACTCAGAAAAGTACCAGGAACTATCTAACCATCACAACATTTCTCGAATGTAGTTTCTGGAGCTGTAAGTCATGCTAAATGGATGCTAAAAGCAATTTATGCATTTAGGATATATCTGTTTTATGATCAATTTTAGTTATCTCATAGGGAGAAGAACTCTTTAAGAAGAATATGTAATTTGCTTGCTCAAGTGTACGTTTGAGCCTGGTTTCTGCCCTCGTTTGTAACTTCTAGTCCGAAAAATTTCTTCACAGGATTTTCTCTCAGCACCGATTTCCGCGACAAAGACCCTTTAACATAGATGGATGATCTTGGTTATAAAAGTGCAATTGAGAAACTTGAAACGACAGTTGTTGTGAATGACGTTGCAGAAAGAGGTGTCAAACTCATTCAGGATTATAATAATATTTTTATAAACTAGATCGTAAAAATTACCCAACTGCTACCAAATCCTCTCTTACAAAAAAATAACGTACTCGTACATTGTTTTTTCATTCATATAATGTTTTCATTTATGAAAATTATTGTTGTAAATAAAAGTGCATTACTCATGTACATAGAAGTAATATACGTTATTATATAAAACCAATGTTTTCAGTTTTTGAAGTTATATCTGGAATTTTTTAAATTAAGTTTTGGAGAAATTTGATTCAGAATGTCTCTACATAAATGTCTCTACATAAATTTCTACATAAATGTCTACATAAATTTTTCTAAAAAAAAAAAATAAATAAAATCGGGCGATATAGGGAAGATTATACCGTATTTTTATAGGAATTAATCATAGTGATACTATGTTACAACTTTAAGCCATTTGGGGGTCACTTTAAAGTTAACCGATTAAGCTTTAATTTTGTACAGAACGTTTTTAGGTTCATTGAAACAGGATCCGAGATTGGGAGCAGCAAAAATTTAACATTCAAAAATTTACTTATAGCTAAGGCCCGCCGCCCTACTGCCTACGTTATATGGCGATTTTTCAATATTTACAATGAGATGTCTCTAAAGTTAGAGACACAAAAGCAAATTACATATCCATAGTTGAGAAATTACCATAACATTCAGTTATTCAAAATCCGACTTGAAAACAAAAATATGTTAAACTGTGTGGTCGATGCTTTTTAATTAAATAAAAGGAGACGAGCAAGTTACCAATATAAAAGTTCAATGCTGCCTTATTCTGTAGAAAATGTTGAAGCTACGATTAATTCCTGATGGCACCGGGCTTGCTTTTACAGCAAGTGGAAAAATTTTGATTTTCAGCATAAAGCAAAATTTCACCATATGATTGTAACCCGCCTTTGAACTTCATTCGGAAGTCGAAGAATCGATACCGGCACGTTTCCGAAACGAACTTTCCACTGTGACTTAAAATGTGGATTATTCGACAATTCGACACCGAGCTAAGCAAATTTGTGTCTCCAAATCCACTATGCAGCGAATTTTGGCGAAAGATTTGCATCTTTATGAATACAAAGTTCAATTGACTCAGGAACTGAAACAAGCTGAACATGGGCAGCGTAGGGAGTTCGTTAATTGGGTATTGGAGAGACAACATGAAAATTCTGAATTTGCCGATAAAATCATCTTCAGTGACGAGGCTGATTTCCATCTTGATGGCTTCGTTAATAGGCAGAATTGTCGCATTTGGGGTGAGGAAAATCCTCGAATGATTCACGAGAAGCAAATACATGCTCAACGTGTCACTGTGTGTTGTGGATTTTGGGCTGGAGGAATCATTGGACCTTTTTTTATGAAAATGAGGCATGTCAAGCGCAAACAGTCAATGGTGTTCGGTATCGTGAAATGATAACCAGTTTTTTCGTGCATAGAATTGAAGAAATGATTGTGGAGGGCATGTGGTTTCAACAAGACGGCAGCACATATCATACAGCCAGAGAAACAATTCAATTGCTGCATCAGTCATTTAAATCTTGCGTTCTTGTTGGGACACCCCGGCGTTTTCCTTATGGAACAGAATTCTTTACATGTTGAGCAAAGCTGGCTACGTCTGAGCTGTCGCTTTCTTTCTTCAGACGGTCCAATTGTTGATAGTATAAGTTCGAATTACGAGTTCGAGGTTAGGGCAGCAGCTCATAGTGGATGATTCCCCGTCAATCCCAGCAAACACACGGAAAATCTTCCTGACCATCAATCCATCGTTTGCGCCGGCTAAATACGATTTCACCGTCAAAGTCTTCGCTTGAAGTTGCCATAAGCGATCAGCTTTTCGTCACTGGTTATCATCTGCTTCAGAAATGGGTTAAAACAACCCGAAGATGGAAATTCGTCCATGAGATTTTTTTCCACTAACTAGTGTGTGGCACTCATACATCGAGCTTCTTTTTATAACCGGATTTATGCAGGTGGTTCTCAATGTTTTCTGCAATGTTTAGCTCCGGGACAATCCATTATTTTATCGATATTTTCGACAATTAGCGTCCCAGACCGCAATGTATCTTTGGCTTCAAAATTAGCGCAACAGAATCAACGAAACCAAAATTGCCGGTAATTGGCTGTTACAGTATCAGGATCATAAACGCTGTCTTCTATTTGGTGACGTGTGCCATTTTTGACGTGTGCTAAGGCAATACTTCAAGTATAATAATAACAAAACCGTGTGAGCAATTTTTAAAGTACGAAATCCTATCTTTTTGTCGCCATTTGGCGTAACCTGATCGCACACATACAACGCGCCATATATATTATCAAAGCCATCTATTGCAAAAATAATAATTGACTTTTTTCTATACCCTTTATTATACAGTGTCCTTTTATTCCTATAAAATTTGTTGACTGTCATCAGCAATTGCGTTGATTTTCGTTTTTATCCTAATAATAAACATATCGTTTAACTAACACCACAGTAGGGTGTGCTGAATTATAAAAAAAGCTACAAGGAAACAATTCCAGTAGTCGCATTTACAAGCTTTGTCCCGCCTTTAGCTCCTAACTGACGGTGTTTTTTTCTTCCAATGCTTGTTGTACTCTGTCGTCTGACTGTGTAGATCTAGATGAATCTTTGTTGCAGGAAAAGTTCCATTGTAATATTTTGTAATGAATTTAGTAAGTTTTGGCAATCTTTCTCTTTCGACTGTTCTTCTCTACTGGATTCCCTTTTTTTGTCTGCTGCTGGCGGCACTGCTTGCTGTTGTTGTTCCAGTTGCTTGTTAGAAAGTTTTTGTTTCATTCACCAAATGCCTTTTATTAGATTATAAATGGTGAAAAGTTGTCTCTTAATAATGTTAAATGAAAGTTGTGTCTTTTGTGTCTCCTCCACCCGTACCCGATTCCACTTTGTTCCTTTCACTTGTATCTTTTTCAGATTTAGGCCAAATAATTTGTATCATTTTTCCCGGTCGTCCTTTTGCGGTAGAGGGCGGGCTGCGTTTGTGTCTTCTGTTGGTGTTGCTTAAATAAAAGTTAATTTAGTTTATGTTCAACTGCGAGTTTTTGGGTTATCGTCACAATATTTTAACGAAATCTAAAGAAATGCCTGATTTCATATTTAGTAACCTGGCACAATTAAGAAGGCCAGCACGAGTTATGTTTTAAACTTGATGCTCGTACTCGTAATATTTTGCCTGCCACCTGTAGTTAGAAAGTTAATTTATCATGTCAGCTGTCAGTGTCAGTGTTATCATGTGTATTCTCGTGGTTTACGCTCGCATCCTTTCAAGGGAACTTGTGTCACTCACTTTGATAACTGTCTACAATTGCCATTATCTCCAGTACCTCCTCCATTAAATGTCATAGATGCTCAGAATCTTGTGACTGTTTTCACATGTTTCTCGCTGCGTGATGGCAGCTCAAGTAACTAACTACATATGTTTAAGTACATCTACATCTCCTAGTACGGACACATGAATACGACTAGTAGGTTGGTTGTTTGGGTTCTATTTTGCAGCAGCTTCAGACCACAGTATACGTGGGTGGATGTAGATGCCAGGACATCTCTCGAAGTTAAGAAAGTACTTTCAGAGTTTATTTTTGCGGCTAATCTGGTCTATGGCTGTTTTAATTAACCGCAAAAGTTACAAATGTAGTTATAATATGAAATGATGACATCAGTTTTGTAACAATATCATGTTTTGTGTCAGACACTGATGGCCATTACCAAGGCTGTGAGTCATACGGATCACATATCGGAAGAGAATGTGTTTTGCTTTAAGTATTTGAAAAGTTACAGCTATTATCGCATGATGACTTTGAGGTTAGAATGAATGTGGCCCAAAACATTAACTGATATCTTGTATAGCGTCTAGCGTTTTAGGCACCAACATTTTTTTACTTAAGTACTTAAAAATTCTTATTTATTTTGCTCTTGACTTCTACAAGACAAGACAAATATTTTCAAAATAATTGCAGTCTATATAAGGAGTCTCTAAGCGAAGAATTGTTTTGTTTAAGACTTTTATATATTTAAGCCTCAAAAACTGCAAGAAGAAATGCATGCCAAACGTTTCAAATAAAAATATATTTATTATATCAAGTTGGTGACAACACATTGTTGTCCGCATTTGACGCGCCTATGTGACTGAACACCACCATACATATAAATCCATAACAGTGTTTTGTTATGTATACTGTCTCCTCAGCTCTGTTATCTTTAAGTTCCCTTCACAATGATAGCAACAATTTCGTTTGTTGTCTATCTGTTTGTCACTCAAGGCATTTCATATAAAGACCTTTCGTATTTAGTTCAAATGTAACTCAACTTCTGCTCCTAAATATTAGGTGCGCAACTAAGTTCTCACTGTTTTTTTTTTTATAAAAACGTAACTTTATTATGAAAACATGTTTACAAATGATTCATTGAAAGTTTTGTCCATCGCTAGCTACTATTTTCCCTATATTTCAGGCAAAGCTCGAATTCCGTCACAGTAAAACTGTTCACCTTTCGAGGCTATCCACGCGTCTAGCCATTACTTGATGTCGTCATATGAGTGAAATTGCTGGTCAGCCAGTCCGTGTGCCATCGAACGGAACAAGTGATAATTGGACGTCGCAATATCTGGAGAATATGGCGGATGGAATAAGTCTTCCCATTTCAGCCTCTCCAGGTAGGTTTTAACGCGATTGGCCACGTGAGGATAAGTGTCGTCATGCTGAAGAATCACTTTTTCGTGTTTCTCCTCTTATTGTGGGCGTTTCTCGGACAGAGTTCAACTCAATCGCATTAGTTGAAATCGATACCGATTCCCAGTGATGGTTTCGATTGGTTTCAACAGCTCGTAATAAATAACACCGACCTGGTCCCACCATACACAGAGCATAACCTTCGCAGCGTGAATATTCGGCCGAAACGACGACGACGTAGAAGCATGACCGGGCAGCCCTGACTTTATATTCTTTGGATTGCTGCAATCAATCCATTTTCTATTACCCGTTACAATACAACGAATAAACCGTTTTCTTTTTTGTCGCTGAAACAGTTGCTCACGGTTCCTTCACCTCATAAGGAACCCAAGTTCCTTGCTTTTTAATAATTATCAATGCATTCAATCGCTTGGAAATGGTTTGGCAGGTAATTCGTAATATTGAAGCAATCTCTGCCTTCGTTTGACATGGATCCCCATCAAGCAATGCCGTCAATTTAGTGTCTTCAAAGGTTTTCCGTCTTCCTTTACGCGAACGGTTGCCAACATCGAAATCTCCGTCTTTGAAGCGACGGAAGCAATAGCGACACGTTGTTTTACTTACAGCAGCGTCTCCCTCCGTAAACGTTCAGAAGCTCTCGATAAGCTTCAGCCGCCGTTTTCTTCGATTAAAATAAGACAATCAATACTGTCCGCATATGACGATTATTTGGCACAAAATCATACATATTCACACAACCAAAATAATATGACGTTAAAAGGAAATCACTATTCTGTCGAGGCTGTATGTTTACCATATGCCTAAGATTGGCTCATGACGTTTAGGTGATGGCAGAATCGACTAGCGTTTAGCGGTGGTGCCAACTATTGGCAGACAGCGGGAACTTAGTTGCGCACCTAATATAATTTACTAAATCCCAAGTAGATGACGATTTTCCAAATGTCGTTTAATTCTCAAACTCCGTCAGCAGTAGTCAGCAAAAATTTAAACCATTTTCAGCAAAAGCCGTAATTTAAGCAAGAATTTTATCGTAAAATAGCTGACCCGGCAAACGTTGTTTTGCCTTCAAAATGTTAATGTGGTGAAACAAAATTAATTGCAAAAATCTCATCTCCAACGCCATCTATCACTTCAAATAAAATCTTTTAAACCTTCCGGAATACTCTACCAATAATTTAAGACCAAAATGAGCCAAATCGGTCCAACCGTTCTCGAGCTTAGCGAGACTAACGCACAGCAATTGATTTTTATATATATAGATGTTCAAAATTTCAGTTGTAAATGATCCATGTACAAGGTGACGTACCAATTGTGCTACAATATGAAATTCAGCTAAGTTTTTTTTTGTTAATCAATGTAATTTTATTTATTTATTTTTTCTTATTGTGTAGAAAATTAAATTTTATTTTATATAACTAATTGGTTTTGAAGATGATGGACCTTAAATGCCCTCCATACCATATGCAACGTCTGATCACAAAATCGTTCGTTGCGGCCTGAAGGATTGATATCGGGATCGACTCAATTATTGTTTTAATAGATTGTTTCAATTCAGGCAAATCTGTTTGTTTCTTTTTGTACACCTCTTGCTTGGAATTTCTGGATATTAATTTGTTTAAGAATTGATTAACAATTTTAGCTGCCTATTGGGAATGGTTTTATTTGTAGGAAATTCGCTTCAATAGAAATTTTAAAATCGACTCTCACAACAGTAGGGACGACAGTTTCTATAAGAGATGCAACAAGTTATCGAACAAGCCGGGGCATATTTGATCTAAATAGGGTCATTCTAGTTATAGTATATGAGGTCTTCAATGTCATGCAAAAAGAATGGTTTTATTTTTACAACGCCTTATATTTTTTGTTTGCCTTCAACTTGGCAACCCAGCATCTACTTATTGCCCAGTGATAAGAAACTCTGCGCATTGTCTACTACATATATCAGTTGTTTTGTTACTCTCTGGCAAAACAAAATTACAAATGGGGGTTTGAATCTACAATCGAAACCTTCTTAGTATTCTTCGGCACCTTCAGAGTCTAAGACTGCTTCCTTGTAATTCTTCTCGAGAGCGGCCAAATCTTCACGGGCTTCGGAGAATTCACCTTCCTCCATACCCTCACCAACGTACCAATGGACGAAGGCACACTTGGCGTGTTTGTTCTGTGTTTGTAGCACGATTCGTGCACCACCCTGTATTTAAATAATGTACTCCAAGAAGATATCTTTTGAAATCTGAACAATGATGTCATCTGTTAAGCCAATTTTTAAAAACGCCAATTTTTTAAATCAAGTCGTGAAAAAGGTAAAAGTTAAAAAAGTAGTCAATGAATGTGATAGTCTATGGAATATTAATCCCCATTTTTACAAAGAAGGCATAAAGTCAAATCTGGTATGTCATTAAGATGACAGCCAGAGTCTGTTTTTGAGAACAGTCAGCCAAATAATAATGTTACTGAAGAATTTCTAAAAATAGAATTAATTTTTCACAGAGTGGTTTAATGCTTATAGGGCCGAATTTTCTTTTTACTAGGCCGACTTTCTTTAATTTCGAACATGATTTATGAATTTACGATTTTGGCCAATTTCGACCTCAACACATGAATATGGAACTCTTTTGTGTCACTTTCCTAGAAGTAAGTTCAGTCTCTGAATGGACAAATTTTTTGCTATTGCCACAATATTGCCTAATTCCACACTTAGCCTTTGCATAAGCGAATTTGCTCATTCTCGAACTTGGCCTATGAATGTGAGAGATCTTTATGCCAAATGTCAACTTTTTAACTCAACTAACTAACTTTAACTAACTAACACTCGAAAGGGCGGGTCGAAATACTTAGGTTAACGCAGAGTACTTTCCGTCGTTATAAACGGAATTACAAAATCATTAAACTTTCATCCAAGCAATTTATCCCATATACGAGGTGTTTCCAAAAAATAAGATGAACTTTCATTTTCTCCAAAAATGTTTATTTATTCATCAATTTCCATTTTATCTCCTTCCAAGTAGTCCCCCTCAGATATAATACACTCGTGTCAGCGTTATTTCCAATCCTCGAAGCAGTTCTGATATGCACTTTTTATATGTCCTTGAGCTCTCTCAGCGATTCGGTTTTTTAAACGCCGTCCTTTCATTGGTCTCTTCAATCTTGCGAACAGGAAAAAGCCGCAGGGGTCAAATCTGGTCAATACGATGGCTGAGGCATGATAACGGTGTTGTTTCTGGCCAAATAATCTCTCACAAGCGAAGGTGAGTGAGCAGGAGCATTATCATGATGCAAAGGCCATGAATTTTTTCCAACAATTCCAAGCGTGTATTTAGTATTGCTTCACGCAAGCGGCGCATAACTTCCAGGTAATACTCCTTCTTTGCCGTACGACCTTGTGGTAAGAACTCCTGATGGCTCACGACATGGTAATCCAAGAAAACAATGAGCAAAACCTTGACATTTGATCGAACTTGGCGTTCTTTTTTTGGTCTTGGCTCTCCTGGACACTTCCATGGGGACGATTGAGCCTTTTAAGCAAATCTGGATTATCGTTGACGTCATTCAACAAGTTCTTGTAAACATTTCTTTGGCTCAGAACCACTGTCAATATTTCAAGTGTTTTTGAGCACTTTACTCCAGTTTTTACACAAAAATTTGATGCAACTTCTTTGATCCATGTTTTTCGTTTGCAGAAAATTGCCAAACACGCAAAACACATGCCTTATTTATGCCTTTCACAAGCAAACTAAACATGCTGTATGGATAAAACCTTCAACATATCTTCGAGACGAGTGTACCAACATAAAAATAATAATGATCGAAAGTCGAATGTACGTAACCCGCGAAAATTGAAAATTCACCTTATTTTTTGAACACACCACGGGTTCATAACTTTTAATCATATATGCTATATTCCGTATAATCTACCACTCGTCCACCGTTGAACAAAATTTACTTTTGCGAATGTTTTTTTTATAAGGACCTAGTAATTTACAACGTTCTTTTAGACCCCTCGCACTTTTTTACACAAACGCAAAGGGCATTAAGTGAAGATATATGTAAGTCGGTCCATAAGACAGAAATTTCTGATTTAGTTTTTAATACCTAAACAAATATTTGTTTATTTGTTCATTTAAACAAAAGATATGTGCGATAATTATGGAGGACGTTTCCGAATTCCTACACTTTTGAATGAGAATGGATTTTGGAAAATACAAAATTTACGATATTTAACATTTTTTTCGAGCTAAATCAATGTAAAAACGGCGAAAAATATGAGTCTTAATAGTTAAATTGTTACTGCAATTGTGTATATTTAATCCATATAATCTGTTATGGTACCTACCATGTCTTTGAATTTCAGCTTTCAAATTACCAGCCAACTTGTATGGTAATGTATGAATAACATAATCTTTACGAACACGGAGTACTTCACAAAGGAATCAATAAACCCTTCGCATCATAATTTTGCTATGAGAGCGTTTCATCTTTTGCTCCCGATAAATTGAATTGTTAACTACATAAAGTGCTCGCACAGCATACAAACCTACGTAACTTCATCATCAAACGGCACACCATGTTAAAAAGTGAGTGTTCCCATTGAATCTTAGTAACAAGGAAACGCTTTCCATACTCCATATCCCCACTCGTTAAGGAACAGTTCAGTGAACGCGAACAAAGTTACGTTAACCTTTGACACTTTTGGAATAAGATAACTTTAAACTTAGCAAAACCGAAGACAAAAAATGTGAATCAACTCAACTGCAACGAGTTTAAGGTGTTGCCAAAATCACAGCAACACATTAATTTCCACTAAATTATACCCACAAAAACATTCATTTCCATCGCAATGATTGTTAGTTTCCGACTAAAAATAAGTTAATTTACTCCATATTCCGTGTTGCCAGACGAGTTCTCCTCTCCACCTCCGAGGGAAGACGGAAAGGCAAAGTTTTGACATTAACGTGCGCAGTCACATGTGAAGTTGTTTTACTTTCAATGATTCCGTATCGTATTTCCCCACTGCTATCTTTTCGCCGGTAATGGCAGCGTATGTGCGTGTGTGTGTGTGTGTGTGTGTGTGTGTGTGTGTGTGTGCGTGTGTGAGGAAATGAAGCGTAGACTCATATGCTATTTTACACCTCTACATACAGACAAAATGCTTCTACATACCCAAGCACAACTTCCTCAAGTCATGCTCAGATTCGCGACAAAGCATCTACGGGGAATATTTAGCAGAAATTCAATCCGTATTAATCGGATTTTCAGCGCGCGGATTTAAAGTTGCTTTCTTCTTCTTCTTTGACTTTGTTGTAATTTGTTTTAGTTTACGTGTTGTTGTTGGACTTATTATTATTTTAGTAGTTTCAGTTTGAGAATGTAAATATGAGCTGTTACAGTAGAAATGTCCTGAATTGAGATGTTGTTCTAGATTGCGTTTAAAGTCAAAGCTAAAAGTTCATTTGGTGATAATTTTAATAGCGTCTTTGCCGGCTTTAATACCCAAAATACTTTTATGCGTCCTGACTGTTTCAATAAAGAGTCAGATACTAAATCTAACAAAACTCAAACACATTTTTGATTGTGATTTAAGTTTAATTTAAAAATTTCGCCGACACGAAACATCGAACAACAAAAAAAAAAAAAACAACAAATAAAAACAAAAAAAAAATTCCTAAAAAATGTTATGAAAAATCGTCCAGTCGAACAAATATTGTGAAAAAATGTTGACTAAAAAAAAACTACAGTTTGCGATCATTTTAATGTATCAACTTCTTCATCCTTTTGCACAGCAGATTCTTTACTTCACGCCCTTTTCGAATAGGTTTTGATCGAACAAATACACTTTTTGAGGAATTCATTCAATTAAGGAATGTGATTTGCCTCGATTAATTTTTTTGCTCTTTTTAATGCAGCAAATTTACCTAATTAGTCGGATTAAGACCCTACTTTGATGAAATTTTTCGTCCCGCAAAACTGGTTAGATATATAGTACCGAAGTAACCGCCGCAGACGAATGCTTTTCATATTTTAAGGTTATTTGTTATTTTTAATTAAAACAAACTTCCATTTTTTCAAATGAGTTATTATCAAAATAATAATTAAATTCAGTGAGCTTACATGCAATTCATGTTTTAACTCAAGCAACAGGACCTACGGTTTAATAACGATTCCGAACGTCACAGTTCAAGAAGCATTCACTGAACTTGTCGGTTACTCAACTACTCAAAGCAGTTGGCAGACACGTCGAAGTGGTCGCCGCTCTAGTAGGTGGCTGTATCGGGGATTGAACCCGCTATCATGCTATCAGTGATAACCACGATCGGTCACAGGATGTCACTGTCAAGGAGAACAAATATATTCGAGCAACCACCGAATCCACCTGGATTATAAGAACTTACTCTTCCTGTTTCCAAAACTCAAATTAATACTTCGCTCCTCTTGTTTCCAGTCGGCAGAAGAGAAAAAAAGTAAAGTAAGTAAATTCGCGGTAAGAATTTAAATCTTTTCCGGAAGGGAACGTTTTCAGTTTTTGTTAATTTCTGTATCAAACAGATGTCTATCAGGGAAAATTTTTAAAAATTGTTAACGTTTACTAATAGGTTTACTATAATACCAACAGCATCAATTTAGTCACGGAGTCGGAAATGCGTTATCTTTATGAGTATTGAATTTACTGTTACTGCCTCCTTGATCTCACAGCTAATTTGGTGCACATTCTTCTGTGCACTATCAAAAATATCCCCTGTTTCTTTTTTTGACAAAATCTAGCCGAAATCTCTTTCAGACGAATGGTGTCTGTACTAGGATAATTTTTCACAATTATTATGTCTTAATGTGAGCGACCATGGTGCGATGATTAGTACACTTGACTATCGTCCCTATGATCGCGGGTTCAATCCCATAAGCAGCCAACTATCGTTATTTGAGAAAGATTTCCATTCCTATGGGCGCTTTGAGGGCCACCCAAGGTAACTTGTATATCCTCCAATTAAAACAGGAGGCAGTAGATCGATCATATGGTGAACGACTTAAATCGTATTCCAAGTGTGAGAAGTGAGGGTGATCATTGGACCAAAATCTTGTGCCAGTTAAGGTTTTAGTTTGAACTTAGCAAAGAACTAGGTTAACCAAATACAAAAAAGCCGGTAAACACAAAATTATATGTACATATATATATATATACTAGCCGACCCGGCAAACGTTGCTTTGCCTTCAAATTTTAGCAGGAGCAGAAATAATTGCTTTTTAATTTGTGGTTTGTATAGGAGGTATCACTCCCCATTGTCCAATCCCGCCCATATTTGCAGCAGCACTTAAGATATGTACACCAAACCGATGTACCAAATTTTTTTCAAATACCGTAAACAGGAGCAGAAATATTGGATATTTAATTTATGGTTTGTATGGGAGGTACCACGCCCCATTGTCCAATCCCGCCCATATTTGCAGTAGCATTTAAAATATGTACACCAAACCTACGCACCAAATTTTGTTCAAATACCGTAAGCAGGAGCAGAAATAATTGATTTTTAATTTTTTATTTGTATGGGAGGTACCACGCCCCTTTGTCCAATTGGACCGAATTGTAAATCTAAACCATCCCGGGCACCACCCAGACGCATATACAAAAATTTATGCAAAGCGGTCCAGCCGTTTAGGAGGAGTTCACTGACAA
>JAHXMU010000772.1:50109-105101 GCA_019455685.1 Philornis downsi | reverse complement strand
TGATAAGGATACTTTTTAGGTTAAGATTGAAGGAAATGAAATCGAAATAGACGAATTTTCATCTAGGATAGCATTTCTTCCACAACGCATTTCTGGAATATGTTGACCTGGCTTTCAGAAGGGTTGTGGTAAATTACTTTGTTCTTATCAGCAGCAGAATTTTAACTTTCTGAAGTTCGGTGCTTAGAAGTTATAGATGGATCACAGATTTTTAGTACGACGTAACCCCCAAATGGAATGTCATTTCAGTGGCAGAACTTAGTTCGAAAATTTATTATAATATAACTGATAAAATATCAAATTGTTTGCAGTCTACCATTTGGGAAAAATTAAATGTTGGTAAATAAATCAATTTGTACGGGAGCTAACAAAGGGGTGTAGAAATGTCGCCCACTTCCTTGCTCAGCACTAAGTTTACCAAGCGCATGATGTGTGAGGGATTTACGTGAGAAATATGAAGCTAAGAATACATGGTTTAAATTGGTCGTTTATATAGGGGATATTAGAGGGGTGCGGTTGATTCCTCTCAAATCAATATAATGGACAAAATTTTAGGTGTTACTGCGGACAGCGACTTTCGGGAAACCAGCTAATTTATTAGGTGTGCAACTAAGTTCTCGATGCCTTTTTTTTATAAAAATGCAACATTATTATGAAAACATGTTTACAAATGATTCATTGAAAGCGTCGCCCCTCGCTAGCTACCACTTTTTCCCATCTTTCTAGCAAAGCTCAAATTCCGTCACAATAAAACTGTTCATCTTTTGAGGCTATCCACAAATCTAGCGATTTCTCGATGTCATCATATGAGTGGAACTGCTGGTCAGCCAGACCGTCTGCCATCGAACAAAACAAGTGATAATCGGACGAACCATTAACTGGAGAATATGTCGGATGGGGTAAGACCTCCCATTTCAGCGTTTCCAGCTATGTTTTAACGGGTTTGGCCACGTAAAGCCGAACGTTTTCACGCTGAAGAATAATGTTTTCGTGCCTCTCCGCGCATTGTAGGCGTTTCTCGCGCGGAGCTCGGTTCAATCACAAGTATTGAAGTCGATACCGGTCCTCAGTGATGTTTTCGCCTGGTTTCAACAGCTCGTAATAAAAAGCACCGACCCGGTCCCACCAAACTCAGAGCATAACCTTCGCAGCGTGAATATTCGACGACGATGCAGAAGCATGACCGGACAACCCCTATGATTTTCTCTTTTTTGAATTGCTGTAATGAGTCAATTTTTTATCACCCGTTACGTATAAAACATACGTTTTCAATTTCAAGGCGCCAAGTCGTTTAGTATTTTTATTTGAGCCATTAAAAGTAAACAATCTCAGTAAATTTGTAAACATGGAAAAAATTGGTCATCGTAATGTATTTCCGTTCAATATTTCCATCTAATATTAAAGCCAATGTTGATTTTATTCTAGGAGAGTCTGCTCCTTCGTTTACGACAGTAAAATATTGGACAGCAGAGTTTAAACGAAGCCGTACTCAAATTATAAATACATGAGCTAAATATCAGACTCAATTTTCTCATCGTACAATGAAACAATTAAAAATGCAATCGAGTTGAATAAAACTGATCTCCAGATAGAGCCAAGTAACCTCCTTACTTAAGTAAGAAAAGTATTCGAAGAAATCTGCGTACTAATTTTAAGTATTTACTGTTTTTATGCGTACGTACTCAAATTATAAATACATGAGCTAAATACCAGACTCAATTTTCTCATCGTGCACTGAAACAAATCAAAATGCAATCGAGTTGAATAAAACTGAACTCCAGATAGAGCTAAGTACCTCCTTACTTAAGTAAGCAAAGTATTCGAAGAAATTTGCGTACTAATTTTAAGTATTTACTGTTTTTATGCGTACGCACTTAAATTATAAATATGTGAGCTTAATATCAGACACAATTTTCTCATCGTACACTGAAACAAATCAAAATGAAATCGAACTAAATAAAATTAATCTCCATATAGAGCCAAGAACCTTCTTACTTAAGTATGAAAAGTATTTGAGGAAATTTGCGTACTTATTTTAGGCATTTACTATTTTGATGCGCACTTAAATCATGCAAAATTTAGTCAGCCTAATTTTTACTTACTCATTTCAAGTAAAAATTTACTAGTATTGAGTGTATTTTTGTTATACTTATTTTGAGTATTTTTCAATTCAAATTCAGTATGAGTTTTTTTGTTTTGAGAGTATGATCTTGAGAACTAACTATTGGTTTTCCCTACGATCACCTTTCGAATTATGGTTGTTGGCGTCCTCACCGAGGATATTTTCTGTGCTATTGCGCTCAGAATTTTACCTCCGACTTGTGTTTAATAATATTCTGTAACAGGAATATTAGTGAATAATAGACAATAGTTCTTATTGTCTTTAGATGAGTGAATGATTGTAAAAGAGACACAATAATTGTTGACACATAAAGTTTGATAGGAAATTTTTCGGTTTAAGATATCGAAATTAATAACTTTTTTGAATCAGAAATATGTTTCTTATATTACTGAGATGTAATCTCAAATATCAAATATTTGTAATGCGCATCGCTTTAAGAGATGCTGAATTTTACTGAAATCATTTAACAGGTAAGAACTGAATAAGGCGAAAGATCACAGAAAATCTAGCTGCTGATTGAACATAAATATTAAATTGTAAAGTTAATGAAACGCTGTCGCTCATCCACATTTTTGATTTGGATTTACTTACGGTTTATTAGTTCAAACAATATTTTTTCGTAATAAGGTGGAAATGAGGGATTTCCCCTATAGCAGTAATTGTCTTACGCAACAGAATTCTGAATTATTTTAATTGACACCTCATTCTCTCAATTGATACGATGCTAATAAATATTGTTGTTCTCAAATTCCACGAAAAATAGCCAATTAAATATATTGCGATTCATTTTGAAATGAAAGCAGCAGCTCAATTGATAGCTCAATTGATAGCTAAGAATCTAATAAGGAGATATTGAAATTAACCACAAAAGATTTATTGAGGTACGTTTAGAGTACAAGTAAATATCATGTTTATACACTGATTTCAAAAATATCATAAATCACTTACCCCAACATGATCACATTTCGTTGTAAAAGACCTGTAATGAGAATTGAAAAAAAACGTGAGCAATTTTAATGTCAATTTATCTACATAGATTGATGAGAAACGAGATCTAGTCAGTTTAAACAAAAATGCATTTTATTTACAAACCTTTTTTTGTTTTTGTAAAACCTACTGGTATTATATTAGTAAGTGATATTAAACTTTTTTCTTTTAGCTGTAACCGATATATGAAAGCAATTAATTATAAAACCTCCAAATATATTTAAATAGTTTTAAGTTTAGCAATTGTACTAAGTTCAAATATAAGTAAACCGTTTGTGAATTTTGAAAGGAAATAATTGATATTATTAGCAGCATAGAAATAATGTATTCGTATATGAAACAATAAACACGATAAAGCTACAAATGAAAAGAAAGACGTCCGTCGACAAAATCTAGTCTAATAAAAGCTATTTTTATTGGAACAGGAAATACGCATATAATGCTTAAAGTACAGGGCGTCCGTCGGGAAGGTATACTAATTTGTTTTGCCGCCATTTTGGTAAACTTTAGTCTTGACAGTTCATATTTGGCAGTCGTGAAATAGAGACGTGTCGAATTTCTTATGGAAAAATATTCGACAAACCAACGTGTTTTAATCGTTAAAACATTTTATCAAAATCAATTATTGATTACTGTGACGATGAGAAAGCTACGTGATGTTTTTGGGAGAAACAATGTGCCAACAAGACGCGTGCAGTGAATGATTGCGATTGCATTTGCGTTTGCTGGGTTATGTTGTGCGGATGGACCCAAATGCTCCTCCACGGAAAGTTTCCAACAATGAACTCGATGGACGGCGCAGAAGAAGGCGACCAAAACTCCGTTGGAAGGACTAGGTTTTTGAAATACTATCGAAGCTTGGTGTGACGAACTGGAGGAGAAGCGCAAAAGATCGAAGCGCCTGGAATTATTTTCTGCGGGCGGCGTATAATAGATAAGGCTGTCTATTCCAGTCGCCATATAAGAAGAAGAAGAAGAATGATTTTGAAGAAAGGGGCTCTGTAGTTGATAGGGTCAAGCATGGACCACAATGTACTGCAAGATCGGCTGAAAACATTACTGCTGCTCAAGAAAGTGTTCAAAACCATCCATCAACCTTAATTCGACGCCGTGCTCAGGAGCTTGGTATTCAAAGAACAACTTTGGCCACAATTTTGCACAAAGGTTTGCATATGTTTCTATTTAAGATTCAGTTGACACAAGAGCTTCTTCCGCAAGACCAGCTACGCCGCCCATGACAACCCCGATATTCATGAAAAAATCATAATGAGTGACATGAATGGTACATTTTCATTTGAATGGATATGTGAATAAACACAATAGTCGGTTCTGGGTGATGGAAAACCCTCAAATTATTCATCAGTCACCTTTGTGTCCATTAAAACTGACAGTTTGGTGTGCAAGTTAGTCAGAAGGAATCATTGGATCTTACTTCTTTGAAACTGAAAACGACGTAATGGTAACTGTCAATGGGGAGCGATATCGTGATATGATTAAAAACTTTTTAATGCCACAACTGCATGCTTTGGGCTTGATTAACATGTGGTATCAACAAGACGGTGCCACATTGCATACAGCCAGGATTACAATGGAATTACTGCGAGACCTCTTTCCACAGCAACTTATTTTAAGAAATTGTGATGTTGATTGGCCTCCACGGTCACCTAATTTGACTGCTCCTTACTTCTGAAAAGCAAAGTTTTTGCAAACCAACCAGAAGCGCTTGAGCAACTCAAACGAAATATTCGTGATGAAATTAATGAAATGCCGTGTGAAATGTGTGGGAATGTAATGAAAAATGTGCTCAAAAGGGCTCGCATTGTGAGCCTAACAGAGGCGGACATTTATCTGATAATTGTATTCCATACATAATTACTGACATTAAATAAAACATTTATCAATATAAAATTCATTCTCTTTCATTAAATCACAAATTATAAACAAACAAAGTAGTATACCTTCCCGACGGACACCCTGTATCTTTCAAACTATTAAAGGGAAGGTGAAAGATACCGTATTTAGAGCGGAATTGCCGGCTATTGAAATTTAATGGGGACAACTTTCAAAAGAAAATTGAAATGGAAGCAATACAACAATGAAGCAAATATTTCGGGCGATTAGGCCTTTTAAAATGGCATTCAAAAATTTTTGCGCACCTGAATACTGCACAGAGTAATATTGATGTGCTAACGTTTAAATCTGATTTTAAGTACGTAAGATATGGTAATGCTTAAGCAGGCAACAGTTCTTATATGTTGGTTATACCATTTGATATTTCAAGCTCAAGACATCGTAAGTAACCCCTAGATATAGAGTCAACATTATGCAAAAGCTTCTACTGCGTTATTGCGGATCAATCAAATCGATCATATTTTTTTTATTGCTATCATGAATTCTTGCCACAAAGGTCGTATGGTCAATAAGGAGTACTACCTTGAAGTTATGCGCCGTTTGCGCGAAGCAATTCGTCAGAAACGCACAGAATTGTGGAAAACCCAATCATAGACTTTGAACCATGATAACGCACCAACTCACACATCGATGCTTGTGCGTGAGTTTTTGGACAAAAACAAAACCGCAATCATGCCTCAACCACCCCATTCACCGGACTTGGCCCCCGCTGACTTTTTCCTCTTCCCAAAACTGAAAACACCGATGAAAGGAAAGCGTTTTGCTACGATTGAGGAGATAAAAGAAAAATCGAAACAGGAGCTGTTGACGATATCAAAAAGCGCGTTTCAGAAGTGTTTCGAGGATTGGCAAAAACGCTGGCATAAGTGTATCGTACACTGATTCCTCGCGCCAAACTGCAAAAGGTGAGAATGCTTATTTATTTTCCGAAACCTTAACAGCTACCCAGAAATATTACCTGTTTTTTGAACTGAACTCTTTTCAAATGAGATATTAGAGAAATATGAGAATTCTTCAAAACTTGAATTTTTACGAGAACCTGAACATACGGAATAGGACTTATTTTTTAAAAAATTGCAACCAGCCCTCATTACCTATTATTACCGGTTACCTAGATGTGTCTGACGAACACTTCAAGTAGTCGAGTAATCGGCAAGTCTTGTAAATGCTTGTGAAACTGTTCGGAATCATCATCATCATGCCATTGAGTGAGTCTGAAAATAGAATGCTTGTAAGTTCACTGAATGAGAGATATTTCTCCCATTACTCATTGGAGGGATGCAGTGAAATTTTGTTTTTAGTATGTATCTTTACAGATTTCTAAGATTAAATAATTCTATTTGAAATTCCTTATAAATAACATAAAACATTACTGTTTTGCCATTGTTAGTCTGTAAGGAAATTTTGTTCCATAGATTTAAACAAATGAAATGAAATGAAAATGAAAAACACCGTTTGTAGCACCTGCAGTTACCTAACTTTAAGTCGGTACGTTGTTCATAATACTGTGGTCGTTCATCGTTCATAATACTAAGGTTCATATTGGATATATAAGTTTCGTTCCGGCCGACCTTATGGTGCCTAACCAACTTTGCGCATGTCCATTGGTTTAGGCACATATTTGACTTTTGGGCTCATATTGTTGCTTCTTTTATTGTGTATTATATGTGCTTTTTTCAGGTTTTTTTGCCACATGAAAATTTTTGCCTTATCTTGAATATAAGGTATACATATATGCGTTACACCTAAACATCCTAACAATATTCTAGTAAATTTTTCCCCATTGTGATTCAAAGAGTTTAACATATGACTGAAGTTTCTTCGTGGACAAGTTTTTACGACCATTTCATTTCGTTTTTTAGAAAAAGTTTGCAGAATATTTAACATATTGATCTTTTCAGTGTCAATAAATTTTTTGCTTTCATGAATATTTTTCAAATTGAAAAAACTTTACTTCTGATCGAGGATAGCTAATTATCGCACAGCCCTCGCATATCTGTCATATTCTATAATTACACTTTTTGAAGTAGAACCTCCTAAACTGCGCAGCCAAATGAAAGTAAAATTTTCCTAAGCCATCACAAACTTTAGGAAAAGTATTTTGTGGCATCTTTTACTTTCCTCTGGAGACAGCGAACTACAGATAACAAACGTAAAACGTTGTAAAAGTTTTTAATCCAGAAATATTTTGACACTTTTATTTGTTGAATTTCGTTATGTCAGGAATACAATTTAAGTGAAATTTTGTTTTTAGTATTATAGTAAGTTCAAATAAATAAATGTGAAAATTAATTTTCATTTTTTTTTTATTGTGGGACTTTCGTTTTATGTAGGACGGGAATATATAACTTATTAAGTTATATTAGGTAAAAGTATTTAAGGGTGTCCCAACAAGAACGCAAGATTTAAATGACTGATGCAGCAATTGAATTGACTCTCTGAATTGTATTCTAGGCACGAAAATAACTGGTTATCATTTCACGATACCGAACATGCCTCATGCGCTTAACATGCCTCATTTTCATAAAAAAGGTCCAATGATTCCTCCAGCCCAAAATCCACATCACACAGTGACACGTTGAGGATGCATTTGCTTCTCGTGAATCACTCGAGAATTTTACTCACACCAAATGCGACAACTCCGCCTATTGACGAAGTCATCAAGATGGAAATGGGCCTCGTCACTGAAGGTGATTTTATCGGCAAAATCAGCATCTTCATGTTGTCTCTCCAATACCCAATTAACGAACTCCCTTCGCTATCCATGGTCAGCTGGCTTCGTTCCTGAGTCAATTGAACCTTGTATACAAGAAGATGCAAATTTTTCGTCAAAATTCGCTGCATTTTGGATTTGGAGGCAACAATTTGCTGAGCTCAGTGTCGAATTGAGGTGGATGGGGTTTGAGCGACATCATCACGTACAGCTGCGACATTCTCGGTCGATCGACCTGGTCGAAGGCGCGTTGTTGTCTTTACATCACTAACAGATCCAGTTTTGGCAAATTTATCCATTAATCTCTTTACAGTTGACTCTTTTGGAGCATTATTGTGACCCCAAATTAATCGCAATTTGTGAACTTTAGCCGCAAAACTTTCACCATTTTGATAAAACAATTTCACAATGAGAATGTGTTGTTCATTCGTGTAGCGCTCCATTTTTATTAACCTTGACGTTCTACTAGCAAACAATAATAATTGTTCAAATGTCAAACAGTGACACTTCGAATGGCGCCAAATTTAAATCTTGCGTTCTTGTTGGGACACGCTTTATATATATGTATATAATTCACTTCTCATCATACGAGCATGCAATATTTGTGAAAGCTTCTAAAGGTATAATTCCAACATAGAGTTAAGAACTTTATAAAACATTTAAGAATCTATGCCTATATGAATTTTAAGTTGATTTGGGTTTGCGTTCGCTTGATTGTGATAAACAGAAGGATCAGTTGCCAAATTTGTTTACAAACTCGTGATTTGGCTAATAGCAGCAAAGGTATTATCTGTATCTGTAACCCCCTTTTCTTATTTACAGCTACTCCTAAGTAATATTAAACCGCCTTCATTGAACGTCACCTTTTCGACGCATAATTGTACGTTATTTTATTTAGCTATTTTAAATAGATTTGACTTATATGGCTGCTTTGTAATGTTTTCAACGCTACATTGTTGTGATGTGGCCTTTGAAAATCATCCAAATTAATTGAAACATAACCACGCTCTTGTTGACTCAAGTTAAATTTGGAAGGTTTGCATTAAGAATCACGTTCATATTCAGATATGTGTGGACTATTGAAAACCCTACAGTATATTATTATAATAACTTTAATCACACAAAGTACTATACTGTTAATTTTATGAATGTGGAATATTGACAAATTTATGGATACGCAAATAAGAAAAAAAATCTTGTCCATAATATCTTTTCCGAACTATTTTCGTGTCTTGCGCCACAAAGAAAGAAAAAACGTCAATAATCTATAGCGAAAAACTAAGATCTAAATTAGCACCTGTAATAGGTATCTTCAAACTAAAAACAAATTTGATGAAAGAACAAAGCTTATACAAAGTCATCTTATTTATTTACCTATTATACTGTATGGATATAAAAGAAATTCTGTCATGTTAATATATAAATTAAATATATAAATATTAAATTAAATAACAGATTAATTACTGTCGATTAGCCTCAATAATGTCCTAGTGGCGCTGAGGCATTTAACCATAATTTTGTAAAACTAAAAAAATAAAAAAAGAATTCTAACGCTAGCCTATAATCCATGGAAAATTGAGATATATAACATTTTTGTAAATTTTAAGATCAACGTTTCAAAGCAGATACTCTAAGGAAAGTTAAGTTTCGTCTCGATACTGTATTTTAAACCTATATACATTAGAAATTCGTTTTTGATTCACTCTCGAAACAACAACTCACTTCTTACACCGATTCCCGGCGCTAAACTGCAAAAGGTGGCAATGCTTATTTATTTTCCGAAACCTTAACAGCTACCGAAAAAAGTTATATGTTTTTGGAACTGAACTCTTTTCAAATGAAATATAAACAAAACCGCTGGTTTGGAAAGGCTGTCAGCTGCCATCTGAAGTGTTATTTATTTATTGTTAAAAGGTTCGCCATTTACAAATGTGGATCGTTTAATAACCAAAGAACGCGCAAAAATAGTTAAAACTTACTATAAAAGTGGTGATTTAAACGCGGGCACTTTCAGTGCATTACGGGGTGATTAAGGTCGTCATAATTGATCCACAGTGCAAGGAGGAATTGGCAAGATTATAAAGAAATTTTGAAGAGACTGAAAGTGTTACAGATGTCGTCAGAGGTATGTGCATAATCGCAATGTGCGCACTGCCGAAAATATCGCTTCTATTAGTGAAAGTGCGGCGGATCATCCGAATTTCAATTCAGAGCGCTATGGCCGTACGATAACCGACTTTTTCTGGTCTACAATTGAAGACTATAAACTGGACGACATGTGGTTTCAATAAAATGGTACCACGAGCCACACAATACGATCAATTTTGACTTTATCGCATGAGAAGTTTCCAGAAAGCGTAATTTCACGTTTTGGCGACGTTAATTGGCCACCAAGATCATGCAATTTTACGTCGTTAAATTTTTTTTTTTTGTGAGTCTACATCAAAAATAGTATTTACGCGGATAATTTCAAACGTTGAAGTATTTGAAAACCAACATTCGTCAAGACATCGCCGAGATATCACGCGAAAAGTGAGAAGAAATGATCGAAAACAGCCTCAAAAGGATACACTGCTGCAACCACTCCAGTGGCGGTCATTTAAATGACATTTTATTTCATATACGATATAATAGCAAGGTTCAAGCATTATAATGAAATAAAAGTTTCATCGAAATCATAGTTTTATATGTGTTTTATTTAACTTTACTTTTGAAACCAAAAAACGGATAACCCGATATTATCTAAATCAATTGCCGTGACTGATATTGGGCGAATATTAGATACTAATGGCAACATGAACGACAATTTCTTAACATTGTTATAAATCGCTGTGCAAAAAGGATATCAGTATGTCAGACCGCTGACTCAAAATATAAACTAATACACCAACAAGATGAAGTTGATCAAAAGAATCTTTGGCGAGGGTATTTTAGGTTAATTTATCGATTGAAATTTCTGTACCAACTTGTTCACAATTCGTTTAATACATGATACTTAGTGTAGCGTATTATTACTCATATCATTGCAAATGCTATTTTAACGCATTCATCGTAACGATGAACTGCCAACTGCTATTAAAGAACAAATTGATCATTCCACGCATAGACTGTACGTTTTATATGATGTGGTGGTAAGCAATTCGCGCATTCTAGACACCTCTTTTCGCTTGCATTTTGTACCAGTGGTAAAGATTTTCTTATAGTTTACTCATTGATGTTCAGCTCTACTTATGACGGAGCTACTTCATAGTATTAATTTTCTAATACTTTGTCGGATTGTGTTACCTCTTTGTTCGATAAGTCTACATGATACAGACCGTTAATTGATAGCCGCAGAATTTAAAATATGGTATTTTTTTAGTATTTATTTACAGCCGCATTTGTTGTTAGTAAAATTAAGCCATAATATCGATTATGCACGTTAATATTTTAAGCAAAACAAAATTCCACGCGTGAAACTATGGGGCAGAATGTTCTAAAGTGCTATTGATGGAAGGTTTGAAGATGAGAAAGCTGTGCACAAGATGGGTGCCGCGTTTACTTTCAACAGAGCAAAAACAGCGTCGTAAAGATGTTTCAGTAGAGTGTTTGGCGATGTTTCACCGCCAAAAAACCGAATTTTTGAGTCGATTTATAACCATGGATGAGACATGGGTCAAACACTTCACATCTGAGACAAAGGATTAGTCACAGCAGTGGACTGGAATGGGAGAATCGTGCCCAAAGAAGGCGAACATGATGTTTGGGAAGCGCTGGGATTATTTTTGAAAACGGTCAACGGCGAATATTATGCTAATTTATTACAGCGTTTAGGTGATGAAATTATGGGAAAAAATGCCGCATTTGGCGAAAAAGATAGTGTTGTTTCATCAAGATCAGTTTACACATCGACTATAGCGATGGTCCAAAATTAATGAATTAAAGTTCGAATTGCTTCATCACGCCCCTTATACGCCCTGGACTGTTTTCTATTTCCAAGCTTGAATAAATGGTTCCTCGGTAAAAGATTTGCCAACAATGAACGGGTGGAGTCTGCGGTTGATGGCTGTTTTAAGGAGTTTGACATTTCTTACTATACACAGCCTACAGGAGATATTGAATATCGCTGGAGAAAGTGTATCGAGCTAAAAGAATATTGTGTTGAAAAATAAAGAAAATTTGTCCCATCGGTTTGTGTTTTTTTGTTAGGTGTTGGTATCGTTGTGTTGTACAGAAACAAGAAAATGATTGCCAGAGTTAATACACTCTTGGGAAGTCGCACATCATTGACGTGCCAACTAAGAAGATGAATTAAGAAAAACGCGGAAGGAGTGGCAAGAGTATACGAACATATGATGAAAAAATACATAACAAAAAAGTTTAGTGGACAGCAATTAAGGTGACGTTACAGGGGTTTGTCTTCACTTTCAATAAACGTAATAATTTGTGATAATTTCTGAAATTGGTTTCTTTGGTGAAGTAATTGTATGTATATTTATGTTTATTTTGTATAGAGCAATTTTTCCCTGATGATGATTGACGATGTGATTCGAAATATTGGACTGAATAATAAAAACAAATGAAAAAAACCAATATACAATATACAATATATGACATCAATATATGATCTTAAAATCCCTTAAAAAAATAATGGAAAATGTGAACTAAATGTAAACAAACTTCACAATTGTACAATATTCATACGTCAAAATCTTTGCCGTAAATTATTCACATTTACAATTTTCAAAAAAAAATAAAATTATAATTCATATTTCAGGTTTTCTTCAAGTTGTTGGCTTTCTTACAAAGACTTACTCATAACAGATGGGCTTTACATGGGACAACTCTTATCAAATCAGTTCGATGAACCCCTTTTTAAAATTTCACTTATGGAGATAAGAAGGCATCACTTGTAATAAAATATCTCAAGAGTTCTATAGTCTGTCTATATTGATTAGAATACGTTAAAAGTGAGCTCAATATGTTGTGATTTAACTATGACTAGGTTGACGCTAAATAAGCAGACAAACTTAGAGAGTGCTTAGGCATTACAGCGTTTTTGAAATATTACTACATATCGATAATCACAACTCCAGACTGTAATGTGATCGTAGCAGAGAATAATACAGCATACATTTATTCCACTTGCCCTCACAATTGAATTTCAGTCATTTCTATTTGATGCTCTTATTTTTAATTCGTTTAAACTGAGATCGACTGTTGCTGTTTCTAAAGGGTGTCCCAACAAGAACGCAAGATTTAAATTTGGCTCCATTCGAAGTGTCATTGTTTGACATTTGAACAATTGTTATTGTTTGCTAGTAGAAGGTACGAGGTTAGTAAAAATGGAGCCCTACACGAATGAACAACGCATTCTCATTGTGAAATTGTTTTACCAAAATGGTGAAAGTTTTGCGGCTACAGTTCGCAAATTGCGAAAATGTCGCGACTGTACGTGATGATGTCGCTCAAACTCCATCCACCTCAATTCGACACCGAGCTCAGCAAATTGGTGTCTCCAAATCCACTATGTAGCGAATTTTGACGAAAGATTTGCATCTTCATGCATACAAAGTTCAATTTACTCAGGAACTGAAGCCAGCTGACCATGGACAGCGAAGGGAGTTCGTTAATTGGGTATTGGAGAGACAACATGAAAATGCTGATTTTGCCCATAAAATCATCTTCAGTGACGAAGCCCATTTCCATCTTGATGGCTTCGTAAATAGGCAGAATTGTCGCGTTTGGGGTGAGGAAAATCCACGAGTGATTCACGAGAAGCAAATGCATCCTCAACGTGTCACTGTGTGGTGTGGATTTTGGGCTGGAGGAATCATTGGACCTTTTTTATAAAAATGAGACATGTCAAGCGCAAAGAGTCAATCGTGTTCGGTATCGTGAAATGATAACCAGTTTTTTCGTGCCTAGAATTGAAGAAATGAATGTGGAGGGCATGTGGTTTCAACAAGACGGCGCCAGAGAAACAATTCAATTGCTGCATCAGTCATTTAAATCTTGCGTTCTTGTTTGAACACCCTTTATTACAATTTGGCGTTTCCATGAGTGTGATAGACGTCATCAGCGTCTGTATTTTTGAGGCTTGCCTTGCAGTATCATCTGTAGATTTCTTTTAAGTATGGAGAATCCAATCTGACGCCACTTGCGCCAGTATATTCGCAATATCTTTCGCAGACAGCGGTTTACAAACTACTACATTATTTGTGCGTCCCGAATTTCCATATTCCACTATTCGCATCCACAAAGAGTTGCTACTTTAACACTTAAGTTAGAAAGTCTAATTTTTGTCTTCTGGGAAATGGTGCTAGATTTTCACACTGGGTTCAAGGTACCAAATGTTTGATGAGCTTTATTAATGCCATTACATATATCTTTTTTAGAACCTCCTGTTTTGTCAATTGGGCTTCCTAATGTAGCAAAAGGTTTCAACGTCCCCAATAATTTCCACTTCAATTTAGAATTTGTCGGTGATTGTCACGTTTATTCTCATAGACTTAGTTTTTTTTTAACATTTATTTTCCGACTGGCATATTTAGCTATTTCTTAAAGATTTTTAAATTTCGCTTGCATGTCTCCGAAGGTCGACATCGAGATCTTCCAGTCTTCCTTGAAATCCCTAAGCCATTGCTTTCATGTGTGCAGTAACTGTTCACGTCACCAGATCGAAAACAAAATTAAATACTAGAGGGGGATATAACACAGTTCCCTGTCTCACCCCAGCGCTAATGGGAATCCGTTCGCTCAGTAAATCGCTGTGGAGTACGCGACAATATGCGTCTTGATACAATCCTTTACTGAGGTCAATCAGCTTTTTGGGAAGATCTTTGCATTCGAGAGCACTCCGTATTACGCCATGATTAAGGCTATCGAACGCTTTTTCAAAATCTATGAAAGCCAGATAGAGAGGGAATCTCCATTCAACAGATCATTCTCAGACTATTGACATAGTCCATACAAGATTCATTCGGCCTGTTTGTTCTTTTCGCAAGCCTGGTTGAATGTCTTTAGCTATTCTCTTGTACAGAAATTACCTTTTTTGGGGATATTCGCAATCCATCCATCCGCTAATTCCGGTGGCAAAATTTCTCGTTGCCAAAATCGTCTGAAAATGGGCATAACAATTTCAAGCATTTCTGGTGAAATGTTGTTAAGCCCCGACTATTTATTACGCTAAAGTGACTTAATTGTCACGCGCACTTCAGATGAATACTATAATAAAAACTTCTTGTCACTACTAGTCTATCATATAATTAAAATGTGAAAAAAATGCTCTGTATTTTGATATATTTAGCAATCAATGGGCCTGCCAGTCGCACTCCAATTCGTTTTCAATATAATAAGTAACATTAAGGCGCAAAGCTTTCCACAAGTGCTTCGTTCAGCGATCCTTATGAAAACCCTGATTTGGGAAGACTTATAGCATAGCTGCTGGAGAAGGTGTGGGTGGTTGAAGGGCCGCGACAGAAGGCCTTATTAAAAGTACGAAAATAAGTTTTAGGCCTTCTTTATGTCGAAAATAATTTCAAATGAATACTTCCTATTTAATTTATAAATATTTTATTAACTTATCATGTCAAATAAAGTTATTTCGATAATTTGTTAAAATTGACAAATATTATAATTGTAAAAGACTTTGCTGGAATTCGACATGAACTCGGAGTCCGGAATTCTGCCACCTATCCCCTTAAGAATCAGTACAATCAGTAGCAGAAGATGATAAGGAACTGTAATAGAAAAACTTGTAAGCGCCTCTCACGGTGCCATCTAAAAGACGACTTAAAAAAAGGCTGTCTAACAAAAATGAAACGGCGGTAAAAAAAATCTTGGCTATCTGTTATTCAGAAACACATAAGGCCTGCTAGATATACGAGGTGTGTTCAAAACATAAGCTGAATTTTCAAATTTCGCGGGCTACGTACATTCGACTTTCGATCATTATTATTTTTTTTTTTTTTCCGTTGGTACACTCGTCTCGAAGATATGTTGACGGTTTTATCCATATAGCATGTTTAGTTTGTTTGTGAGAGGCATAAATAAGACAAGTGTTTTGCGTGTTCGGCGATTCTCTGCTATCGAAAAAAATGCATCAAAGAAGTTGCATAAAATTTAGTGTACAAAATGGAATTAATTGTTCACAAACACTTGAAATGTTGACAGTCTATTACAGTCTACAGTGAGAGTACTCTGAGTCAAAAAAATGTTTGCAAGTGGTACAAGCTCTTCACAGAAGGTCGAGAAGATGTGAATGACGACGCTCGCTCTGGGCGCCCCAGCATCTCAATAACCTATAAAAATGTTGAGAAAGTGAAGAAAATTGTTATATAGAATAGTGGAATCACAATTAGAGAAGTTGCTAAGGATGCCAGCCACAGCATCGGTTCGTTCATGCGATTCAATGTTTTCGGACATAAAAACAACGTCGCTCAGAAATTGTTGAATGACGTTAACGATGATCTAGATTGGCTTAAAAGGATCATAACTGGTGACGAATCATGGGTATAATATGGTTATGACATCGAAACCAAAGCCCAATCGTTCCAAAGAAAGAGTCCAGAAGAGCCAAGACCAAAAAAAAAAACACGCCAAGTTCGATCAAATGTCAAGGTTTTGCTCACTGTTTTCTCCGATTACCATGGCGAAGTGCATCAGTAGTTCTTAACACAAGGTCGTACGGTAAATAAGGAGTATTACCTTGAAGTTATGCGCCGTTTGCGTGAAGCAATACGAAAAAAATGTCCGAAATTGCGGGGAAAAATGCATGGCTTTTGCATCATGATAATGCACCTACTCACTCATCTTTGCTTGTGAGAGATTATTTGGCCAAAAACAACACTGTTCTCGTGCCTAAGCCACCGTATTCACCAGATTTGGACTCCTGCGACTTTTTTCCTGTTCCCAAGATAGAAGAGATCCATGAAAGGACGTCGTTTTGCAGCGATTGAAGAGATAAAAACAGAGAGAGCTCAAGGACATACCAAAAAGCGCATATCAGAACTGCCTTGAGGATTGGAAAAAAAAAAACGCTGGCACAGGTGTGTTATATCTGAGGGATATTACTTTGAAGGAGATAAAATAGAAATTGACGAATAAATAAATATTTTTTGAGAAAAATGAAAATTCACCTTATTTTTTGAACACACCTCGTATCTTAAAACATACAAAGCTGAATAGATAATGGATTTATGTAAAATTTTTCTTTCTGAAGGCATATTAAGCCTAATGAACATCACAGAAAGAACCAGAAGACTTTCAAGAAAACTTGTTTCTGGCACGCTTTCCAAATTGCTGATTTTTTTTAATACAAAGTTTATTGCCTTTGGCTACATTTCGGAAATGACCCAGAAAGAAGTCATCAAAACAAAAATCGAATTAATTATTCGCAAATAAGTACATAAGCTTTGGCTGATTATGGCAAATGAAATAATCATGATTCATTGGCTACAGCGTCCCGCTACATCATAATTCCAATTCGATTTTACACCAAAAAAGAAAACAAAAATATTTTTATAACGTTCTTAAGTTCAAAGAGATAAACGTCACGCGCAACAATGTACGTTAGCGTCATTTGCCAATTTGTTTTTTTACATTTATATTAATCTCGAAATTTTCAATGAATTCATTTGGAGGCGTATTTTGTGATTCTGAATAGAAAGAGAGAGAGCGATATGGTGATAATGGAAATCATAACGTTATAAAGAATTCAGTTCTTTGTAGGTGATCAAAATATGTTGAGAATACGTTGCATAATAATGAATATATTTCTTTCAATGCTATTGAAAATCAAATGTCAGAAATCTTTGCTGTAAAAAATGCATAAATTCGCATAACCCTGATTGCTAACTATACCAGTTCCAACTATAAGGATGCATGAAATAACAAGAATATGCCTCAACTATATCTCTGATAGCAGGAGTTATAGGTTTTTTTTCTTTAAATAAAAAAATTTTCGAACTACAGTCACCCTATTGGCGAGGGCCGTAAACATCTACGATGGATTCGCTGTTCATCATACCGAATATCGAAATTCTATTTCAAACACGTGATTTTGTTTCCGCACTTATTTTTGCGTTTGTTACTACTGACGGGACGTTATAAAACTGATAAGTCTTGTTCGTTTTCTATGAAATCCATAACAAATGATGAAATTGTATTAAAATTGTGAATAAGACGTACAAATTATAATAGCATACAATGTAAACAAACTAAATTAAACAGAAACCGAACAACCAGGCCTTTCCTTGCAGCGGTTTCAATATGTCGGTGAAGTCTAACCGATAGTTTTAGGTGGAGGCTTACAAGTATATGGTCATCCACTTGGTGGTTTCAAAACAGCCAGTCTGGCAAGGCTGTCGGCAGTTAAGTATCTGTCTTCTGAAGTGTTATTTATTTAGTAAAAGGTTTGCCATTTACTTATATGGACTGTTTAATAACCGGAGAAAGCGTAAAAATAGTTACAACTTACTGCAAAAGTGAATCCACTGCTGCAACCAACCCAGAGACGGTCACCTAAATGACATTGTACAGGGTGTCCGTCAGGAAGGTATACTACTTTGTTTTGCCGCCATTGTGGTAAACATTAGTCTTGACAGTTCATATTTGGCAGTCGTGAAATGGAGACGTGGCAAATTTATTATGGAAAAATATTCGATAATCCTACGTGGTTTAATCGTTAGAACATTTTATCAAAATCTATCATCATAAAAAAATCATTATTCATGAAAAAATCAAAAAATGAGTGACGAGGCACATTTTCATTTAAATGGATATGTGAATAAACAGAATATTCGGTTCTTGGCAATGGAAAACTTTCAAATTATTCATCAGTCACCTTTGCATCCATTGAAAGTGACAGTCTGGTGTGCAATTTGGTTAGGAGTAATCATTGGTAATCATTCTTTGAAACTGGAAACGGCGTAACGGTAACTGTCAATGGGCAGCGATATCGTAATATGATTGAAAACTTTTTAACGCCACAACTGCATGCTTTGGGCTTGATTAACATGTGGTATCAACAAGATGATCCCACATCGCATACAGCCACGATTAGAATGGAACTATTGAGAAACCTCTTTCCACAGCAAGTTATTTCAAGAAATGGTGATGTTCATTGGCTTCCACGGTCACCGGATTTAACTGCTCCGGACTTGTTTTTGTGGGGATATCTGAAAAGCAACATTTATGCAAACAAACCAGAAACGCTTGAGCAACTCAAACAAAATATTTGTGATGAAATTAATGAAATACCGCGTGTAATGTGCGAGAATATAATGAAAAATTTACTTAAAAGGGCTCGCATTTGTGAGGCTAACAGAGGCGGACATTTATCCGATATTGTATTCCATACATAATTGCCGACATTAAATAAAACATCTATGATATATAAGATCCATTCTCTTCATTTAATCAAAAATTATAAACAAGCAAAGTAGTATACCTTCCCGACGGACATCCTGTATTTAATTTTCGAGCATTTCGATCATCACTATACTTAAAGTGCTTCAGACCGATTACTTCACAATCACGAGATGCATCCACAATATTTTAACACGATGTAAGTTGAGATTAATCGAACATATTAAATTTATATTAAAGGTAACAATTTGATTTTCGAATGAAATGCTGTTTATTGTCTTAATTAAAATTTGGATATTTCTGAATGCAACAAGGGAAAGTTTTTAGAAATCCGAAATAAAACTAAGAAATGCTGGAATGTCCATCTCAGAGGCATACTTTCCACAGCATAGTTCAACATCGTATTTTCCTTATAGTATATATTATAGTATCGGTATTTCGATGTATCGGACCGACACCGTACCACGAGAAACAACCCCAGACTATAACATTGCCACCCCCGTGCTGGATCGTCTTCTTTGTAAAGCGAAAATGGAATTCCTTACCCTTAGAGCGTCGAACATTCCGAGCACAATCCGCACCCTAAATACAAAAGGGGCACAACTCAAAAATTGTCAAAATCTACTTTTCCTCACAAACTGATTCACATTACACATCTCTAACTACTATAAAAATTTCCGTCTCATCACTATCTTCTTTAACTGGAAAAATGCCGTTATGTCTATTTTTATGTCAAGCGTGTTGCTTCTGCACGATCAACTAAAGAGAATTATTTTTAGTTGCGTTTACGTGCTCAAGAACGACTGATTACTTTTATTACACATAAAGAGTTTTTTTTTTCGAGTTCTGCCTCTATCACTGTAAAAAGTGATAAATTTTGTGGTATATTATTTTGCATTGTGCGTCTTTTGTTGTAAAAAGTGAGTTCAATTAACACTATTATTTATTTAT
This sequence comes from Philornis downsi, assembly GCA_019455685.1. Classification (NCBI taxonomy): domain Eukaryota; kingdom Metazoa; phylum Arthropoda; class Insecta; order Diptera; family Muscidae; genus Philornis; species Philornis downsi. The sequence goes on along the minus strand of JAHXMU010000772.1, from coordinate 85,068 downwards.
GTGCCTTCTTTGATTAAATAATCGAGAGCGTCGTAAATTTTATAATTTTATAAAGAGTCATAAATCAAAATTTTGTTTTATTTTTGCAAACATAATATAAAATTGAAAAAAAAAATATAGCAGAACCTTCTTTAGTATTGCATTTTTTCATAATGGAACAATATTTTCTTTAAATATTGCAACCATTTTTACATAAACGGTTTTTTGCCTCTACTGAATAATAGAGAATTTTGAGTTGTGCCCCTTTTGTATTTAGGGTGCGAATCGTTTCCAAATACATTAGTGTTTGTTTCATCACTCCACAAAATATTTCGCCATTTGTTTTCATGGTCTCCTCCGGACCAATTGGAATGACTTCTTGCAAACGCCAATCTAGCCTTTAAATTTTTTTGTTTAAACAAAGAAACTCTTCTGGCTATCCGTCTTAGTGCTTCTTGTAGTCTACAACGAACTGTTCGCGATGAAATTACATTTCAAATTTCTGCTGAAATCGCTCTTAAAGACTCAAACGGGTCCTTTTTCTCAAGTGTTACAATACGGACATCTGTTGTTTGAAGTTTTTTTGGGTCTTCCGCGAGTTTCGACGGACTTTTTAGGCTTTATAGTTTTGCCACGAATTGATCTAAGTCCACTCCTTAATTGCAAATAGCCAACGCTATGTGCGAAATCGTATTAAAACCACTTAAACTCTACATTATTGTATCGTTTAAACTCGAAAGCAACTAAACCTGAATTTTAGATGTACGATTAAGTACATCTTCATTGAAATTGTACAGTTCGAACCAACTTCGAAAAGATAGCGAAATGTGCACCTCTCATTCTTTCATGTATTCATTTTTATTACACTACAGGAAAATAAAAAATATAACGCATAATCATTTCCTACCACCAGAATGACGTACGTTGCGAAATCTTCCCGAAATTTGATAACAGTATGGCTGTCCATGCTACAAAACACTTTCCTGATATTTAATATAACACTTTGAACTTATTCGCAAATATTGTTCACGCAGTTTTATAAATCTGTACATAATAATTGGAAGTCATTTGCGTCTCAGAACCGTGCCCCTTTTCTGATATGCTACTCTCGCAGTGTTAATCATTTGTTATACATTTTGCAAAAACAAAAAAAAAGTTGTTTGTGGTTAAGATCAGATTTCGTAGTAAATAATTGAAATAACTGTATGTAGTATTGCAACATCTATGTAATAGTGATAATTTTGAGAAATGAGATTAAAGTCAATAAATATTAAGTTCAAGTAAAAAAAATTGTGTAAAAAGTTGATACAACTGCCGCTTGTTTTTTTTTTCAGTTTCAAAATATACAACCAACAATTCATTCAATCGGTTTTATGTCCATTTCAAACCATTCCATTTAATAATGTTAAATATTAACAAGTGCATTGGACGGCAGTTCATATGTTATTTTGAAATTACAATCAGTTGCTTCTTGCCAGTAGTGTCATTTCCACTTCTAAGAATATTCAGTCAGGAGGTTAGTCGGATTACATTTTGGAAATTTTTATTAGAGAGCCACAGAAAGTACAGGGTGGGCCATAAGGGTGTTGGCGGTTTAAATATTAAATTAAAAAAAAACTACGAAACATAAAAAAAATATATGTATTTTTAAAAAGTAGAAGCATGGGAATTTTTAAGACTTAAAAATAATGTTGTCCAAATGGCTTCCCTCGGCTGCTTGACACTCTTGGAACCGAAGTCGCAAATTTTGGAAAACTCGTTGAAAAGTTGTTCTCGGTATTTTGTTACTTTCCTGAATAATGTTCTTCTTCAACTGCTCTAAATTGGTCGGATTATTCTCGTAGACTACCGATTTGAGGTAGCCCCATAGAAAATAATCGCATGGAGAGAGATCGGGGCTACGTGGGGGCCATTCAATATCCCCCCTTTTCGAAATGAGTTTTCCAGGAAAAACATTTTTCAGCAGCTCTATGGATACCCTAGCCGTATGACATGTGGCCCCATCCTGTTGAAACCACATCCTCGAGGTATTGCCTTGAAGTTCTTGCAAAGCTGGCACCAAAAAGTCTGCTAGCATGTTGCAATAATTGTTCGCTCTAACCGTCATCGCATGCCCTCTTTCGTCCTCAAAAAAGTATGGTCCAATAATACCGGTTGACGTTATCCCAGCCCACACGACAAGCTTAGGGCAGTGAAGTGGACGTTCATGCAAGCGTCGGGGATTAGTCTCGGACCAGAACCGACAATTTTGCTTGTTCACATGGCCATTAAGGTGAAAATTGGCCTCATCACTAAAAATCACGTTGTTGAAATTGTTGAACCGCTCTAGCATCAAATTGACAAAGTTAAGTCGGTTTTTGGCATCATCGGGTTTTAATTCTTGGACTATCTGAATCTTATAAGCCTTCAAATGCAAATCACGTTTCAAAATTCGTCGTAAAGTTGTTCTTTTGACATCCAAAGACTGACTTCTCTTACGTGTTGACTGTTGCGGATTTCGCTGAACTGAAACACGAACACGCTCCACAATGTCGGCTGATCTTGCAGAAACTGGGCGACCACGAACCGTAATTGGTACTGTTGAGCCGGTTGTTTTGAACATTCTGATCCATTTTCGTATCACATTGGCGCTTGGAACTTCACTTAAATCGTGTAAACCGTGTTCATGCCGATACAAACGTCGTGCAGTAATCACTGATTTATTGTTTTCGTAATACGCTCGGACACAAAATGCACGCTGCACTCCCGTGTACGGCTCCATGGCGACTAAATTTCCAGGAAGCGGCGCAGCGAACAACATATCCCCCCGCCACCCCGCGCCCGGCGTTTCCGAGAAATTGAAGAATTAAATCGCCAACACTCACATGGCCCACCCTGTATAAATTAATTTTGTATTTTAAAACCAAACAGTACAAATCTAAGGCCAACTTAATACCAGCAACCAAATTACCAAATCGATCAAATTCTATAGAAATATGATCTAATGACTTCGAAACGTCATTTACCTAATTTTAGCGATCGATCGCTGCCATTCACAAATATACGTTAAGCTACCATCTATATAAAAAGATCTGTTACGCCCAATAACTGGACTGTGGCATGTGCAAGGGTATCCCAACTTTTTGCTTGCTGAAAAAGATTTATTGATTCTACGCGGTAGTTTTTGGTTGGTGACCCATCAACTATGGAATATGGACGATGTATTGACAGAACGCCAATGCCAAAACTGATTTTCTACATTTTACTGTGGCTACTTTGATGTTGGAGTTGCAACACGTTCCGGAAGGCCATTTGAAGCTGTTGAAGACGCAATGAAGGCAATAATTGATGCAATTCGGCGAATAACAATTCGTTAGTTCACTGGAAAAATAAACTTATGGGGCCAAGAAGAACAAAATTTAAACTAGAGACCAAATTACAGGATCCATTTCGTATGTTTCTTCTAATCACTCATAAAATGTATGTATTTGATCTCACCATTTTTATATTCCGTCGGGCGGACAAACAAATCAGTAGTATCGTATAGGTTGGGGATAGTTGCTATTCGGTTATGGGGCTAAAACGGGGGACAAGATGTCTAAATCTTTACAAATTCAGATACGCATTCATGGGATCTTTAGAAGATGCATGTTTTTATACAATGCGCCTTCCCATCTTGTTCAGGAGAATAGATGGTGCTTCTCTGCAAACAGTCCGGATTATTTTTATATTATGGTAATTATAAAATTTGAAGGTTTTTTTCTTTGTGTTTTCTTTTGTGTTTTTATTGCCGATAATACATCTGAAAGCAAGCCCAACCAACAGAAAATTTCGTCTGCTAAATCAATTTGTGAAAGGAAGTGGTGTTTTATTTTGAAAATGTAATTCGTTAATTAAATTCAGAGTTCACTTTAATACACCCAAGGATAACGCACAGACAGCAAATACCTCCTTTTTTGTTTCAAAATATAAAAAATAATGGTATTAAAAAAATCGTCAATATAAAAACATTGGTATTCGCTAAACTTCAAAAATTTTTCAAAAAAAAAAAAAAAAATCGCTAAAATAAGGAAAATCTGAAAACATCAAATATGGCAAAATACCGCATTGGTGGATCATTAGTGCAAATGAAGACATTTTGTCAAATCGTAGTGGAAAAAATTGACAATTAAAAATGGAAGTTGCCAAAACAAATGTAAAATTTGGACAGAAATTTCAGTCAGGTCAACTGACTTCCACAAAGTTTCCACCAATGGTATTTTGTGAAAAAAATGCTATGAATTAAATCTACTATAAAATAAGCAAAATTGTAAATCCCCGAAGTGCTCCATTTGTAAACATGGCTATTGAGCGTAGGTACGGTCAAAAATTAACAACCGCAAATAATCGGTTATTTTTTCCAAATAACTGAAAAAACCGGATCATCACACCCACGGTTTCTTAAATACAATAATCATTTTCAGTTTCTTCCTTTCCATTATTTCAGTAAATCTATTAACCCCCACATTTCCTCAACACAGTTACAAACCGCACCGCAAACTACACTCTCTTATCAGTTTAAGAACTCATCTCAAATTTTATTTTTAGGATTACATTATGAACGTGTACAGTCACAACACAAAAGAGATAACATGCTGTGATAAATACTATTGAGTGATTTGTGAAAAGTTAGAAGGGGTGATAAGTAATAGGATTGTATAATAATTACAAAGTGGTGGTGGAAAATTGTGTATAGAAAAATCTGTAGGAAAAGCGGAATAGTGATAACATCAATAGCAAACGTTAGATGTGTAATCAACGAATGATTTAAAAAAAGGGAGATCTGTAGGAAGGATTGATCTACACTCATAGACATCGATTTTACATGGGATGTACATTTGCTCAGTAGATTGCTGTCTGCATGAAGAGGACGATCAAATCTATTCTCAACATAAATTCTGTGTGGCGATGCGCGGACAAAAATAAAAGCGACGAAACTGTAAAATTACTAGTTACTCATTAACGATAAAGTATTTTCTGTAAATTGGTAAAAATAAAGTTCTGGAGAAAATCAAGAGCACAACATTATTTCAAATATAACGAAGAAACACAACCAATTGAATCAAATCGCATTTGTATAGACAAGTTTAGTTCTACTGGACCAATTTAGCACAGTTGCGACTCCTACGATTAAAAGTATAGAGAACCTAACATAAAGATAAGATATGATTAGGTGTTCGTATCACAAATGCACCCTTTTTTATATAATACATCGACTTTACCAGTTTCCCGGTATGAGTGGAATTATTTCAGTATTTGCAGTAATCATGCCTGCAATTAAGGGTTTCCCTTAAAAATTTATATGAGTTGCTATAGTTTTTTTCATTACCACTGTAGCGAATACTCCCATTTTTTTACAGCTAGGTTCAATTTTTCTATAGGCAAGTTATTCTCTAATGGATCGATTCTGCCCAATTTTAACATTAACCTTTCTGTGATAATCAAATATTTTTCCATAAAGTTCGGCAATTTAATTCATGCTGTTGGACCTCTCTCATGTTTTTAACAGAGACTCACACATGGACGGACATGCTTATATACACATACTTTTCAATATTTTGTTTATTACATTATTCATTTATTTTTAAATCTGTTTTTTTTTTTTTGTTGTATAACATTTGAAGTTTTCCCTAAAATTTACATGCATTTTGCTGAGTATCTTAGAATTATTCCTGCAAAAATTGATAAAGATTCTAAACCCGGTTTAGTAGTTATACCACTTTCGGAGCAACGATTCCGGTTCCGAGTCCTACCTTTTTAGAATACATCTACCCTATACTAGTAGGTATAAAAATAGCCAAAATATTATGAGAAAGCGGTGATTTCCTAACATATTTTTGGTTTCTCCTCAAACTTACAGTAGCACAATAATTTTCAAACCAAATTTGAAACCAACTGCAAGAAGTCGCTGCATTTTCACTAAAATTATTGCCGTTTTTCTAAAGGTCCGCGTTTATCATCGCGTTAGATTCATTATGGTGGAGCTGATTTTATATAAATTAAACAAACTACCTATATAACATTTGTGGTTTTCCCTAAAATTTACATGCATTCAGCTGAGCATCTTCTTAGAATTATTCCTGGAAAAATTGGTAGCGATCCTGAATCCGTTTCAGTAGTTACACCACTTTTAGGGAAATGTTTCTGGCTCGGAGTCCTCCCTTCTTTGTATACATCTACTCTGGTAGGTATAAAAATAGCAAAAATATTATGAGAAAGCGGCGATTACCTTACATATCTTTGGTTTTTCCTCAAACTTCCAGTGGCACAAAGATTTTCAAACCAAAATCTGAAACCAACGGCAGGAAGTCGCTAACTAAAATTATTGCCGTTTTTCTAAAGATCCACATTTGACATCACGTTAGATTCATTCACAATGTTGGGTCTGATTTCATATACATAAATCTAACAGGGAGCGATTGTCCTCCCGAGTTCAGTATTAAATTTCCATTAAACTATATCTCGTAAACCAACGAAGATCTGAAAAATCGAATACCATTTCTTTGTAGTCCAAATTAATTCAAAATGTGGAATACTTTTCTGAAGGTATATAAAAGTTTGAAATAGCGTCTTGGATCCGATTTCATATATTGCGATTGTCCTCTCAAGCCCAGTATTAAATTTCTCTTGCCTTATATCTCGTAAATCAACAAAGATCTGAAAAATCGAATACCATTTCTTTGTAGTCCAAATTATTTCAGAATGGAGTCGCATTTCCCAATGTGGAATACTTTTCTGAAGATATTTAAAAGTCTCTAATAGCATCTTTTGCAACTTTAATCACAAGTTCAATAAAAATTAAATGTGTTGATAAAAAAATGTGGATGACATTGGGATTCTAGAACACATGGACTATGAATTACATGGTATATTCGCAAAGACATCATGCCACTCTTAATATGATTGTAGATTCGCCTTGGACTCTCTGTGAAAGAGCCCAAATACGCGAAGCAAAAAAAACCAGGCCCTTTGATGCAGATTTTGGCAATTCTGTCATTGCATAGTATAAATCGGCATCATTGATTTTAGCATGTTATTTGCTGCATATGTCACAGTTTCTCTGTTAAATCGATCTTAATATTTGACGCCTGACACTTACACAGGGTAGCTGATCAATGATTCTACATTAAGATACATTTTTCATATATCATTTGAAATATAATACAATTTTATTAAATCATTTTTTTTAACTCATTTACGATCGTCATCTATTGCTGAGTTGCAGCGGGAATTGCCTGCATTATCGTTCGAGTGATAAACTTTAAATCATCCATATTTATTGGTTTTCCTAGGAAAATAAATTAAATGCAGAAAGGTCCAGAAACCTTGATGGCCAACATAATGTGAAATTTCTTAACACAAGTTTTTGAAGAAATTCCGCTACAATGTTGCCATAAACACTTGGTTGTGAGAAAAGTTCCACTATCTTCTTGAAAGTACACAGAGTTGAAAGGAATTCTCTTTCAACGTAGATCTGGAAAGAAATATCTTCAATCACCCAGCTTTTTCCGAAATATCTCCACATATCGAATACAGAAAAATCATGTTTAATGCATTCGGAAATGTAAGTACATACATATCTCATGGTCCTTATAATATTAGCCTGTCAAGATTTTCCCCACCTTTAAGACGAATCCCTTAACAGCGTTTCCAGGTTTTGGTGCACTGATATCTGAGAATCGATTTGGAATGCAGATTCCACTTTGTACTTTCTGTCACTAAAGTGGCCAAAAAAACTTGTCAACTGTCCTCTATACTGACACTGATATCGAACGTAATTTGGTTCGTTTACAGTCGAGATTTTGTCAGTTCATCTCATACTCGTATGCATTTTGAATTTGATTTCGGACAAAAATATCGAACAATCGAATCGAAAACGCCGAATCGGTGACGGTGAAGTTAACGGTGAGTAGACTTTGTAACGAGCACTCGAGCGATACAGTGCATTCAAAGGCGGTCGAAGTGTGGTGGAAGATTTGCCTTTCCCTGGTCGCCCATCAATGTCTTCAACTAAAGTTTATATCGATAAAGTGAAGGAAATGATGACTAAAAATCATCATTTAACTTTGAGAAAGACAGCTACTGAATTTTCTATATTCCACGAATATGCGCTTTGCCCCTCGAATGGCTCTGAAAGATCTGAATTTTCCTCAAAATCTCAATCATGTAAAGATCTCTGAAGAAATGCTAAAGCAAGTAAATTTCGCTCCCATATTCATAAGAGCGAAGTGCATGGAATTACTTTCTACGGGGGGCGTATAATAGATAAGGATGTCTATTGCAGTCGCCACATAAGAAAAATAGGTTTCATAAAACGCATTACAACTGATCGTGTGACTCGGGTTTACGAGTTTGACATACAATCCCGTCTACAAGCATCGGAATGGATCCCACCGTAGCTGAACTGAAAACGAAACAATCACGTCAAAGTCGATCAAAAGTCAAGGTAATATTGACTGTTTTCTTTCATCATCGGGATGTTGTGCACTCGGAATTTTTGACAAAAGCTCAGACTGTAAATAAAGAACAAAAATTTGACAAATATTATCGCACAACCATCATATACATCTGATATGGCTCCAGCTAACTTCTTTTCTCCCTCCAAAACTCAAACTAGCCCCTACGAGGCAAACATTTTAAGGCGATAAAATACATAAAGAAAGTATTCGAGGAGAGAACTGTTGTCTTTCCGAAAAATGCATTTGAAAATTTTTGTGGTGATTAGATTATTCGTTGCCATAACGCTGAAGGGGTAAGGATTTGTACAATTTATTGAAAACAAATTTTAATAAATAATAAATATTTTGTATTTGTTATGACAGAATGTATGATGTTCATATTTTGAATAGAATTTTGCGCATTTTGCAGTATTAATGATTGTGATGTGGAAATGATTTTTTTAATTTTCGTTATGTGGTCATTATCATACGAAACTCCCTAGACTACATGACGCTGCTGGAGGTTTGCACCACAGAATCTTCACAGATCACATTTCATTTCTCTCTCACTTACAATGCAATGCGAAGAGATAAAGCAATAACAAGAATATTAAATTGTCTCCGTTCGAAATCCAGATTACTACTCTCTGAGAACAAATTAAATACTAGATGATGATGATGATGATGATGATGGTTATCTATGATCGAAGCTTTATAAATACGATCTGTTCGCAGTCAGTTTTATGTCATTCATTTGTTAGACTTCAAAATCGAACAACAGCGCGATAAGCACCGAACGCACAAACACCAAATTGAATTGAACAAGAAAATCGTCCAATAACACAAAATAACAAAAAAAAAGCAAACGCTTCCAACTGAATTGCATAAAGTGAGGCAGCGTCAAGCTCTAGTTCCAAACAAAACGTGATTTTTTTCTACCGCTTACATTTACGCGACAAAAAAAAAAAATAGAAAGTGAAATTATAAAATTGCTATAAATTATGACGACTTCCATAACAACCCTATTGCAAGCATTAAGGATTGCACCTTCATCTAAAGACCAAAAAAAAGTGCAACAACAGCCCCCATTGCAAGTTCTAGCCGGCCAGAAAGCATCACTAACTGAAATCCCCCTCGAAGCTGTAGCCAGTCATGATGATTACTCCGATTGTTGGGTGGTAATCTATGATCGCGTCTATGATGTTACTAATTTTCTTCAAGATCATCCTGGCGGTGCCGACGTGATAATGGATCATGCCGGACGCGATGCTACTCTGGCCTTTCATGGTACCGGACATTCCCGAGATGCCATTGAACAGATGCGTGATTATTTGATAGGAGAATTGCCTGAGCATGAGAGAATATTTCGTACTGCCAACAATCAAGTGATAAAATCTGGCATACCAGAGTAGTTACTCCAGGATTGATGAAATGGCAGTAGAAAGTTTAAAGAAGGGGTCACCACATACGAGTATAGATATCTGTAAAATAGCAAGTATTTAATTATTTTCGTATTGCTTTTAATAGTACCCAATGTATTGTTTACTATTTCATTACATTACTAGCAATTTCCTAGATTTATGTTATTTATTTATTAAAAGCATTCCTATTTTTGTGTTAAAGTAGTATTTTGTAAACTGCAATTTTATAGTTTTATATTTGTCATATGAATCAACTTGAGTTTGAAAATGTATACCAGAATTCGTATTGGATTCTAAGATGTACTTACACATATTTTTTGGTTTGAAGCTTTAAAATATATATATAAATATATGCGATTACTTACGTACATATTGTGCTTAAAAGTGTTTCTATTTGGGGTGAAAAAGTGTAACTGCAACTATATCAATAGCATAAAAGGTGAAATTTTAAAAAGAGTGATGGATATAAATTTTCAAATCAGGTGAGAACATATCCTTTGGTTTACTATCTATGGTATATTAGAAGAAAACTTTAGTAACACTCAAACTGAGACATCTGCCATGCGATATTGTGAACGGTTGAACAAAACGATGTACAAAAAATGTAGTAATTTTTCACCGTATTCTACAAATCGAGTGAAATATCATAGAGACATTGTTAAAACATTAGCGAACATCGATTCAAAACAAAAGAGCAGAACAAAAAACATTTTGGTGCTAAGTATTCAGAATTTGTATACACAAACTTTTATTTTATTTATTTATTTCTTTGTTTTTGTTGCTCCAAAACAATTTTTATAAACGATTTCAAACTACATCATTACTCCCTGCCACAGTTTTTTATGTCATTCACATGAGGCTGGACACGACCTTATTTTTACTGGGTTATCCATTTTTCACTTAAAAGTAAAGTCGAGGGGATTGGCAGTGCCATCTATTCTCTCTTCGCAGTACTAATTGCTTGACGCGAGCTCAATTATAATTAATATGATGGAATTGCATGAAAAATACTCACTTAAAAATAATAAATTATAATAAATTAAACAATGTACTTTTGTATGACAGATACCGGAGAGGGCGTGGCTATTCTGTCGATCTTTTTCACATTTTGCACAGCATTAATACGCAACATAATTGATGAGAATATAAGAAAGTTCATGGCACAAACTATGAATTACAGTGGAAAATCAAATGCCGATAAAACGGTCAACTTGTGTCGACAGACTTTTAGTTCTGAGAAGTTAGATCATCAAAGGCATGATATATGGCAAACATTTAGCTGAACTTCCTGTAATCGATTGGAAAATATGAAACCAAGAATATCTGAGGTAAATCGGTCATTATTATGGAAGATGTCAGAAAGGGTGCTATTAATTGATCGATTTTTATCCAACATTGTAAATAACACTAGTCAACAACAAGATTTTGGACTGGAGCAATCAAATATGTTTTCTAGAAAAACTTGGTGTGCTAAATTCGAATCTGTAATTGGTTTTTCTCTATCACATCAGGATTTCGAGATACAAAAAAAAATGTTTTTATTCGTTTTTTTGCATAAAAAATCATTAGTTTATTTAAAAATCAATGAATTTTCAAAAGTGAGTGACGTTATTTGAACGTCGTTTGTATTGCGTTGGTTCGGTTTCACGTATTAGAGTTCAGCATTAGTCTCACAGCATGCGTTTGCCCCAAAATCCTTGATAATGTCCTTCAATTTTCATCAAATCTTGGTTTACTTAGGTTTTGTGGAAAAAACATCTAAATGCAAATGAAGAAAATGCATTTTGACTGACATTCATGCACCTAATTCGCGATAATTTTTCAATAATTCAGCAACAATTTGTCTGCAGTTTTCACTCTTGTTGCTTCCAAGAAAATTGTTCACGATGCTCTTGAAAGATTTCCAGGCTGCATGTTCTTCATTCAATAAATATTGTGAAAAATTGTCATCATTCAATAGCTTCCTGATTTGAGGACCACCAAACATGCCTTCTTTGATTTTAGCATATGAAATTTTTGAAAAAAAAAACGCTAACAAATATTTAAATGCTGCACCACCATCTTTGTCCAGAGCCTTGACAAAGTTCTTAAAAAGCCCCAATTTTATGTGCAGCGGCAGAAGAAGAACGTCATTTGGATCAACTAATGGTTTATTTGAAATTTTTTGTTTTTCTGGTAATGATGACAGTTCTTTACGATGGTCTATACTATATACATATATATATAGATAGGCGCATAAGTAACGTTGACGGCGACTGTATTGAATGCGTTCTTGTGCATCATTTGGTTTTAACTCGTGAACCAATTGCATCTTATATGGGGAAAGATGTAACACATGTAAAATTCTTTGCAAAGACCGCCTAGACATTTCTAACTGCTGAGAACGTCAGTTGGTGGAAGTTTCGAGGTTTTCCTCAATACTTGCCTGAACTCGAGCAATGGTCACACTTCACTTCGAAGTGCACGAGGTCTCCCAGCACGCGCAAGATCACAGACGGTCCCTTGTTGCCCAAAACGCTGAACCAATCGGTAAGTTGTTGGAGCGCTAGGAGCATTTCGAACAAAAAATTTCGATATGGAATTAAACAACTGAGGTTCTTTGTTCTGTGCTGAGCCTTTCTATCATAGATTTCCCAAGAATTACTTAGTTAATTCCGTAAAGAGACGAAAAAAACGACTTAAACAAAAAATGTATTCACTGACCAAATCTTGACTTTACCTATGCGCCATCCTATACAAAGGAATGTAAATAACACACCTTAAGAGTACCACAGATCTTCCATTTATTATCGCCGTATTTGAGTAACGTCAAAATTTCAGTTATTGATTCGTTATTTTCCTTTATATTAACGGCATGAGCAATTGATATGGGTGGTTTTTCATTCCCATTATACAAAAGAAGAGCTTTTCGTCAGTATGTAGAGCCATCAATAAATAATCTCCATTGAGTTTTGTCATATGGCTGATTCATTGTTTCAAATGAACCATCAACATCAGTACAGTATAGAATAGAGTGTTTCTTTTCCAAATATACAGGCAATTCCAAGCTTCAATCTCTCTAGATTGTTACTTTTGTCTCAACTGCAAGATGTTTTCGCTGCTGCATGCTTGAAGCCAGTAATTCTGTGTCTTATTTCGTTAAATGTAAATCCCGAATTAGATCATTTAGCTCAGCTTGAGTCACTAAATGGCGTTTATTATCAGCCTGATACAAACTACCACTGTTGGTGAAAGATGTTTTGAACTCACTGGTCGTAGCACTGGGAAGGACTGGTAATGAATCATTTGGTGGATGTTGAACTGGTTCGGAAACCAATGGGACATTAGAGTAAGTAATATTTTTTTAATTTTTCATATTGAATCCAGAAACTTTTCTTAAACAGAAATAACAATCGGTTTGGTGGTTACTTGACTCTCCAAAGTACTGGAATTGGAAAACCGAAATAGATCTTCTTGCCATTTGACCACTTGTATAAAACAGTTCTGCAACTATTGCAAAACATTGTCGGTGTCCACGGTTTGTTTAAATTCCCGACAGCAAAACCAAAATAATGTAAATATGCATATTTTAATGATTCTGATATTGCATATCCTTCGGCACAAATAAAGCAAAAATAGCTTGAATTAGTAACACACGATCTCCCTGACATGGTTACGCGCTACTATTATGAAGATTTACAATGAATGTGGCTTCAGTCAAATTCATAATTGTGAAATTATAGTGTTAGTATTGACTGTTTTACAGTATTGCCAGCATGCAATAAAAAATGAGCAAAATGTGATAGCTTAATTTGTATGTCAGATTCGAATTCAGCGCACGCAGATTAGTTAAAAAACATGCTTCATTCTGCAGTCAATTTTTTCAACAAATCCGCAGACCAGTGTAATTGCAAACCGACGCCTATAGAGCGGGCTAATTAGTAGTTACCGAGCATTGATTACATTTACATTTTTTTTCGATTTGTAAAGAAAACACCAGAATGGACGAGGCAATGCACTCCATTGTCATTGTGAAACTCTAATTTGGCAAACGCTTAACTTATGCTAAATTTGATAAGGTTTAATGCAACAGATTGGAAGATATGAAGTCAAGCATATACCTATATATGAGTTAAATCAATCATTTGCCCACCCAGCCGCCTACCTAGACGGACAATCGCCTTAAAAAGTCATAAAACGCATTCCGTCCAAAGACTCTTTGTACTTTAAACGCTTCCTTCCGGGTGTTGCATATCCAATGATATATAATTTCATTTCTCCGGGTGAGGGTATACAAATAGATCGAAAGTAGTTCGAAAATTGTCCATGATTAATCACCTAAAAATGCTCACCGTTTAATTACATTTACTGATCGGTAATAATTTACGTAAAAACTTGATGCTTACGGATACAGTAAAATCCGTAATTTAAACAGTTCTCAAATTTTTCTAGAAATTCTGTATCACTAATTTGTCACCACTCTTTGCTGTTTGCTAAGCACTTGGCATCCGTAGCATTATTGCATAATGTATAGCATGATTTTTAAAAAACTCAGCAATTTTAATAACGCTCAGTTCATAAATTTCTCTTCTATCTCAAGTGAATACTTTGTAAGCACAACATTTCAAATTATAGCAGCAGTGAACGAACACAGATAGCAAAAACTACATTTAGAGATACTAACATATATACGATTATAACATCCTGCGGATAATGACAATAATAAAGTTTCCATTGTAACACTAAGAGGATTCTTGAGAGATCTATTTATAAGTTGTTCTTCCGAAGGCTAAAAGGCAGTCTTAGCAACAATTTCGCTAATTGATAATAAGAATTGATAAGAGAAAACGGGAGAAAATTCTGCTTGAAATCTGCGTATGAGGTACCATTGTGACCACACATTAAGTGCTCTTCTAACAGCACCAAATAATGTTCTAGTAAAATACATAAAATGTTCTGAAATTTTTTTACATTTGTCGCTTGCACTTGCTATGGGCATCTCATGGCTTAAGATGGGATTAACGAAATCCGTAAATCGTAAAATGAGACATAAATTAGTTAATGTCAACAAATTTTCTGGAATACGAGTATAGGTTATATGGAAGGTCATTTATTTGAATTGTGCGTTATCATTTAGAGAACATTTCGTTTCATCTTTAATGTATTAAGGATGATGATAAATATATAATGATGATAATGATGATGAATTAATGAATCATTAGAATTTATTAAGAAAACGACGTTCCCAAAACTAGCCGGCATGGCATATAGATAGTGACGGTAATTTAAAAAAAATTATTTTGGTGAAAAGTGACAACCTTATAAAACATACGATATATTTTAAGCTTCAAGGCGCTACCTTGTTTAGTATTTTTATTTGAGTCATCAAAAACTAAACGATCTCTGTGAATTTGTAAACATGGGAAAAATTGGTCACCGTTATGTAATTCAATACTTCCATTTGAAAGTTCTCAATCCAAACAATATTAAAGCCGAGCTAGATTCTACTCTGAGGAAGACTGTTACTTTGTTTCCGACTGCAAAATATTGTGTAGCAGAATCTAAACGAAACCGTACGAGCTACCAAGACGAACACCGTAGTGGTCGGTCAATTAAGGTTAAGAAAATTAAAAAAATTGTATTGGATGATCACTGGCTGAAGGTGCGTGAGCTAGCTGAAATGAGCATTTCAAAAAGTGCTATACATCGTATACTGACCTAAGATTTGAGCATGAGAAGGCTATGCGCAGGATGGATGCCGCGTTTACTTTCAATAGAGCAAAAACAGCATCGTGAAGATGTTTCACTAGAGTGTTTGGCGAAGTTTCACCGCAATAAAGTCGAGTTTTTGCGTCGATTTATAACCATGGATGGGGCATGGGTCTATCGCTTCACACTTAAGACAAAGAAACTGTCAAGGCAGTGAAATGTAACGGAAAAATCGTGTCCAAAGGAGGCAAAGACGGTTCCATCTGCAGGCAAGGTCATGAACTCTGTTTTATGGAATGCGCATGAAATTATTTTTGTTGATTATCTTTAGGAAAGAAGGATCATCAACGGTAAATATTCTGCTAATTCATGGCAGCATTTAGATGATGAAATTATGCAAAAAAAAGCCGCATTTGGCGAAGAAGAAAATGTTGTTTCATCAAGGCAATGCTCCAGTTCATACATCCACTATAGTAGCGATGGTCAAAATTACTGAATTAAAGTTCGAATTGTTTCATCACGCACCTTGTTCACCAGACTTAGCTCCCTTGGAGTATTTTCTATTTCCAAACTTGAAAATATGGCTCCATGATGAAAGATTTGCCAACAATGCGGAGGTGGAAACTGCGGTTGGTAGCTGTTTTAAGGAGTTAGACAGTTCTTACTACAAACAGGATATAGAAGTTATTAAATATCACCAAAAAAGTGTTTCAAGCTAAAACAAAAAAAAGTTATGTTGAAAAATAGAGATAATTTTTCCCAATTTTCTTGTATCTTCTTTGTTAGATCGGCTAGTTTTGGCACCGCCCTCGTTATATGTTTTGCGAATTTCTTGTTCTCAAGTTCAGCAATGGCCAGACACTTATTATGGCGACACTTCTCCATCGAAAATACAGCAGAATATAGTGAGCATCCAGACCGAGTCGGCATTGTCAGAAACCGTCAGCAAATCCTGAAAATTATTATCGATATTCGAGAATTGAATTTGCAAGAAATAACTGAATTCTTAAAGATAACTGGAAACAGCGTATTGACTATTTTGCTTGAAAATGATTAAGAAAGTCACGTTTGGTCAGCACTTCATAACTAAAAATATAGTTAACGAAGTCCCTAAAAAGTCCGACTATAAAAAATTTTTCACAATATGGATGAAATATAAACTCGTCTATTTGAAATGTGCGTTATCAGTTGTAGACGAATATTTCATTTTAGAGAATTAGTGAAAGTGATGCAATAATAACTTTTAAATAAATAAGAGAGCTGAGTATATTTGAATCAAAATTGCCTGATTTCTATACGTCAGTGAAATTTGTTATGAAAACATTGCGTAAAATACTTTTTATTATACATTTTATAATCGTTTATAATATAGAGGACTAACATGTAGATGTGGCCTCCAGCAAAGAAACCGATAACGCTTTTTGGAAATTGGCAAACATCAGACGACGCTTAACAAATTTATGTCGCTCATAATCACTTGTATTTGAATTACAGTGTTCTAAGTAACGATACTTTTTTGTATACAATGGAAAAAACGTGTTGATCAAAAATTGTTTTTGATGGGAAATATACGGTTCAAACACAAAATTTGCTTGAAAAATATTATAGCTACCGTTGCCATTCAAAAACAACCATTTGCCCATCTTTTAATGATTTTAAACAAGATTGTTTGACTAATATAATAGATATTCGAAAGAAGTTAGTACAGCAGAAATCATTAAAATAATAAAAATCATTCGCCATCATCGAACAGGGTAGCTAGCATCTTAAATATATCACAATGGAATGCATTCACTGTTTTTCATGAAACCTTGGAGCTGGAAAAACAGCAAGTTCCAAATGGAGACCGCGTTTGCTGACAGTGGAACAAAAACATCAAAACATCAATCATTCTGGGCAGTCTTTGCAGCGGTTTCCCCGCTATAAAACTAATTTATTTCAGCCGATGCATTCCTGAAGCGCATCGGTTGAGTCCGCTAGGGATGTATAATCGAATCTAATCAAAGAAGTGCGAGGCGTCCAAAAATACTGCGGTAGGCTGTTATGGTTGTGGTCCTCATATTTTGGAATTTTCATCTCATCCTATTTATTAACTACCGGAAAAGAGGAAGAATCATGCGAATATAGCGAATAATAACCAATTTGCGCTCAAAGGACAAAATTAAGAAAAAAAAACGCCTCCAAACAAAGAAAATAGCGCTCTCTCAGCAAGACGATAATCATTGCCGCCAATTATATAAATTGAAATTCGAACTGTTACTCTATCCGTCGTATTCACAAGATCTAATCCTAGCGGCCAAACCGCATATGAATTACATGAGAAGCACAAGCGGGCAGGCGACAGAAGTCCCCCCACCGCTGAGTATTTCAGGTATTATTCAGACATGGTCAAGTGTTAGAAATGTGTCAGAAACGCCCTGTTATTATGCATAAACATATCGACTTGGCACGTTTTCCAGTAAAAATGGAATGGACTTTGTAATGACTTCTTCAGTAACCATGCCCACAAATAACTAATAATTGTACTAGTATGTAAAGAATTTACATCAAGTCAACACATTACCTATAGGCGGTGCGATCCGGCCAATCCTTTTGCGTGACTAATGTCATGGGCAGTGTGTAATAGGAGCGACGAAGTGTTCTGTTGGTTGGGTTTGCTATCTCCCTTAATAAATTATACGAATAGGGATTATTTTCTCTAACATCCACATCATGCTATCTTATATTCCTTTCAATTAACTAATAAGTGGTAAAATTTTTCAACAAATTCTAAATAGTGATTTTTTTTCTAGAAGTGTATACAGCCCTTTTGTCACAAGGCTATCCCTATTTCATTCATTTTCCATATATCATACCGATTCATCGCCAGATGGGTGGGCGTGTCGGGAAGGCCCAAATAAACGGAAAACCATTAAGTGGTAAAAATTGTTGAAAAGTTTCTACAAAAAGGCCTAATTTTTTAGCAGACGGTTAAATTCTTGTTTAGGCAAATTCGTCCTATTTGGCTGATTATGCCAAAATTGAAACTTTATACAAAACCTCTTCATGCCAAATTTTAGCATCTAAGCTCAAGCATTGCGATCAGAAAGTTAACAGAAAGTCAGATGAACGACTTAGATCGACATAGATTTTTACGACGACCAGGAATGTACAGAGTGATTAATGAATGCTACTACATTAATAAACTGTAATAACTATCTTTTTAAGTCAAACAAATTATTTTTTTCTTTATGCACACGAAAAATAAAAAAATTTTATTGTCTTTTTTAATAGTAATTAAATTTGTATGATTGTATTTGAAACTGCATTACCTCTACGCTAACACATGTTGTACAGGGTGGCGCACCAATTGCACTAAAAATAAAATTCAAATAACTTTTGTTTTAATCAATGTATTTTATTTATTTTTCTTTTATTGTATAGAAAATTCAGTTTTATTGTGTATAATTAATCCATTTTGAAGATGATAGACCGTAAATGACCTCCATGCTTATTTACGCATATACGACGCCTGATCATAAAATTATTCATTGCGGTCTGAAGAGTTGAGGTCTGGATCGCCTCAATTATTATTTTAATGGACTGCTTCAATGCAATCAAAATGCTTGAATTTGTTTCATACACCACTCGTTTGGCATAACCCCACAAAAAAAGTCTGGCGCAGTTAAGTCCGGTGACCTTGGGGACCAGTCGAAAGTGTAGTTTCTGGATACTAATTATTTTCGTTGGATCTCCGCCATAACCGGTCTGGCTATATGTCCATCCATCCATCCTACTGGAAGCAAATGCTGCTGAAACGAATACGTTCGAGGCAGTTCTGGGTAAAATAAACTTCATGAATGGCCCCCATTGTCAGTTGACAGCAGCACGATTCGTGCGCCAACCTGTATATTGCTGCTCCACAGATTTGACTCACTTATTATTCGAATGCATTGCTTTATTTCATTCAAATTTGTAGGTATTGGTTTATAGACTACCAATAATGCAATAACCCGCAGGAAAAAATCAAGTGCAGCATAGCCAGATGCCTTTGGGATAAAAGGAATGATCAAGTTTTTTGAATTTTAGCTCCAATTACATATTAACAGACCTTGCTCTGTGGTAAGTTACACCGTCTTGTTAAGATCACACAAAGCTGAAAGGAATTATTTTTTGTCAGAAATTTTGGAAGAAAATCTCCTAAAACATTTTTAAGAAATATCTTGGTAATGGCCGATGAATGCACCTGATACGGGGTTACCCGTTTTCGGTTTTGAAAGTAAAGTTAATTAAAACTCACACCTAAATGACCGATTTCGATTAAACTTTTATTTCATTATTATGCTGGGATCTTGCAATTTTGAAATACAGTGTAGTGTAACTGATCGCCTCTACATTAGTTGCAGCAGTGGATCCTTTTGAGGTAGTTTTAAACCACTTTTTCGCACATTTCTGGTGGTACGTTTGGGGATTATTCATGTAACATGTAACAGTCTTTGATGTGTAAATTACGCTTTCTGAAAAATTCTCATGCAATAAAGCTAAAATCGGCCGAATTGAATCGCCACTATTGTATAATAGTAAATTCTAATTATTTATTACGCGTCCTTCGGTTGTTAAGCGAACCATATTCGTAAATGGCAAACCCTTCATTAACTAAATAACACTTAAGATGACAAATATTTATTTAATAAATTCGCAGTTTTGAAACTACCAAATGGATAACCCTTTATGTGCTCTCAGATGGGTATTTGCAGTAGTTACAAACGGAATGACAAATCTATTACAACATTATTAAGTAAGAGCGGCTGATAAATTCGGAAACGGAATAACAAAATGAGAATACCCGCTAGCCAATGGTGGAGGCTATAAAAGGTAATCGTAATGTTAGAGAAACATTGAACTGATTGTACCACTCTTGGTAAACAAACTCGCATGGTGCACAAATAGAAAAGTTTATTTCCTCAGTTCCAGACTTATTGATCAATGGGATCACCGGCTTTATATATAATAATCATGTCGTGCCTTTGAGGAATGGTTTAATTATACGAGGTGTGGTCAAAAAAAAGATGTATTTTCATATTTCGCGGACTACGTACATTCGACTTTCGATTATTATTTTTTTGTTGGTACTCTCGTCTCGAAGATATGCTGACGGTTTTTATCCATAAAGAATGTTTAGTTTGTTTGTGAGAGGCATAAATAAGACAAGTGTTTTGCGTGTTCGGCGATTTTCTGCTATCGAAACAAATGGATCAAAGAAGTTGCATCACATGTTGTGCAAAAAAAAATGGAATTAAGTGCTCAAAAACACTTGAAATGTTGACAGTGGCATAAGGTGAGAGTACTCTGAGTCAAAAAAATGTTTACGAGTGGTACAAGCTTTTCACAGAAGGTTGAGAATATGTGAATGACGACGCTCGCTCTTGACGCAGGGGGTCAAATCTGATGAATACGGCGGCTGAGGCGTGATAATGGTGTTGTTTTTGGCCAAATAATCTCTCACAAGCAAAGATGAGTGAGCAGGTGCATTATCATGATGCAAAAGTCATGCATTTTTTTCCACAATTCCGGGCGTTTTTTCGTTTTGGTTTACGCAAACGACGCATGACTTCAAGATAATACTCCTTATTTACTGTACGACCTTGTGGTAAGAACTCCTGATGCACTACGCCTTGGTAATCGAAGAAAACAGTGAGCAAAACCCTGACAGTTGATCGAACTTGGCGTGATTTTTTGATCTTGGTTTTCCTGGACTCTTCCATGGGGACGATTGGGCTTTGGTTTCGATGTCAAAACCATACGAGTATACCCATGATTCGTCACCAGTTATGACCTTTTTAAGCAAATTTGGATCATCGTTGACGCCATTCAACAATTCCTGAGCGATGCTCATGCGACGTTGTTTTTAGTCAAAATTCAGCAGTTTTGGAACGAACTTCGCTGCTACACACTTCATGTCTAAAATTTCCGAAAAGATTGAATCGCATGAACGAACCGATGCGCTGGCATCCTTAGCATCTTCTCTAATTGTGATTCGACGATTCTCCATAACAATTTTCTTCAGTTTCTCAACATTTTCATCGGTTGTTGATGTGATGTGGGGCGTCCAGAGCGATCGTCGTCATTCACATGTTCTCGACCTTCTATGAAAAGCTTGTACCACTTGTAAACCACATTTTTCGACTCAGAGTACTCTCTCCCGTATGCCACCGTCAACATTTCAAGTGTTTTTGAACACTTAATTCCAGTTTTTACGCAAAATTTGATGCAAATTTTTTTGTTTCTTTTTTTCGGTAGCAGAAAATCGCCGAACACGCAAAACACTTGTCTTATTTATGCCTCTTACAAACAAACTAAACATGCTGTATATATAAAATCGTCAACATATCCTTGAGAAGAGTGTACCAACGCCAAAAAAAAAAAAAAAAAAAAAAAAAAAAAAAAAAAAAAAAAAAAAAAATATTGGAAAGTCGTAATCCACGAAATTTGAAAATTCATCTTATTTTTTAAACACACCTCGTACATAAAAATCTGACGCAAGAGAATTTAAATGAAAAAAACAGTGAATTTATAGGAATTGCGTTATCTTAAAATCAAATTCATTACAAGAGGATACATTTTCAATGCATCAGAGAATTTCACCGCTTTCGAAACGGCGAGTAGGCGATTTATTTCTATTCGTTGCTATATCAAGTACATTGAATACAAAACATTATTGGGAAAACCTAACAATTTACAAAGTCAGAGCAGTACTAAAGTACTAAAAATTTGGTTAAGGTTCCCCAAGGCATCAACACCTTTTACTATTTGAGCTTTTATATGTTATTTATATTGTTTTAGTCAAATCAAGCTTTTTGCACCTGTTAGCAGAACCCTATGATGGCATTTCATTAGACTTTTAATAAATATCAAATTACCACACACCACAAATAGACACATTTCGCTTGAACTTCGTCAAAACATTCTAATTATATACATTGTAATATAATTAAATGTTATTAATAACCTTGATTCCGCTTGATTGATCGAGTACATTTATTGATTTATATTTAGAGATTTATCAAAAAAAAGCTCAACATATTCTAGGCAATTTCTTGTGGCAGCCACAATATGCCAATAAACTTTAACGTCTCCATTCATCATTTTCCATGATGCGTAATAAAAGATCTCGGTATTATTGCGTTTCAACGGAACTTCATGATTTCTCTTCGCCTCTTCTTTATGCTATCGATTATCATTTTATGTTTTTTATAAAATGCACAATTTGAACGTAATAATAGCTATAACAATAACAATAATTCGAGCAGAACATCAATGCGATAGTATAGCTAGGCAAATTGCACAGATCAAAAAAAAAAAAAAAGTAAGCTTACAAAGAATATTGCAGAAATGCCACCAGCAAAAGACAGAGACTGTAAAGTTAGCTTTGGAGAAGACCTCTGACAATACAGTTGTAATAAACATGTTAGCAATCTGGCAATTTCTGTTACAGAACTAAAGCTCACTAGAGCTTTTGTCTCAGTTCATGTACTAAAAAAAATCTGTTCATTTCAAGTGTCGGACAGCTGTTGCTTCCGTTTAGTAGAGGGTGGAAAATTCATTCGAAAAAGAAAAAAATTTTTGCTCTCACATACCGTAAAAGTACATAAAAATATGGAATTTCAATTGAAAGTCCAGAATGGTAACATAGAAACAAAAAAAGGCAAAAAAGCAGCTGAAATTGGGACAAATTTCGAAGACTGTTAAAATGGGAAGATGCTTGAAACCCGTCAAAACCAGTCGAACACAAAACATGATTGTTTTTTTTTTTTTTGTTAAAAATGTCATTCTAGCCCAGCATAAACCACCTGCAATTGAGGCAAAACGAAGTCATAATAAGAATGATGAGTCGGCAGAGATATTTAAAAACTTTGAGGATGAGCTGATAATGACCATGCATTAGCTTCGAAACGACTTTGAGGCGGTTTGCGCCATGTGCTGTAGCATCGGATGCCAAGCCGTTGATCAGCTTTTTGCCCAGCGCACCTAAAGTCCTTAAGAGAATTTTGATTACTTAAGATTTAAAGTTTTTTTAGGTTGGCAGCACTGCTTGGTAATGTCGTTCGAACATCATCTGTCAAAGTGAAAAGTGTACAGTATACTTTGCCAACTAGCAACGATTGCAAATCGTTGAAATTAATTATCAAAATTCGTGCTCTGTGACAAATGTGCATAGTTTGATACGACCATTCTTTGGTCGTCATAATCGACCTGCTGAATCAACAATTTGTGCTGTTATCTTCAAATTTCGCACCAAATTTACTTTGTTGGACATAAAACCTTCAACTCGCACGCGTAGAGGGCGTACTGAAAAAAATATTGCATGACGATCGTGAAATGTCAATTCGTCGCCGTTCTCAGCGATTGGGCATGTGTTACTCAACCACAAGGGAAATTTTACAAGTCGATTTGGGTTTGAAAGCCTATAAAATTCAACTCACGCAAGAATTGAAGCCGTATGACCTACCACAACTTTTAATTTTTGGTGAATGGACCTTACAAAAGCTCAATGAAAATCTGCTGTTTTACCGAAAAATTTTGTTCAGCGATGAGGCTCATTTTTTACTAAACGGATACGTACACAAGCAAAACTGTCGCATCTGAAGTGATGAACAGCCACATGCCATACATGACTTACCGATGCATCCCGAAAAAACGACAGTCTGGTGTGGTTTATGGGCTGGTGGCATCATCGGTCCATTTTTCTTCAAAGACGACCGTGGAAGAAACGTTACCGTCAACGGCAAACGATATTAAATCATGATACACGATTTTTTTTGTTTGTTCCAATTGGCTGAGTTGAACTTGATTGAGATGTGGTTTCATCAGGACGGTGCTCGTGAAGCAATGGATATGTCGAGGGATGAGGGATGAGCGAGCAGCTTATCTCTCGATTTGGCCCTGTGAGTTGGCCCCCTAAGATATTGCGATTTAACGCCTCTTGATTATTTCTTGTGGGGTTATGTCAAGTCGTTAGTCTATGTGGACAAACTGAACACTATTGGAGCCTTACAGGATAACATAACACGCGTTATTCGTGGAATACAGGCCGAAATTCTCGAAAAAGTCACGAAAAATTGGACCTTCCGAATGGACATCTTGGGACGGAGCCGCGGACAACATTTACATGAAATTATCTTTAAAAATTAAGTGGCAAAGACCAATTTATCGATTCTAATAAAAAATTTTAATATATGATGCAAATTTGGGTATTTTATTCGATTTAAAAAAAAATTGCGATTAAAGAATCACCTTTATTTAGCATAAAAAGCTAATGCCCAGGAACATAAAACTGCCTCTAACAAGCCAATAACGCAAAAGTTGTATCGAGTTGTTCGAAAACTTCATTCGGTTAATTCGTTTATTCATCACACGTCACTTCTCATGACGTAGAGTTCCTTCAGATACTATCATAACTTCCTCGTTCTAGTTGAGATTGGTTATAGCGTTTTAAAAAAAGTTTAAAAAAGTGGTAAAAATGAGCGAAAAATTGCATTTTAGGCATATTATGCTGTATTATTTCCGAACAGGAAAAACGGCAGCTGAAGCCAGCCGAAAATGAAAGTTTGTTTATGAAGAAAACGGACCAAATGGCAGAACCTGTCAGAAATGGTTTATAAGATTTTCTACTGGCGACTTCTCCGTAACGGGCGTTCACATATCGGGACATCCAAAAGAAATTGTTTCCGAGGTGAGAGATTTAATTATTGTCAATCTCCGTGCAACAGTTAGAGAAAGATTTGAAATAATTAAAAAAAATCAGTCTCAACCGTTTACGAGGCCATAAAAGAGCTCGGATTTGTGAGCAATCTTCATGTGTGGGTACTTCACTCTCTCACCGAGGCCAACCGCCTGAATCGCGTTGACGTCTGCTATAACCTAAGGATTAGAAAAAACAAGATACCATTTCTGAAGAACCTCATAGTCTACAACAATGTAACGTGGAAAAGATCATGGGAGAAACCAAATGAACCCCTCAATCCACCTCTAAAGGGGGTCTTCACCCCAGGAAGATAACGTTGTCGATTTGGTGGCATGCAACTGGAGTAGTCTTTTTTGAGCTTCTCCCAACAAATCAAACAATTAATGCGGACTTCTACACTGCACATGGGAAGAAAAACGGCTGAGGTTCATCAATCGGGTAGACGTCATCTTCCATCATGACACTGCCTTGTTGACTCATCAGAAAGTCAGAGCTCGGGTGGGAAGTTTTACCTCACCCACCGTACTCCCCAGATCTCGCCCCATCCGACTACCAACTATTTCGCAGTCTGAGTAACCACTTAAAGGACTTTAAATTCCATAACGATGAGGAAGCGAAAAATCAAATTGAACGCCTCGAATTTTATGATAGAGGAATTAGGAAGCTCCCAGAGAGGTGGAAAAAATTTATTAAAAAAGGGGGATATTATATAATAGATTAAAATAATTGTTCTCTTGTACATAAATTTGTAAATAAATTTCTTTTAAAAATCGAACGAACTTTCCGAACAATCCGATATGGTATGGTATTCCTGAGTCTTGCCACTGAACGACACGGATTGTCTTCGGTAAATATAGGCGAAAATCTTGTCACGCCATTTTAATTTAGACAGGGTGACATCATCAACATACTTTACGAAACGATTATAGGAAATGCTAGAGCAAACTCGATTGACATCATTTTCAACAGATGTGAACTGAAAATAACGCCAGCATTGGCGGAAAACTGAGAGATGTCACTGCAGTTTTCTTAAGAAATTTGGAAAGAAGTCAGTAAAAATTGGTCGGGCGCTACATAAAATTATTTGCTTCGAACAAGGATTCAATTCGACTGGAACTCTACCCTTTGGTGTGGTTGATGAATTCATCGACCTCGTATTCGACGTCAGTAAACCTAAAGACATTCGTGTAGAAATAAGGAAATAGATGATTGCTCGGTTGCTCGCCGATCAAAAATCAAACTGTATCAGACATTAGTCCTATTTATGTATACATTCATTAACAAATCATTAATGCATAAGGTCAATACCGACATTAATGCGGTGAAGCACGTCATTTTTCGAGGATAAACCAAAAGGTTCCAATTTTGACGATGGACGCTAGAAATGGCTAAGAAGAGGGGGATCAAAACTCCATTGGAAGGATCAGATTTTTAAACACTCTCAAATCGTGATGTTATAACAAAGCAGCGCAAAAGACCCTACAATAATGATAGGTGGCGCATCGGGGATTAAACTCGCGATCAAGCGAATGATGGCCACGCTCGGTCGCTCCACGGTCGGGAGTGAATATTTGTTGGATTTTTAATAAAATTTCACGGAGAATTATTGATCAGTGATATGGAAGAATCTCTAGGCTACCATAGCCAACCAATTAGACATTATAGATAATAGATTATACTTCTGAAAATCAATCAATTTTCATGACAGCCAGCAGAAGAAGTGCAGCATAGGTGTCCATTTTAATTTTCATAAAGGGCATGATGTGTGTGAAATATGACTCAGTTCAGTATAGTTGTTTGAAAGATATGGCAGTAAGAAAATATGTGTTGAATCGGTCATTTGTACGAGAGATGCCAGAGGTGACGAGATTATTTAATCGTGTTTTTTCGCTGCAGGATCACTAAGATGTATAAAGCAATACAAAGAACAATAGTTTGGGCTTTTTCAGCCTAGGAAAATTGGTCATTTATATAAGAGGTACCAGAAGTGGTATAACAATACGCTCCCTTTTTGTTTTGCGACTCTATTTTGTCAATTTAATGCGGCTAAATAGAAGACATGAAACTAAGAATATATAGGTTAGACAGATCTTTCGTAGGGGAAGCATCTGAAATCAATTAATAACAAAAAAAGCTTACAAAAATATTACAAAATATTGAAATCACTTGTAGGGAATTTTCCATGTTGGTAATAAACTAAAACGAAATCAAGTCTTTTGTTCCAAACCAACAAAAGCGCTAGCAGAGTTTGAAAAGTTGCGAGAAAGTTGAAAACTATAAATAAAGAGAAATGGATCATTTCATCGGCTCCGGTATTAATAAAATCAATAAGAAATTATGAAAAAAGTAGTTTTTGGCAAAGAAGTATGATAAGGGACTCAGCAAGTGATTTGATGGCGAATCCTTCTCTCTTAACGAACAACAAAAAAACAACTATTCCAGGCTATTGCTTCCCCTTCTGTTTTAAAATATATGGAGCTATTAGTATACCATTAATGATTAACATCTGCATAGCGTAAGTTATGGGTTGTATACCGACACCGACGTAAGCAAGCGCATTAAAATGCTGCAACTACATTAGCTGGGCCAAGTTTTGTAGTATGAAGAAGAATGAAAATGTTTTAGCTAGAAATGATTCTTACAATGGAGGGACCAGATTTCTGACGCGCAGTAGAGAGCACGAAGCTAAGAAAATATGGGTTAAATAGGCCTTCGGTATGGGAATTATCTGAAGGATACCTCCAAGCATTATAAAGGAACCATATTTCTGACGCGCTGTAGAGAGCATGAAGCTAAGAAAATATGGGTTAAATAGGCCATTGGTATGGGAATTATGTGAAGGATATCTCCAAGCATTATAAACCAAAACAATAGATAAAAATTTAAACTTAAAATAACAAACCCAAGCTTACAAAGATATTGCGTAATAGTGGAATAACTCACAGAGAATTTTCCCTGAACTTGGTAAAGCAACTCAAAGTCCTTTTTATATCCCTCAAGACCTCTTTACGGTATAACTGGCTGTTGCTTTCAGTTTTAGTACTTTTACTCTCTTTTCAGCTGCAGCCTGGCATTTGGCCACAAATCTATTAACACTTTACAAACACTTGCGTTTGTGTGTGTGTGTGTCTGAAAGGGACACTGTTTGTTTTTAGCGCAAACCCCATAACAAGTTGTGAGCATTATTTCTTTTCATTTGACATGAACAGAACGGAGAAAACGTTGCTTTAATACGGTGTATACAGAGAAACGTTTGGGAATTTGTGCGAGTATCCAACGGTTCAGTTACTACCTCAGAGTGCCACAAGCAACACCAAAAAGAAAATAAAGCGGAAAGCACCAAATACGGACATATACACACACAAAATATCAGTAAAACCCCATTTGGTTAACTAATAAAGTACAATGAACTAGATAATTGAATGTTCACTCAGAGAACACTAGAGCTAATATTTTGTGATTTGAACTTGAACTTCCAAACGAGTGAAAGAACTAAAAAAAAGTAAAAAAAAAACGCTTACAGTGAAAGTAAACAAATGACGTCGTTAATATCGGCTAAATAGTAACGAATTAACTGGAAATTGACTGATAACAAATGCTAACATATTGTGAGAATTGATTGCTGAAAATCTAATAATTTATTTTTCTAATAATTTATTGAGGGTCTTTGTTCCAGCAAACTAAAAGGTAAGTAAATTTATATTCAGAAAATGAATCAACATTACAGAGTAAAAGCTTGTGAAAAATGATGGCAATGAAAATCTTGAAAAAAAATCTTTAAATTCCTACCAAGCTGTCATCCTGTTTCCATTTTTCACTTCACTTACATTACAACATGCGTCGGTAGTTTTCTTTCTTTTCTGGTCCTAAATTATTTATGATGCCTTAAGGATAAGCAAGAGACAAGTTTCAATGGCTTTAATATTCTCTTATAGTAACTGAAGGTGGATCCTTATAATGTTATGGTCCATATGTGTCGCTTATTCGTATAATAATGGCGTTTGCTACCATTGAAGCTGTTATTGCTTTATGGTTCAAGAGATAAGTTATACTTGTTGGCAGGAGAAAGAAAAACCAAAAACGGTCCAATCCAATTGTCTTCGAGAGTGTAAATATTTGCAGTTTGCTTTCCCCCCCACGCATTGTCGTGAAAGGAAATAACCCTTTTTGCAACACAAAATATTTCCTGCCATCATTTGCCTTTTGGCCTTCTTTTGGAGGAAAGTTTTCTCAATTAAGATACGAATTCAATACTCATGTACATACATACGAGTAAATATATAGGGTGGCGCATAAGTAACGTTAACAGCGACTATATAGAATGCGTTCATTTAGTTTTAACTCGTAAACCAATTGCATCTTATATGGAAAAAGATGTAACACATTCGTATGTAAAATTCTTTGCAAAGACCGCCTAGACATCTCTAACTGCTGAGAACGTCGCCTGATGGAAGTTTCGGGGTTTTCTTCAGTACTTGCCTTCACTCGAGAAATGGTCACTTCATTTCGAACTGCACGAGGTCTTCCAGCAAGCGGAAGATCACAGACAGTCCCTTGTTGTCCAAAACTCTGAACCAATCGGTAAATTGTTGGAACGAAAGGAGGATTTCGAATATGAAACAAATTTCGATATGATCTGAATAATCGAATGCTGGCTTTCAAAGTAAAATTGAACAACTTTGGTTCTTTGTTCTGTGCTGAGCATTTCTATCATAAATTTCCCAAGTATTATTTGGTTAATTCAGTAAAGAGACGAAAAAAAAAGATTTAAACAAATCTTCACTGATCAAATCTTAACGTTGCTTATGCGCCACCCTATATATATAAGCATATATATATACATATGAACATATAAACATGAATATAAATGTGTGCTTTTGTTGTATGTGTGCAATTTCATGTATTTATATTCATACAAAGTTGTGCTTACTCACATTCCATGACTGTCCCTGTGGACATTATTATGGTCCTTAGAATACCCTTAGAATTCTTTTCAGTTTGTAGTAGGAATGTAGTGAGATTTTCCTTAAACAGTACAAAAATATTTAGAGCTTTTTTTGAAGTACTAGTTTATCCATTTTCGGTTGCAAAACTAAAGTAAAATAAAACACACATAAAGCTATGATTTCGATGAAATTTTTAATTCATTATAATGCTTGGACCTTGCCAATATGTACAAAAAATAATGTCATATAAATGACCTTCCCTGAACTGTTTGCAGCGGTGGATCCTTTTGAGGTAGTTTTCAACCATTTTTTCCCACATTTCGGGCGGTATTTCGGTCATAACTTGATGAATTTTGGTTTTTAAATGCTCCAGCGTTTGGCGATTATCTGCGTAAACACGGTCTTTGACGTAGCCCAACAAAAAAAAAAAAAAAAGGCTAATGGCGTCAAATCGCATGATCTTGATGACCAATTGGTCGCCAAAACGCTTTCTGGAAACTTCTCATGTAATAAAGCCAAAATCAGTCGTGTTGTGTGGCTCGTGGCATTGTCTTATTCAAACCACATATCATCCAGTCCATAATTTTCAATTGCAGGCCAAAAAAAATCGATTATGATACCGCCTAGCAAACTAAATGAAAATTCAATTCAATTTCAATTGCAGGCCAAAAAAAAAATCGATTATGATACCGCCATAGCAAACTAAATGGAAATTCAGATTATCTGCCACACTTTTACTAACAGAAGAGACATTTTCGGCAGTGCGTACATTGCACACAGGCCTGACCACATCTGTAACGCATCCAGTCTCTTCATATTTCTGTATAATCTTGTCAATTCCTTGCACAGTGGGTCGATTATGACGGCCCTAATCACACCGAAATGTACGAAAAGTGCTCACATTTGAATCATCGGTTTTGAAGTAATTTTTAACTATTTTTACGCGTTCTTCGGTTGTTCAACGAAGAATATTCGTAAATGGCAAACTTTTTACTAAATAAATAACACTTCAGATGAAAGGTATTTAGCAGCTGAGAGCTTTGTCAGACCGGCGGTTTTGAAACCAATAAATGTATAAGCCGTTACAATTCAGTGTTATGGAATTCGACTGGAATAAATAGAGTCCAACTCTAATTGCGCTATTTTATATTTTACCAATTTCAAATCCGTCTTTAACATTGAATAATCAGCAGTACATCCAAATTCTTATTAAAGTGCAAAAGCTGTGTTAAAATTATGCGTTACTCCCTGATTTAAGAAGTAATTAGATAACTTTGTAGTCCGCTAACCTCCTAAACCGCTTAAACATGGAAATACTAAAACGATTTTAAAATATTTTAAAATTTTGAAAATATCTCTGGTAATTCAATGTGGCTGATGAATGTTGGTACTAAGACGCTGCCTAAAGATGTTGAAGATATTTAACTAATATCATAATTACGATCCCGCCACTATAGACATCGCCATGTCGACTCAAACAATTATTCATTGTCGATCAGAATATACAGGGTGGTGCGACAATTGCACTACAATAAGAATTTCAAATAACTTTTTTGTTACGAATGTATTTCATTTATGTATTTATATTTCTTTTATTGTATAGAAAATTCATCGCCATGTCGACTCAGACAGTTATTCATTGCCGATCGCAATACACAGGGTGGGGCGACAATTGTAATACGAAATAACTTTTTTTTTATCAATGTATTTTATTTATTTTTTTTTTTTTATTGTAAACAAAATTCAATTTTATTTTACATATATGATTGGTTTTGAAGGTGATAGACCCTAAATGACTTCCATGCTTATTCAGCGATATGCGGCAATTATTGTTTTATGGGGCTGCTTCAATTTAACCAAATTCCTTACCACCAAATTCCCACCACTCATTTACCGAACTCACCTCATACGGGATCACATTTAAGCATTAGAAACGTGAAGTTAAGCAGGTATTCGGACTATTGGCAAGTGTAACAGAGATAATAACGAATCTTGAAAACGGAAATATGTTATTGCAGTCTTCTCAAGCATTAAGACCGTGAACTATTGAACATGTGATAATAACAAATCTTGGAAACTGCAATATGTTACTACAGTCATATATTAACGTGAAGTTAAGCAGGTATGCCGACTACAGACACACGAAAATAAGACAATAACGAATCCTGAAAACTGGAATATCTTACTGCGACCTTCTCATGCATTGAGAACGTGAACTATTGACACAAGAACATGGGGTGATAACAAATCTTGAAAACTTCAAATATGTTACTGCAGCCGCATCAAGGGATTAAGCAGGTATTGCGATTATTAAAAAATGAAAATGAGATAATAGCGAGTTTTGCAGCCTTCTCAGGCATATATTATGTGAGCTATTAACACAAGAACATGATATAATAACGGATCTTGAAAACTCAAATATGTTACTGCAGCTCTCTCAAGCATGAAGAACGTGTAGTTAAGTACATGCCGACAGGTTTATTTAATATGAGAGAAAATCAATTAGCGTAGACCACATTGTCTATTGAGCTTGTAATCGCTAATATTTCCTGGGCACAAATAGGTCGGCATATTCGTGAATCTGAACGCACCAATTTGGTGGTGAACGCAATTTGGTGGTGACGAAACTCTCACCGTCGACAAACAAAAAACCACTGGACCAAACTTATTTCCACTCGTTTTACAATACGAGCGCTGAATCGTTAGTAATAAAACACGAACATGAAATAGTTGTGAATAGAATCACTACAAAACAAACCATCCACCCATCCAGCCATCGTCATCAGCCAGCGTTCTTTGTGAATGGATAAAAATACTCTAGATAGAAAAATCACGAAAATCAACTCGATGGATAAAACAGAAGAAATTTACTAAAAGATGGCTAGAAGAAAAGGTTTTTAGACCCTTTCAATGTCTGGAGCAACAAATCGAGGAAGGGATGCATCAGGCCAAACCAAATGGAGTTTTTTTTTTATAGCTAATACAATATTACAGCCCGAAAATTAAATTCTGATAGCTCAAAGGCCAATTTGAGTTGGTCTACCTATCCCTTCTCACATTATAATCGGTTTGTTCAAAGTGCCAACTATTGATTGCTGAGCTTTATTTCAAAAAGAATCTAACAATCCACTTTTAAAAACAAAATTGCTTTGCATCCCACTATTATCACATATGCTTTTAACATACAGGGTGGCTAATGAATGTTGCTACCAAGATGTTACTTAAAGATGTAAGGAGATTTTATTTTCTGAACTATTCCGTAAGAGAAACTCATTCAATTCTGTAAGATTTCAACAAGATAGTGTAACTTGTCACATAGCAGTTATGGCAGAAATTTCCTAATAAGCGGGTTTTAAGAAATTCGACCTTCCGCTGGCTCAAAGGTCTAATAACAAGTTGATTGCGAATCAAATCTAAAAAATTTGAAAAATGTAAAACAACGCTGGTACCATCCAGAGAGAATTTTATTGTTCTTATAACCCCTTAAAAAATCTTACAACCTATCACTTTCCAAATGAATAAGGGAAAATTAGTTTGTGTGAATTTAACGAAAAACGTTATTTGAGTTTCCTAATGTAGCAATATTCATGAGCCATCATTTGTTTAATCATTTTACTAATTCAAAAATGTAATATATGCATTACGGGAATTGCTCATGTTCATAGCATAATTTTGCATATAAAACATTTAGCATTTTGGGAAAAGTGCCAGCAACGTCACTCATAATAGAAGCTGCATTGTAGTTTAACTATTGTAATTTCCTTCAGCTAACTAAGATGCACGGACGTGAGATGATGAGCAGGTCCATTATGCAGCTAATGCAATTAAAGAAATAACTGAACAAAACGACAAAATCAAACAAAATGGGTGTGATTGCTAACAGCCAACAGATCTCTAGCAAATGCTAGTGTTGTATTAAGTCGAGAAACGTGCCCAATTTTTTGTTTAAATTAAATTGCTGAAACAACAGCTTTTACTGAACACGATTAAATCTTTTAATTGTTATGGTAATTATATGCAATGAACAAAATTTACATTTCTCTCGTTTAACTTATTTGTTATTTGCATAAACTGCGGAGTGATGTCACTAAAAGGGTGTGTTAACTTGGCAGGTGGTAGTGAGAGAAGGCTACGCTAATGCTCAGACAAGCATATATACTCGTACATACATATAAAGCGATGACAACGTCATATCTACTTAGAGTTAAGGATAATGAAAAGGATTTCGCTTTTTCAGAGTATAAAAACAGATTCTAAAAATTAATATGATGCAAAACAAATAGAGTGGAACAGCTGCAGTTTAGTATTCCAATTCGTGGAATGTTTGAAAACGTTAATGCCATAAACGTGTTGAAAACACTGGAGATGTCCAGCACCGAAGTTATTAAAATTATCGTTTATTACGTTGTAATGCTGTTTAAAATGTGCAAAATTCGGTAGAATAGTGGCCCCAAATTACCACAATTTATTTATATATTTCTAGATTCGTATTTCTTATTCAGTTGCATTATATTCAAAATAATTGAACTCGCATCAGCCATTTAATGTTACGGATGAAAATAAGTCGCAACGCTCTTTAGGGTACCAAAAATACAAATCGTCCGATTTGGCAAAAGGCAGTGATGGAAGCTATAAGTTTGATTCGTTTATCGTTTTTTATTTATTTAGTATTATTTATTTAAAGAATTCGTTCTTATGTGGAATGTTATTTATCGTCTTAAGAGAGTACCAAAAATGAGTGTTTC
>JAHXMU010000772.1:0-45109 GCA_019455685.1 Philornis downsi | reverse complement strand
CAGTCCAGTCCAGTCCAGTCCAGTCCAGTTCAGTCCAGTCCAGTCCACTGCTGTTCCTTTGTGTCAAGTGTGAAGTGGTGGACGCATGTCTCATCCGCGGGTATAAATCGATGCAAAAATGTGGTTTTATTGCGTTGAAACATCTGCAAACACTGAAATAAAACAGCTGACACAGTTTTTGCTTTATTGAAAGCAAGCGCGGCACCCATCTTGTTCATAGCTTCCTATTCTTCAAATCTTCGATCAATACACAACGTGTAGCACATTTTCAAATGCCTATCATTTCAGTTAGCTATCGCACCTTCAGCCGACGATCATCCAATACCATTTTGAGGATTTTCTTAACCGTGTCTGGCATGGACACCTCAATTCCATCTATTCCTTTAGGTCGAATAGTTTTGGTACCGCCTTAGATTACAATAAGTAAATATGGAGATTCATAAAGTAAAAATTGTTTCTAATCGTGTTATAAATCGAACGAAAGTCAGCTAAATGAATGTGGCGTTTTTAAGAAAAATTAAAGCAACCAATTTCTCGACTCACTCAATCATGTTTTAAATTATCTTTTGTCAATTATTGCAAGATTATATTTTATTCAATGCACTTTTTTAATTCATTTAGGAACAACTTTTTTTTGCATTCTATGGAAATGGGGTACGAAGTTGCTGACCGAAAGAGTGTCTTCACGTCTATTCCATTCAATTAAATTTAAATCCCTTATTAAGTTGGTGTACATTTTGTACGTTGCTAATTAATTATCAAACACAGGGAGAAGAAGATGGGTCTATTTAGACTTTCCTTTGACGAATTTATACTAAGCCAATGTACCTTAATTGCGACACAGCAGGAATCCCAAAAACAAACCCTTCTAAGAGAAACCGCCTTAAGTGCAATTAGCCATTAAACGTTTTTTAGTGTTTGCTAAAATTTAATGTTAAATTTCATGTCTTCATTCCCCTGTGTAAATAAAAACGAGTTAACTCACAATGGATTGGTCAACTCTAGACTACAAATTAATAATTTATATATCCTTTTGAGCCGCCAAGCACTCAATGAAAATATGGGTGTGTCTTCCATCCATACCATCACCATATCGACGCCAATGGGTGAGGGAAAAGTCCTGTCATTCCCTTGATGTAGATATATTTTGCTCACTTCTGAGTGTTGGATAAACAAAAGGGAGAGAAATTGTTTGCTAACAAACAATCATAAATAACGGTTTAGCTGTCAGAACTGAGCTGTTATGTGTCGAAGTAACCATTGAGAATATTTCAAATGTGAAATGATGGTAGCGGGAAAACGTAGCAGGACTAAACTGAATGATTATGATTAAGCTTTGTTTGTGTTCCCTTATAGAGAAAATGCGAATTCAAGTTATTATTCTTGAGGAGCCATTACGAATGATGATAACTTGTGTACATATTTGAACATGAACATATTTGAAGCGAATTTTGCTTAGTAGTACTTAAGAGCTACAGATAAACAGACATTGAAGGACGCTTACAAAATTGAGGGTCGAACTTTATAATCAATTAAATAATTTGATACGCAACAGGTGAATCCATCTAAAGCACTGGATTTGTTTATCAGCGACCATTAATAATTTGAATTTTAAGACTTGAAATTTAAGCCATATGAAAATGTATATCTTGTACGTTTCTCAGATAATTTCATTTGGGTTCCAAGGATATTATATATATCATCGACAAGCATAAACAATGTTATAATACTTAACATATTTCTCGAAGATTTTCGTACACATTTCCTATTTTAATAACGAAAGGTAATTGCTGCATAAATGTAATATTAATGTAAAAAGAAACACGAAATTAAATTCAAATTTATGTTTACGCAGATCCCAATTTTTTCAAGGGGTTCACTATGTGCATACAGAAAATCTCACAAATTTTTCACTAAGTCGCAATAAACCTATACAGGATCTGAATGTTTTGTTTGCTCTCTTCTGCACTCTCTTCTTTTTGACAAGCCTAGCATATTGTCATCCATTATTTCGACTTAAATAACAACGTACAATTCGCACAATCGGCCGCAACGAAAATAAATTTTGTTTTGGAAATAAGTTTTTAATTTTTACTAACAGGTGTCGTCTTTAATAAAATGTGATAGAGAAATAATTGGTAAGAAAGCTGCGAGATGTTACTGCAGCTATATCAAACTTTGACCAGTGAATAAAAGCGGGTCTGGCGTCGGTAAACGAGAATAAAATCGAATTATTTGTTTCGACGAACAAAGCGTCTAATCTCCAACAAAAACGGGTCTAGTAGTAAACAAGAATAAAATCAATTTATTTGTGTAAACAAACAAAACGTCTAATTTCTTTAACAAAAGATGATACAGGCATAATTGGCGAAAGGCTGCAAGATGTTACTGCAGCCTTCTCAAACTTTGATTAGTGAACAAAAACGGGTCTGGTAGTAAACGAGAAAAATACCAAGTTATTCGTTTCGATGAACAAAACGTCTAATCTCTAACAAAAGATGATATCAACATAATTAGCAAAAGACTGCGGGATATTACAGCAGCCTTCTCCAACATTAACAATTAGCGAGCAAAACGGGTCTGGTAGTAAGTGAGAGCAACACCAAGTTATTCGTTTCGATGAACAAAGCGTCTAATCTCTAACAAAAGATGATACCAGCATAATTAGCAAAAAGCTGCAATATGTTACTGCAGCCTTCTCCAACATTGACAATGAGTGAGCAAAACGGGCCTGGTAGTAAACGATAACTACATCAAGTTATTCGTTTCGATGAACAATCTAATCTAATCCTTTGGGACGCTGTGTGAACAAAGCTAATAAATAAAGATCCTCTCTCGACGAACTAAAATGCAATTATACCAGACACTAGTCCTGTTTCTTTTGCTGTATAGTGCGGTTTAATGCGTTACGATAAAACAGATGAATTAGTTTTTAGAGTCTTCGAGAGACAAATACAACGAAAATATATGGAGTCATCATTCCTCATAGGAATTTTGTTTTTGGATACCTATTTAAGCCACTCTAAACACATTCTTTTATAGACCTTCCCGAGGGCTTTCATTTGAAAGCGGGAACGGAAGATATTGCATTCCAAACTGTAATATGCCTGGCAGAAGTTCCGCATCAGAAAACGTCATAGAAGGCCTGACGGCTTTTCTCGCTGGACATGCACAATACATCCCAAAAATTAAGCGTGACTGGCTGATAGTTTTTGAAAATTAAAACTTAACTTTGCAAAGATTATTTTATATCATATTTTGAACAGAAATTATTAATAACTAAATATTTTGTTACGGATTATAAATCAAATTCAATAAATTACTATTAAAGCTAAGTTTTTGTATAACGATTAAAGAAAAAATAGTAAAATCTATACCATACCAATTCGATAGTTGTCAATTTGTCTTTTTTTCTTGTAGAACATGACAAGCTGTGACTGCAATAACACTTTTTATTGATCTATT
Organism: Philornis downsi; assembly: GCA_019455685.1. Classification (NCBI taxonomy): domain Eukaryota; kingdom Metazoa; phylum Arthropoda; class Insecta; order Diptera; family Muscidae; genus Philornis; species Philornis downsi. The sequence goes on along the minus strand of JAHXMU010000772.1, from coordinate 41,644 downwards.
TAGTCAACTTTAGGGACTGATGCATGACACTTTCTGCCGGTTTAGTGCTATGGTACTCCACCATAGAACGCGTTACAATGGGCTGCACTGTTGCCACACATTCTGCATTATTTTCCTCAAACGCAGTCTTATATTCTTCATAGCAACAAGAAGCCTTAAAGTATTCCAAATTGGTTTCTGAATTTACTATCGATTAAGCAATATATTGACAAAGAGTGTCAGTAATATGGTAGTAACTGAGACTTTGTTTGTTGGAACTGTCTCAGGGGAATAAAGTTCACATGATTATACCTTTTCTGTATTTGGCTTCCTTCTTTTTTTCACAAACTTTAATCTCGTGATTCCAGTGAATGTTAAAACAGTGCAGGAGTATTCGAGGCTACAACAACCACTGCGCTATCGTCGCTTTACAATTTGAGCCTTACAACAACTCTCAAAGGGCGTCTAGTTTGACCGAAAAAATCACCTTTTCTGACGAGCCGCGTTGCTGTATCTGGGATTCGAAAAAATGTACGAGTTTGTCAAAAGGCCTGTGCATTTGCAGAGAGTAACAATTTAGTGTGAATTCTGAAATGGTGGCACTATTAGGCTATTTTTCCTAAATGTCAACGGAGAGCGTTACAAGGCTATGATCGCCGATTTCGGGACTGAGATGGAAAACAAAGCGAGTTATCCATTTTTCGGTTTCAAAAGTTAAGTTATATAAAACGCACATAAAGCTTTGATTTCGATGAATCTTTTATTTCATTATAATGTTTGAACCTTGCAATTATTATTATTTATGTCATGAGCGTTATGTCAATAACCATCTCTGGATTGGTTGCAGCAGTGGATTCTTTTGAAGTAGTTTTCGATCACTTTTTCACACATTTCGGGCGGTATCTCAGTGACAACTTGGCGAATGTTGGCTTTCAAATGCTCCAACGTTTGGGGATTACCCGCGTAAAAGCGGTCTTTGACGTAGCCGCACAAAAAAAAACAAAAGATTTAGATGGCCAATTGAAGTCACCAAAAAATGAAATTACGCCTTCGGCAAACTTCTCATGCAATAAAGCTAAAATCGATGGTATTTTGTGGATCGTCAGATCATAGCTGTCCAGCTCATAACCTTGAATTCTAGGCCGAAAAAGGTCGGTTATCAGACGATCATAGCGCTCTGAACTGAAATTTAGATTATCCGCCACATTTTCACTAACAGAAGCGATATTTTCGGCAGTGCGTAGATTGCGGTGACGCCAGACCTGACAACTTCTGTAACGTTTGCAGTGTCTTTAAAATTCTTTATAATCTTGCCAATCGCACAGTAAGTCGATTATGACGACCATAGCAATCCCATAATGCACGAAAAGTACCCAAGTTTGAATCACCACTTTTGAAGTAAGTTTTAACTATTTTTACCCGTTCTTCGGTTGTTAAACGATCCATATTCGTAAAAGACAAACGTTTCAGTAAATAAATAACACTTCAGACAGCTGACAGTCTGCCAAACCGGCGGTTTTAAAACTACTGAATGGGTATTCTGTTACATCTTCAAGCGGATAACGTAAAACCTAAAGCGAGCGGTACAATAGGTTCTGTTTTAGTATTATCAGTCGCCTTGGAACCGCAATAGGAACTCGTTAGACTTTTTGGAAGGTCTCTTTTAAAGATCACACTTAGCCGGATAATCCAGAAACGATTCAGACCCTAAAACGAATATCACTTTAGTTCATTTTTAAAAAGAACTGCTCTTCACAACATAGCAATGAAATTTCTTTCCATTTAGTTAATTAAGTATCCTCAATGTCATGTTCCCAATCCCATTTTCTTCAATCTAATCAATTGCAATTTCTCGGAAATTCATGAAAAATTATGGGAATGGTCTGAGCATTAACTGAATTTATAACAATTGCACAGATTAACAATTTCTCTAGTAATGTGACACACACACACACACACACAAACATACTTTGACTTTTAATTGGGAAAATGGAAGAATAAGAGTAACAACAACAAACGTGTATGTTTATTCTGCAAGACGACATTAGTAAACATAACAATTAAAAGTAACATAATAATTTGCCGCATTCACATAATGAAAGCGGACACACACACGCATACTTTGTTGTACAATGACGTGTCCACAGATATTAGGGTGGCAACGGAAAGTCACTTTAGCATTTTAAGGTATATAATATTTCACTATATGCTACTCTGTCTGAAACTATAATGGTCGGATTTTAAGGAAAATCGGACAAAACTACACCCGAGGATGAAACAAGTGGACGGGCAGAAAGTGGGATAGAAGCCATTAGCTCGATCGGGACGAAGCTTATGTGATGTGGACTCATTGTCAAATAAATGGACATATGAAAAGGGCGACTTCTTGAATACCCAATACTACAACTTCTTTAATTTTTCCAGTAGAAAATTTAATTTTTTATATTATAAAATAACTCGTATTTACATCTAACCTCTTTAACGGAAGATGATATACACATAAATCGCAAAAATTTGCAAGATGTTACTTCAGTCTTCCCAAACATTGACAATGAGTTAGGAAAAGTGGGTTTGGTAGTAAACGAGATGAAAACCAAGTTATTTGTTGCGACGAACAAAGCGTCTAATCTCTTTAATAAAAGACGTTACAGGCATAATTGGCAAAAAAAGCTTCGAGATGTTACTGCAGCCTTGTCAGACTTTGGCAATGAGTGAACGAAAATGAGTGTGGTATTAAATGAGAACAAAATCAAACTATTTGTTTCGACGAACAAAGCGTCTAATCTCTTTAACAAATGACGTTACAGGCATAATTGGCAAAAAGCTGTGAGATGTTACGGCAGCTTTCTCAAACATTGACAATGAGTGAGCCAAAATGAGTCTGGTAGTAAACGAGAACAAAACTAAGTTATTTGTTTCGACGAACAAAGCGTCTAATCTCTTTAATAAAAGACGATACTGCAGAATTGGCAAAAAGCTGTTAGATGTTACGGCAGCCTTCTCAAACATTGACAATGAGTGAAGAAAAATTGATCTGCTAGTAAACGAGAACAAAACCAAGATATTTGTTTCGACGAACAAAGAGTTTAATCTCTTAACAAAAGATGATATAGGCATAATTGGCAAAAAGCTTTGAGATGTTACTGCAGCCTTCCCAAACATTGACAAAGAGCAAGTAGAAACGCGTTTGGTAGTAAATGAGAACAAAACTAAGTTATTTGTTTCGACGAGCAATCTAATATAATCCTTTGGGACGCTGTGTGAACATTATATGGCGTACACTCATTATCAAATAAGTGGACATATGAAAAGGACAACTTAATCAATACACAAAATGGCTACTTCTCGCATTTCTCTAGTAGAAAGTTTGGATTTGATGTATTATTGAATAACTCACACCTACAGTAATGCCGTACTAATGTATATTGGAGTTTTTTCTTCTCCGATCTATCAAATACTATCCTACAAAGCTTTCAATTTACGCATAGACGGTAAACATAAAAACAATCCGGAAAAAGTAGGCATTTTCTAACGTTGAATTTAGTACTCGTTTGAGCAATATATTTGTTTCTTGGCTAATTTGTCCCAATTGCGCGCCATAGCAGATATGTCAGATTATTGAACGTCTCAAAAATGACGTCTTCTTGTACATAATACCTCTGTTTTACCCACATTTGCAGTAAAAATTCGAATTTTAGATCACTTTCCGTACCAATTACCACCGCTTACAACTACTTATTAACAAATAAATGACACAATTGTTGAAAAAAACTTTGAAAATTCACATTTTTCCAAAGTTGGATACATTTAGTATTTGGGAAAGATTCTGCCTACTGTGCTCACTAAGAACAGCCGACCAATTAGATAAGTAGGCGTGGCAGAACAGCTTTCTTATCATATATTATATATACATATAGATTCTGTTTTTCCAGTGAAAATGGGTATATCTTTCCATTATTCAAACCACGCTCACGCGTGGATTCATTCAAAGAAAATCACATTTTCACCACTTTTAAAACTGCAAGGCACGTATATTTATCGCTTCCAACGAAGCAGTTTTGCACCACTTCCGAGACCACCGCATTGAAGTGCTTAAAGAAATGGTTTTATTTTCATTTATGATTCCAAGCAATTAAAGCAAAATATATGTTCAAATGAAGTAGTACAAAAACTATTTTTTGAAGAATATAATATGCTCCGAAGAAGTAATTTTTGGTAGCCGACTTCAAGAAGCTGCTTTTTAAAGTTTTTGGAAACAAAAATATTTAACTTATTTAACTTAAAATTTATGTGACGGCCGATATGCTAAGTTTATCATTTTATTTGTAAAAACACTACAAACACTCAGAGACAAAATAAATCATATACATTTACGTCGCTAAGAATGCTCGTGACCAATACTGTGGACTGCAGTCTATAGTAGAAGATGTACAAACTTCGGCCCTACGAATTATTAAGTGTTCTTCTAATTCGGTGTCTGTCTACTGGTTTTCATTATAGAAAGTATCACATTCTTAGTGATCTGCTGACAGTTTTTTTTAAGAACTAATTTTTAATATAAATAAAATCGCACTAAAAAGTAATACAATAAAAAATCAGTTCTTTAAATAATGAAAATTTGATTTGAATTTGATTTTAATTTTCGCTATTTCTACGTCACTCATGAATATAAAGGGAAGAGGCATCATAAAATAGTGCTTCCCTCCGATGACAACTGTATATTAATTTCATTGAAGATTGCGCAATTTTTCAATCCTTCCTTATTACAGGTTGTAGCGTTGTTGTTAGCGTCTTTGGATGCACTTTTTTTTGTATAGATATAAAGTGCATCTATATATATATATTGAATCCTTCAAGTCTTTTATGATCCATCAAAAATAAGGTAAATATCCCGTATATTGCAGCACAAGCAATACCCCCTAGTAATTCTATTTCCCCCCCACATTTTAAATCCTTCGGGAGAATATCTGTCACCACACCACCCGCTACATACAATGGCCTTAAACTTGAGCGTTTCACATCCTGTAGTTGTTCTACTCACAGAGTGTTTTTAGACCAAGCAGAAAAGTATTTGACCGCATCAACTTGTCTTCTCTCTATACGTTTAATTGCCACCCTAACGGACATACCGGCCAACCAGCTAACACAGCATTGCTACTCTCATCAACACGTACTGCATACTGCACCAGTCCCTTCATATAGGACATATGTAGATGTTATAATTATACGTTTCGTGGTCTATGTATAGAACGAAATGAGTTTGTGGTTGTGATGAAGAGGACCAAATGAGTTGCTACATTTTGTACTTACATTGCACAGTGGTTAGAAAATTGGGAATTACAAAGTTGGTTGATGGGCCACAATTTTGAAATATGTTCAGTATAAAATTGGGCACCATAACATTTCATTTTGTTTATCCCATACAGATCTGTTTACCAAAACAGGATACAGGCAGCAATTTGAAAGAACATATGAAATGCAAGGTAATAAACATAAGCAAGTAAATTTCAAAGTTAAATAAAAATGTAATACGAAAATCCTTCGCAATGTTGTGCTTTTTAATATAAATCAAGCGCAAAAAATTAAATTTCACAGTATTTTTGTTTCCACATTGACTACATTTATGATAATTTTGTTGACAGTGTACGGAAGAATGCACACCCAATTATCTGTGAGGTCAAGTAGACATTTGGCTGGAATAACAATCATCAATTCAGTAATCACCACACACACACAAGGATGACGCACTTTGCACACCGTGATAAGTCCATCTTCAGATCCTTTTGTGACTGAATCGGTGCAGCTGGTACATCACCAGTTGTACTCGTAGATATATCTACTTACAACCAGATTATGCTTATGTGAAGCAGATATCACCCGAAAATGTCTGGCATTTGGTTTATTGCATTTTTCCCATTACACCAACCTACAATGAGAATGGAGGATTAGTTTTCCTCACAAAATTTCCTTATTTCTAAACGCTATTGTTGATTGATGTAATGGAAAAAGTTCAATGAATTTAAACCTGAACATCTTCGGGTGATGTCTCCTATACACAAATAACTTTACCTTGTGCCTTGCAGGATTATCCATTTTTCGGTTTCAAAAGTAAAGTTAAATAAAACACACATAAAGCTATGATTTCGATGAAACTTTTATTTCATTATAACGCTTGGACCTTGCTGTTACGTATGAAATACAGTATCATTTAAGTAACTGCCTCTGAATTTAAAGCAGTGGATCCTTTTGAGGTAGTTTTCGTATATTTCGGGCGGTATCTCGGTGATAACTGGACGAATGTTAATTTTCAAATGCTCCACCGTTTGGGGATTGTCCGCGCAAACACGCTTTTTGACGTAGCCCCACAAAAACTATCTAACAGCATCAAATCGCATGATCTTGGTAGCCAATTGACGCCACCAAAACGGAAACTTCTCATGTAATAAAGCCAAAATAGGCCGTGTTAAATAACGTTGGAATCACCACTTTTGTAGTCAGTTTTAGCTGTTTTTATGCATTCTTCGGTTTTTAAACGATCCATATTCGTAAACGGCAAACCGTTCACTAAATAAATAACACTTCAGATAACAGTTATTTGATAGCTGACAGCCTTGTCAGATCGTTGGTTTTGAAATCACTAAATGGTTAACCCTGTATTTACCAGTCATAATGTTTGGCAAAATCTAAAATTCCCTAACGATTCGGAATATTTCTTGTTCAAATTAGTGCAATAAAAGAAACATTATCGCGATTCAGATCATGATCACAAATAAAAATTATAATAAACTAATTAAAATACAGATTCGCTGTTAAAACATGCCTCCTAGATATTACTCAAAAATATCGAAGGACCTTTACCTACCAGAACAAAATTGAAAGACAATCTCTTTCAACTCTGTTGAGATTCAGCAAGATGGTGTAACTTATCACAGAGCCATGGTACAGTCACAGCAAAAATTATACGGCTGATTACAAGAAACTCTGCTGAAAACTCCTGAAGATCCCTTGAACGATGTCATACATAAGTCAATAAACTTGGAAGTACTTTAAATTATAATATTTTTAAAAGCCATTGAAAGGAACTTAATGAAAATGTATTATTTTTCTAAAGAAATAAAAGAATTCGTACAGAAATTTCATAAATTACAACATACTAAAGTCCTCCACTTACAAGTTATAGATGGGACAACGTTTTTTACTATACGGGCCAATTTCGTTTTTAAAACTAACTTTACTAAATGACTGATTTGTTCTTAATTATACCGCAAATTAGTGTCATTGAACGAAATACAAATCTGGCCAAATATGGATTAAATAACGTAAATTGTATGGGAGCTACTAGAAGAAGCGTAATTATTAGGTCGTTAAAATTCCCATAAATCGGACAATTTGCGTGAGAGCTATCTGAAGGGGTGTGGCATTGTTCTCCATTTTAATTCTCAGAACTTGATTCATCAAATATATGATGTGTGCCAACAAATTGCAACCGAATTTAGTTCAATAGCATAAAAATTATGGAGCTTAAAACACATGGCTTAAGCCGAGAAGCGACATGATTACTTGATCGATTTATCTTAAATTTTACTGAGAAATATTAATCAATAATAGTACAGCCTACCAAGAGGGCGGCCCCAAAACTAGTCGACGTAACAAAGAAGACACAAACAAGATGAAAAAAATGTCTATATTTTTCAACATAATCTCTCTTTAGCTCGAAAAAACTTTTCCAGCGATATTCAATAGCTAATTATAGAAAGAGCTGTCGAACTCCTTAATATAGCCATCAACAGCAGACTCCGTCTCTTCATTGTTGCCAAATCTTTTACCAATGATTCATTTTTTCAAGTTTAGAAATCGAAATTAGTCTAAGGGAGCTAAATTTGGCGAATAAGGTGCGTGATGCAATTCGAATTTTAATTCATTAATTTGGCCATCGCAATAGTGGATGTGTGAACTGGAGCATTGTCTTGATGAAGCAACACCTTCTTTTTCGCCAAATGCTGCATTTTTTTCATGTTTTTATCACCTAACCGCTGCAATAAATTAGCACAGTATTCGCCGTTGATTTTTTTTCCTTTCTGGAGATAAATCAATAAAAATAATCCCATGCACATCACAAAACACAGACGCCATGACCTTCCCTGCAGATGGAATCGCCTTCGCCTTCTTTGGACACGATTCTCCCATTCCAGCCCACTGCTTTGACTGACTGTTCCTTTGTCTCAGGTGTGAAGTGGTGAATCCATGTCTCATCCATGGTTATAAATCGACGCAAAAATTCAGTGTTATTGTAATGAAACATCGCCAAACACTCTACTGAAACATCTACACGACGCTGTTTTTGCTCTATTATAAGCAAGCGCGGCACCCATCTTGCGCACAGCTTTATCATCTTCAAATCTTCGGTCAATATACGATGTATAGCGCTTTTTGAAATGCTCATCTCAGCTAGTTCACGCACCTTTAGCTGACAATCATCCAATACCATTTTTTGAATTTTCTGACCCGTGTCTGGCGCGGTCACCTCAATTGATCGACCACTACAATGTTCGTCTTGGGAGCTCGTACGGTCTCGTTTAAACCCTGCGATCCAATATTTTATAGTTGTAAACGAAGGAGCAGACTCTCTCAGAGTAGAATCTAGTTCGGCTTTAATATTGGTTGGTCTGACACTTTTGAAATGGAAATATTGTATTACATAACGGTGACGAATTATTCCATGTTTACAAATTCACTGAGATCGTTTACTTTTGATGGCTCAAATAAAAATACTGAACAACGTGGCGCCCTGAAAGTTAAAACATATGTTTTATAAGGTTCCCACTTTTTACCAAAATAATTTCTATCGAACTACTGGCACCATCTATATGTCGGTTCGGCTTGTAGTTAGAGGTTACAAAGGAAAAATTAAATTTCTGAAAGTCGACAAAGTTGTATGGGATGTAATAGAGGGTGTGGGTCAACTATTTTCCTCTATTTTCATTTCTAGAAATTAGTTCAACTAACAGACGATTTGACGGAATAAATAGAACTGCTTGAATGATATGAAAATAAGAATACGTGGATTATATCGGTCATTTGTATTGGAAGTATCAGAAGAGGAACGGTTAATTGATTCTATTCAAACTCCGCCAAGCATTATAAAAATGTAGTGGATAAACATTAGATTTACTGGGGTCTATGGATAGGGAGTTACAGGGGCACAAATTACATTTTTGGAAATTTTTGCTACAGCTACATTATCTGTCAGGCAGCCAGCAAGACAAACATCACTAAATTGAAACACGTTCGGTCAAAATATATCTGGTACTTTACACGTTTCCTTCAAATCTATACCTTTGACAGTATGCAAATAGGGATATAACTCATACGTCTTACATATATTAAGTGAATTTTTAATAACAGTGACGAAGAGATTACGATCGATTGGCACTGTATGACATCAAACCATATGAAATCCACAGGTTTTTTTGATTCGTAACCCTAATCGCGTGATCAACATTTCACATTTGTTCAAAACAGTCATGGTCTGAGAAACTGAGTACGACTGCGAAACGACTATATTTTGATCATTTTTTTTCATGATTCAATTAAAGAGTAGCATTTTTGATGGATGTCAATGATGTCATTGCAAGTTTTGCACTGATAACGTTGTTTTGCACATTCCAAAATACTGATTTTATATTTATTGCTGTCAAAAAAGAAAAGGAAAGAAGTCGCAAAGATTTGGAATATTCCTTTTACTAATTAAAATAATATGTTCATTTTTAAAGAAACATTATCACAAATTTCAAGTGGAAGTAAACACTCTAAGTAAATTCTAGATGAGATATTTCAATGAACAAACAGGTGTTTTGTCGATCATTTTTTTACTTTAGAATGCCATCAAGGTTATGCATATAAAAATGCATGGTAGTGAATTAAATTAAAGTGTATATTTAAAGATTAAAAACGATTATTTTAATTTATATATGCTGAGAAACAAATTAGAGGTGTTCCACAATTTGTACCATCATTTAATACCAATTGCATAGATTTTGTGAATTAAAAGATCTCTACATGGTAAACTAAATTTTTAAACTTTTTCTACAGCCGCTGCACCGATAAGGACAACAACTCAACTGTAAACATAGTGCCCTAAGAAATCTAACATCGATATTAGAATTGCTGTCACAAAAACATTTAGGTCAATTTTTTTATGTTAAAAAAAAATCCTACCTCCTCCATCAAATGTCGCAGCAAAAGTCAAGTCACTCAAAAAGTTTTCCTTCTATATCTTATATATGTAAATTAAACGTCTTCTTGAACAACCGATAACAGCTTTGCAATCCCTATTCCCGATAATGGTTAACATACTTATATTACTAGATCTTGGTGTCAACGCCAGATTTGGTAACATCTTACAGGGTGGTTTGTAAATGTTGCCACATTAAGAAACTCAAATAACTTGATTTCTCTGCCCATTTTGTAATTGTCATTGTGTTTTTAATAATTCTTAATAATAAATGAATTTAAATGTCCTCACATTCGGTGGCGCAAGTGCGACATTGTTATTTACTATTAGCGCTCGGAAGGCAGACTTAATTACAGACCAAATGCATTACTCTATATCAGCTAAATTCGTTGAATTCATATTGAAAACTTCCTGTTTGCAATAACTCCGCTAGAATAAATCAGGTGCAGAAAACCTTGAGACTCAACAGGAAACTGCATCATCTAATTGAAGTTTTCTGCAAGAAAGCTACTATCGTATTGGAATTATTTAAATTGCAAAATTGGACTTGCCTACGAATATAAGATATATTTATGCCAAATTTATACTTTCTAGACTAAGCAGTGCGACCTCTATTCTGTTATTAACAGACACTCGGAAGACAGACTTATAAGCTAAGATTAATACGATTTTTTTACGTATACTTGTGTGTCAGATGAAATTGATAAATTTCATTTCAACACATTCCTGAAATTCTTAAAAATTGTGTCAATGTTGCCCTTCTTAGCGTTAAATTGTTATTTGTTATTAATTTTTCTTGCATTCATCGCATTTGGTTGAAAATTTTTATGCAAATTTGCAAAATTTAACGTAATTCATCTAGGAGTAATAGGAAATTCGAATATTTTGCTCGACTTCCTAGAATTTGCCAATGTTTGGTCGGCTCAGGTTCCCCCTGTTCTATATGTTGGTCATATTGTTCGCTACTTTTGATCCAGACACTATGATTTTTGAGCAGAACTTCTAGATGGATCTATCCCATAGTGGTGCCTAAAAATTTTTTTCCTAAGTTGCGCATTTTTATTTTACCTTCTATTTTATTTTTATGTCAAGGAAAAGGCATTATAGGAAAAAAATATAAGTTATCATATTATTGTTATTTCAAATAAATAAAATTTTGTTCGAAGAATTTTTTTTTTGACCAATTTTGAACTCTCGGCAAGGGATTTTACTTTTGCAATAAATACGTAACAGAAACAATTTATGTGATTACTTTACTTTAAAAATAGTTCCCCAAACAATCAAGGGATTAATGATTACACTTTTTTGTGCAATCAAGCTTTGAATAAGTTAAGACCCTCGCCAAAATTATCCTTATATCGAAGCCATTTTGAATAGTTGTACTTAGAGTTTACCATAAAAACAAAGATTATTTAGTTCTAAATTCTCTGTTCTAAAAAATAAAACAATTTAACCTTTTGGTTAAGAAATGGTTTTTTTTCATATTATTTTTATGCTACCGTCAAAGCCTGTTTGCAGGTTGTACCATTTCCTCCCAAAATCTCCACATTTAACCCCCTCCTGGCGTCGCCAAAATAAGATAATACAGGGTTGCGCACAAATCGTGCTACAAACACAATGTTAATGGGGATCGTTATTTAAAGATGGTGAAGGAGTCGTTTTTAACCCGGAACTGCGCCGAAGATGTATCCGTTTCAACAGCATTTGATTCCAGCGAGATGGAGTAACAAAGCCAGACTGATTATGACGGAGCTCCAACGAAAATTTGCACACAAATTGGTATCCAGAAACTCCACTTTTCACTGGCCCCCAAGGTCACTTGACCTGACTGAAATGGTTTTTTTTATATTATTTTTATGCTACCGTCAACGCCTGTTTGCAGGTTGTGCCATTTCCGCCCAAAATCTCAACATTTAACCCCCTCCTGGCGTCGTCAAAACAAGGTAATACAGGGTTGCGCACAAATCATGCTACAAACACAATGTCAATGTCAATGGTTATCGTTATTTAAAGATGGTGAAGGAGTTTTTTTTTTACTCAGAACTGCGCCGAGGATGTATCCGTTTCAAAAGCATTTGGTTCCAGCAAGATGGAGTAACATAGTCAGACCGGTTTTGGCGGAGCTCCAATAAAAATTCCCACACAAATTGGTATCCAGAAGCTCCACTTTTCATTTGCCCTGACTGCACCAGACTTTTTCTTTTTGGGGTTATGTCAAGTAAGAGGTGTACAAGACAAAACTAAGGAATTTGACTGAATTGAAGCAGTCCAGTAAAACAATAATTGAGGCGACCTCGCAATGAATAATTTGCTGATCAGCTGTCGCATATGCGTGAATAAGCAATGGAGGCCATTTACGCTCTATCATCTTCAAAAGCAATTAGTTACGTAAAATAAATTAAAAAATAAAATAAATATTGATTAAAAAAAAGTCAATTGAATTTCTTGTTATAGCACAATTGGTGCGCTACCTTGTATAAACAACTTTGTTGCTTCATGTCCGTGATAAAAATAAATGTTAGCTAGAATTAGAAGCATCATTTAGAATCCGTCTCTGTTTTTATCCATGGGACAGAGTATTCTGCTGTGGAATGTGGTACTTGGTCTATTTACAACTTCTAAAAAGGCTCGTCTTCAATATGAAGGGTAAAGATTTACTTTAATTATCGTTTCCATCAGACGGTCGGTCACTCAGTCCGACACAGCGACCTCTCTCAACCGCTTCACATTGTCCTGACACGAATAAAGCCATGTGTCTAACATATCGCCCCCCTTCTATGCGGCAGACACTTTTCCGTAGCTAACAATAGACATTCTCATCACATGGAAAAATATTTAAAAAAAGAAACTGCTCTCGTGTACAACTAGAGTAGACGTTTTTGTTACTGCGAAAACATTTAATCCATTATAAATTCTTTTAGATTCATTTTTCTTTACTTACCCTGACATGTGCATATTTGTAGCCTACTGTGCACTGCATAAATAGCACATTCTAAATATATGTGTAGGCGTTTTTCCGAATATGTGTCTGTACGTTTTGTCAATGTGTGTAACTAACTATAAATATGCAGGGAGTATAGTCATATAATTTGTAGGGGATGATTAAACAAAACTGCACCAACTCTTTAATATATATTTTTCCTTATGTTTTTCTGACCACGTACCGATGGCTCTGGAAGTGTTAGCCTTTCCGTTCATTTCCTTGTGTCCTTGAAGGCTAAATAAAGAATTTGTTAACTATATAACGTCTGTTTTATGTCCCAAAGCTGTAAACTTGTAGTACAACAACTATAAACATTATGTTATAAGAATTTTTTGTGCATAATCTTGTTGTTGTTCATTGCTGTTTTACATCCTAAAATACAACTCCATATTGCTTTGGCTTTCTTTGAAATGGTAAACTGGAAAATTCATTGGCCTTGTAACTTTTTACATTAAAAGCTTGTTATTCGATGATCTCGTTCGTCAACCAAGCAGAAAACATTTCAGTTTAGTTTTTATGAACTTTCTTGACTTACTCGTACATCTTTGTTAAATAAAATACACGGAAACTTATAAGAGCGAAATAGCTATTTAATTATTGTACAAAGTTAATTAAGTCTGGTAAAGAAAACAAAATAAAGCTCAAATTTGATGGGCATGAATGATTTAGTTGAATTTTGCAACAATCAATTAGACTACAAAGTACTTTTATCGTCACTTTTATGTGTTATTTTATCAGAAGAGACAAAATTACTTCAAAAGAGGGACAACAAAGTTTTGGCATTTATGTAAAAAATTTGAATAAATGTATTAAATTTTTACAAACAAAGCATTCGGTTGAATGTAAAATTGTATATACACTTTCCGATACATTAAACTCTTCTGATAAACCTACATTTGACTTTGTACTGTTGCTATTGTTACAGCTTCGATTGCGATTGTTACAACTAGACGTTAACACGTCTATACGTTTACACCCCACAGAGAGAGGCCTTTCAATACAAATTTGTATATGATGGCCAAACATCAGTAAGGTTACTGACACAAGTTTTAACATGTAAATCAGGAATTCGATGAATTTCTTTGTTGGATTAGAATTAAGAAGCCTTTTCAAAGAAAATTTGACTAAAACGAACTCATCCCTGAATTAAACCTTACGCAAAAATGCCCAAAGAAAAATTCCTTCCTACGCAAACACAAATCTTCTAAACAGAAAGGTAGCTAACAAAAGTAAAATTTTCTAAAAGATTTCTTCTATAAACATTTTTCAGGGTTTAAATTGCCATCCAAAATTTTCCAACAACGGACGCAAATTAACAAATGCTTAACGATACATACGAGTACATAGTACACACATACATAATACAGAGTAAATTGTCTCCAAATAACTTTGTCTGTTGTTTTGACAACGAAAATAATCGGAATTGCTTTGGTTTTATTCCTAGAAGAATGATTGTTGACTTTGAAAGTCGAAACAAATGTATGAAAAGTCACAGCAATAGGCAAGAGGTTAGGTGCATCCGTTTGTTTGGTACGTTGAACAAAGAAATTGGGCAAAAATTTTCTTTATTTTTCAACATAATCTCCTTTTAGGTCGATAAACTTTTCAATGATATTCAATGGCTTCTCTACCGTGTTCATAGAAAGAATCATCAAACTCCTTAAAATAGCTTTCATCCGCAGACTCCACTCCTTCATTTAACAAATCTTTTAACACCGGGACATTTTTTCCAAGTTTGCAAATAGAAAATAGTCCGGCGGTACTATTTCTGGCGAAATAGAGGCGTGGTTAAGCAATTCGAACTTTAATTCGTTAATTTTAGCCACCCCAATAGTCGATGTGTAAGCTAAAGCATTGTCTTGATGAAACAACACTCTCTTTTCCAACAAATGCGGCCTTTTTCCATAACTGCATCACCTAAGCGTTGCAATAATTTAGCATAATATTCGCCGTTGACCGTTTTTCCTTTCTGGAGATAATCAATAAAAATAATCTCATGCGCATCCGAAAAAAAAACAGACGTCTTGACCTTGTCTGCAGATAGACCCGCCATCGCCTACTTTGGACACGATTCTCCCATTCCAGTCCACTGCTTTGACTATTTGTTTGTCTCAGCTGTGTAGGGATGGACCCATGTCTCATCTATGGTTATAAATCGGTGCAAGAATTCGGTTTTATTGGGGTGAAATGTCGCCAAACACTCTAATGAAGCATCTTTACGATGCTGTTTTTGCTTTATTGAAAGCAAGCGCGGCACCCATCTTGCGCATAGCTTTCTTATCTTCATATCTTCGGTGACTATACGATGTACAGGACTTTTTGAACTGCCTATCATTTTAGCTAGCTCACACACTTTCAGCCAACGATCATCCAATACAATTTTGTAGATTTTCTTAACCGTGTCTGGCGTGGACACCTCAACTAGTCGACCACTGCGATGTTCGTCTTGGCAGCTCGTACGGCCTCGTTTAAACTCTGCTACCCAATATTTAGTTGTTGTAAACGAAGGAGCAGACTTCTTTAGAGTACAGTCAGCTCGGCTTTAATATTGGTTGGACTAAAACCTTTCAAATAGAAATATTGAATGACATAACTGTGTCCAACTTTGTCCATGTACACAAATTCACTGAGATCGTTTACTTTTGATGGCTCTAACAAAAATACTAAACAGCGTGAGGTCTTGAAACTTTAAACTTATGTTTTATAAGGTTGCCACTTATCAGGAAAAAAAAATTATTTTCAAACTACTGGCCCATCTCTATGTCAGGTCGGCTAATTTGGGGACCGCCCTCATAAGTTATAGTAGAAAAGATCTATCATTTTTTCAATATACGTCTGTAGTATATAGTCTTTTAATATCTCGCTGTACAGTGGGTAGACGGGTGTTTCCTAGGATGCTTTGTACCGCTTACCCCTAAAACACAAGCCTCTCTATCTGATCCTGTAATTAAGCAGGCAAAGGGTATGATGCTTGCGTAGAAAAACAAAGTAGTGTGGCCTTGTGCCAGGCGCCCTAGGAAAAGGTGGATTATGTCTTGGGATTCACCTATAATATGATTCAAACTGATCTTGGAACTCGTTTTTCGAAAATCAAGTAAAGGGGAGAGTCATTGTTAAACAAGACACATCCTGGCAACAGGTGCGGACATAGAGCAGCCGTCGGGAGGTATCAGAAGATTTATGTTTTCCGTTAATATAGTTGTATGACCAGAGAGATCTGGTTAATGAACTATGATAGGAGAATAGTGTGCTTTGCTGTGTGGATATTCTCTCCTAGGACATTGAAAATCTATGCCGTAGTTTATGGATTACCAGTTCCATGCGAGGTATGATAAAGCAAAACTGGAGTAGCTTGTCTGCGAAACCCAGACCAGAGGGTTTTTCTCTTCTGGTAGCACGGGTGAACAGGGGCCCAAGGAACATTGTTCCTTCCTGGTCAATGGTGTTGGACCTCTAGCGGGAGCATCGTGCTGGCTGTGGTTGCCCGAACAAGTGTTTTCAGTACTTTTGCGTTGCTTCAGGTTGCGTTGGTGAAGGAAGGCATTAGCTTGGAAAATACTGTTCATATCTATCCGAGGTTCTCCTAGATACCTCAACTCCTACCCGGGAGGTAGTTCACTTCATACCAAGTGACTACAAAGGTACTTTGGCTGAGTGCGGGGGTGGGACCTGAGGAAGTTTTTCCAAGGGACCTACTTCCAATCTCTGGTAGTCTAACTAATCCTCCGGGATTAGTGTGAGTACACCAAAGGGGTGCCGGCCGTCACCTGAAGAAAGAAAGAACACATAACCAAGAAAAAGCATGTAATTAGAAACGGCACCTGTGTGGTGGCACACCATGGGTAAAGCTTTTCAGCAAGACTCATGTAAAACCTTCACATCAGTTGTTCATGTCTATCCGAGGTCTCCCTAGATACCTCAACTCCTACCCGGGAGGTAGCTCACTTAATACCAAGTGACTACAAAGGTACTTTGGCCGAGTGAGGGAGTGGGACCTGAGGAAGCTTTTCCAAGGGACCTACTTCCAATCTCTGGTAGTTTGGCTAATCCTTCGGGATTAGTTTGAGTACCCCAAAGGGGCGCTTGCTGTCGCCAGAAGAAAGAAAGAACATATAACCAAGAAAAAAATGATGGAAAACAGCACCTGTGTGATGGCACAACATGGATAAGGCTTTCACAGCGAGACTCATGTAAAACCTACACATTTGATTTGATCTCGCTGTACAATTGCAATCGGATGACTGTATATGGCATTAGAAAGATAAGATTTCATTATGAAAAATTTTTTTAGACAGTTTTATGATTACTTGAGTCAGTGTTGTTTGAGTGCGTCTCGAAAACGCACACTCGCAAAAACATCAAAATTATCGAAATGGGAACGATTAAACCAAAATTGCGCATAACGGATTGTTACCGTACTAAAGCTATGAACACTATCCACATTTCCACAGCTGCGTAGCTTGCGTTTTCGACTTTGTTGGAGGAAAAACGTAAAACATGTTATATATTCTCTTTGCTGGTGTCCATTTTTGACGCGTTCCTATGCAATACTGAGTTAAGCCATCAAAAAGCTTCCTAAGTAGATTTTTGAGCACGAAATCGTATCTTTCTAACGCCAACTATCTTACCCTATCGTACTTATAGAACGCGAGATATACTCGTAGATTACTGAAGCCATCTATTGGGAAAATAATGGGTTTCTTTTTACGATACCTTATATGCACGAGTATACACGTTTTTGTATCTTACAAACGAATCACTTAGACAACTGTTTAATATGAAACCGAAAGGGGTCTAATTCTGCACTATCTAATCTAATCGAGCCACTAAAATAAGACTGTGGTCAGCGGAAAGTAAACATATGCAAACTCTGGCAGCATGAACTACTACTTACTACTCGATTTCATTGCGTTTATTTAGAAAACAAAAATTCGCAACTCATAACAACCCATCTTGTTTTTGTTCATTTTATCTTATCATTCAACACTACCCCTCAAAATGATGATAAGTCGACATTTCGTTGTAATTCTTGGTTCGCTTAACTCTCTTAAACAGAATTTAATTAGTATTCCAATAACTGTGAAAGGCAGCCGAACAAATGAAAAACATAAATAAATCACAATTTATGCCACTGGTGTTTGTGTTGTTTGTTTGTTTTTTCGATTAAACGTGAACAAAATTATCATCAGCAGCCCTTCGTTGCTTTATCATAATTATTATTTGCTTAACACTCTCATAAATCTTGCAACATTTACAAGCGGCACGTACTTCATCTTCATAAAAGGTTAATTATTATCTGAGTATGTTCACAACCTGATTTTTGCAGGACAAAATACTCGTACATTGATTTTGTGATAATACTTGGCTTTGTGATATCTGATATGGCATTTGAAAAAGAGGTTTTTTGTTTTATTTTCTTGTTGTTGAAAAACATTCTTAAAATAATATTTAAATGCAAAATGGAGATGACCTTCGAACTCTCGTGAGGATAGGGTTAATGTAAAAAATCGTCATTGACATGGAATGATTTATTACAGTACGATACGTGACTTGTGAGAGCAAAGAAACGAATTGAAAGAATGATTTGCCATCACATTGCCAATAGATTTGATGATATCTAGCTCTGACCAAGGGAAGGGATTGTGGAAACTTGAAAACGGATTGTGAAAAGCAAAACACGGCAGAAATAGTAAGAAAATATTTAAGAATTTTCTGTGGAATATTGATTTATCAATGCTTATCAACATTGGCATATGCTTCTCTAATCATAAAGTCCTGAATATTAAGTTTAGAACTAGGGTAAATGTACAAAATTATATTATGAACGAATGGTTGTTTGCATTTACTAATATGAAACATAACTGCTTTAATACAAAGCTAATCGAAAATTCTTGTACACATAGCAAAACTTCACAAAGAGCGTATAGACAAATAACTGCAAAAACAATTTCATAGAAAGAAGATGTATTTCTCCAAATGGGAACAATATCTTCTTTTTCTTAGATAGCGACTGGAATAGACATCCTTATACCTATATATTATACGCCGCCCGTAGAAAATAATTCCAAGCGCTTTGAGAAGATCAAAGCCAATTCCAATCCATCACACTAAGTTTCGATAGTAGTTCAAAAGCCTGGTCCTTCCAACGGAGTTTTGGTCGCCCTCTTCTGCGCCATCCATCGAGTTCGTTTGTCGAAAACTTTTTATGCCGGAGCATTTGGGTCCAACGGCATAACATGACCCAGCCAACGCAATCGCTGTATATTAATGCGCTTGACCACGTCGATGTGGGCATATAACTCATAAAGCTCATTGTTCATGCTACGCCGACACTTACTGTTAACGATGATAGGTCCCTACATTTCAGAAGTATTTTCCTTTCAAGAACTGCCAGTACTGATTCATCCGCTTGCGTCATAATCTAGGATTCTGCGCCATATAACAAGACAGGTAGAATCAACGTCTAGTAAAATCGGATTTTTGTTTGTCGAAAGAGAGCTTTATCATTGAATCGCTTGCTTAGCCCACCGTAACATCTGTTAGCAAGCAATACTCTCCTCTTTATCACCATGCTGACATCATTCGTGGTAGATGAATTCCTCCACCACTTCAAAATTATAGTCATCAACGTTCACACAGCATCCCAAATGAGTAGACTCTCTTTTCGTTGAAACCAATAACATTAAAACCAATAAAATGAATAAATCTCCTGAACACGATAAAATAACAGCGAAAATAATCTCAGAACTCCGTCACAATATCCACAAATCAGTCTTATTTATATTTAATGCTATACTTCGAATTGGATACTTTCCTCGATCATGGAAGCTGTCTGAAATAACAATGATCAAAAACTTGGAAAGGAACTGCCAGAAATTACATCACATACATCAAATTACATTACATAAGTTTACTCTCTATTTTATCTAAACTGTTTGAAAAGCTGTTTCTCCAAATTTTGTACCCCCATATTGATGCAAACCATGTAATACCCATGCACCAGTTTGGGTTTCGGAAGGATCATGGAACGATTGAACAAGTACACGGTGTAGTAACCCAAATTAGAAAAAACATTCAAAAATCGGACATATTGCTCAACTCTCTTTATAGACATCTTCCAAGCTTTTGATAAAGTATGGCATGAAGGCCTTATTCACAAAATAGTCTCTTTTCTACCGACAAATACACACAAGCTACTGGAGAACTATCTAAAGGATCGATCTTTTGTAGCAAAATATAAGGACTCTGTTTCAACTCAAAGAAAAGTTTCAGCAGCAGTTCCCCAGGGCAGTATACTAGGCCCTAGACTATATATCATCTGCATCTCTGACATGCCTGTTCATTCCCTAATTCAAACTTCAACTTTCGCTGATGACCCACATTCATGAGCATTGGCACTTGCCCATTAATGGCTTCTAGACAACTGCAGTCTCATATACAGACATTAGAATCTTGGCTCGAAAAGTAGAAGATAATAGCAAATACCTCTAAGAGTGTACAGGTTACATTCTCTGTTAGACAGAACAATTGCCCAGTCCTCACTATTTACGGTGGTGCCATATCCGTTCATAACCATGTCAAATATTTGGATATTCACTTTGATCGACGTCTCACCTGGAAAAATCACATTGACTCAAAAATCACAGAATTTAAATTAAAAATGGCTCAACTCCACTGGCTTATTGGCTCCGAGTCTATTCTCAGTTTGGAAAATAAAATCACCATCTACAAACCATATTGAAGCCAATATGGACATACGGCATCCAGTTGTGGGGAACAGCATCGGCTTTTAACATAAATAAACTACAGATAACAAGACTACTGCGCCAAATTTGTGATCCCCCATGGTATAATAGGAATGATAATATACACAAGGGTTTAAACATTCCTTATATTTCCGAGGAAATAAGAAAATTAAGCAGGTCATATATATAGAAATTGGCCTCCCACTTAAACCCACTCGCTCACGACCTTCAACATTTACCCGGTCATATACGATAAGAAGAAAGGACACGCTAGACTTGGTGCGGTGATACAAAGTTTGGCTCACCAAAAATAAGATCAGGCAATGGCAGGATACTTTAGTTTAAGATAGGATTAAGATTTAAATACTTATTGTAAATTTCAAAAGAAAGATTCAATAAAGAAAAAAAAGAGAAAAAAAACATTGTTTTGTCCTCGTTTACCACCAGACCCATATTAGCTGCTTCCTTCTCGATGCTTGAGAAGACTGCAGTAACATCTCGCAATTTTTTGCTAATGATGTCGATGTCATCTGCATATGCGAATAACATATGGCTTTTGTTAAAGATGCCACCAGACGTGTTAACTGTAGCTTTACTCATAATCATCTCCAACAGTATATTGAAGAGTTCGTAAGATTCAATGTCGCCCTGCCTAAATCCTAGTTTGGTGTAAAAAGGCATATACTATAAGCATACTCGTATACTATAATAAACAACTTTGTGCATATTTTCGCTTATAATAATTCATATTTTCAGATAGCACAAGCTTAGTTGGAGCTTTTTGCAAAATGGTCCTGACCATCAATCCTGGTATAGCCATCATTTGCGAAGATTTACCGGGATTCGACTAATCATCACCAGTTCTCATCATCAGTCGTCATCTGCTTTACAGATTCACAGAAAGAAATTCGGTCCATAGGGTTTTTTTTTGCGTTAACTTGTGTGGCATCCATTCATCGAGGTTATTGTTGTGTCCAGCCTTATTCAAGTGCTCCCAAATGAGTTTTTTTGTGTAATGAGTAACTCCCGGGTCGGACTTGCCGATTTGTATTATTTTACCGATATTTTCGACAATTAACCTCCAACAACGTGGTGCATCTTTGATATTAAAATTATCAGAACGGCATCGACGAAATCAAAAATACGTTTATATATACATATATAATGTATACTCTCTCTGCTAGAACAAAACCGAATTTTTCTTTCTAATATTAATAAGGACAGGAACTTTTATTTCAATATTACAATAATATTATTAGAAAATACTTAGCAAGTTTTTGCGTTGACTGGTCAAAGATCCAATAAAGAAGATATTTATTTGAAATTGCTAAAATTTCACTAAGCTACAAATGTTGATGATTTGAGTGAAGTTTATCTTCTGTACATGTAAAGCCAGCTTCAAATCAGCAACAGCTTCAACACCTACGCAATCATGCATTGACTTCACCAATGCAATTCAAGGACAATGAACGGATTAGCTTAATCCCTTTGTATGTTTCAAATAAAACAACAACAACAGTAATTAGCATAGGCTGACATTGTAAAGTGAGTGTATCAGGGGTTAAGATGCTGGGAGTTAAGATACAATATAGCTTAGTGTACAATGAGGGAAATTAGAATAGGTGCAGTATACAGATTTTAGAATAGTTTTGTTAGGTTAGTATATATATTATAGGGTGATTTTTTAATGGTAGTTTTTTAAAAATCGAATAAAACACTAAAATTTGCATCACATATTAAAATATTTTTCTTTTAAATCGAGAAATTGGTTTTTGCCATTTAATTTTTAAAGATAATTTCATGTAAATGTTGTCCGCGGCTCCGTCTCAAAATGTCCATTCGGAGGGTCCAATTTTTCGTCAACTTTTCGAGCATTTCGGCCTGTATTCCACGAATAACACGTATTATGTTATCCTGTAAGGCTTCAATAATGTTCGGGTTATCCACATAGACTTGACTTGACGACTTGACTAACCCCACAAGAAATAATCAAGAGGCGTTAAATCGCAAGATCTTGGGGGCCAAATCGAGAGATAAGCTGCTCACCAAATTCATCCCTCAACACATCCATTGTTTCACGAGCAGTGTGTCATGTTGCGCCGTCCTGATGAAATCACCTGTCAACCAAGTTCAACTCAGCCAATTGGGGCAAAAAAAATCGCCCATCATAGTTCGATATCGTTCGCCGTTGACAGTAACGTTTCTTCCACCGTCGTCTTTGAAGAAAAAAGGGCCGGTGATGTTACCAGCCCATAAACTACACCAGACTGTCGTTTTTTCGGGATGCATCGGTGAATCATGTATGGCATGTGGCTGCTCATCAATCCAGATGCGATAGTTTTGCTTGTTTACGTATCCGTTCAGCAAGAAATGAGCCTCATCGCTGAGCACAATTTTTCGATAAAAGAGCGGATTTTCATTGAGCTTTTGTAAGATCCATTCACCAAAAATTACATGCTATGGTAGGTCATTCGTCATTCCATGTTGAAATGGCAGAGTATACTGTACACTCTTCACTTTGACAGATGACGTTTGGATGCCATTACGAAAGAGTGCTTAAATCTTAAGAAATCACCCCATATATAAGATTAATAATGTTCTTTAAAAGTTAGATCCATTATGTCAGATGAACTCAATAATAATTTAACAGCATGATAGGCTGTTACAGTGTCAGGACCATACCCGCTATTCACATTTTCACCCGTCTGGCTTGCATGAAGCTAGATGTTATGTTCTTTTCACGAGGAAAAAACTTCCAAGAATCCTTGTTTTGTTGTGAAAAAATTTTGCGGTATTGCCAGATTTTATTTTATTTATTTATTTTTTTTTTTTTTTTGTATTGGTTTCCAACACTGAACTCGGAACCCCGTGTGTTTCTACGTTCGACAATATATTTGCGAAAGAGTAAAATTGTACCCGTTTTTACAATTATTTCAGTTCAAAATTTTGCAATTATAGTATCGCACCCAAAAAGAAAAGATTGGAGTTCCCGTGAAAAAACCATGCGAGGGCGGTCTCAAAACTTCCCGACATATCGTATGGATTGCATCAGCAGTTTGAACAAAATTATTTTGACGAAAAGTGACAACCTTATAAAAGGTGTGTTTTAAGTTTCAAGGCGCCACACTGTTTAGTATTTTTACTTGAGCAATCAATAGCAAAGGATCTCAGTGAATTTGCAAACATGGACAAAATTGGCTATAGTTTTGTAATTCAATATTTTCATTTGAAAGGTCTCAGTCCAAGCAATATTAAAACCGAGCTAGACTTTACAAAATATTTGGTGGCAGAGTTCAAACGAGGCCGTACGAGCTGCCAAGATGAACACCGACCAATTGAGGTGACCATGCCAGACACGGTTAAGAAAACCCTAAAAATGGTGTTGGATCGTCGGCTGAAAGTGCGAGAGAGAGAGCTAGTGAAATGATAGATATTTCAAAAACTGCTATACATTGTATATTGAAGGAAAATTTGAACATGCGAAAGCTATGAACAAGATGGGTGCCGCGCTTGCTTTCAATAAAGCAAAAACTGTGTCAGCTGTTTTATTTCAGTGTTTGCAGATGTTTCAACACAATAAAGCCGATTTTTTTTGCGTCGATTTATAACCATGAATGAGACATGGGTCTATCTCTTTACACCTAAGACAAAGGAACAGCTAAAGCAGTGGACTGGAATGAGAGAATCGTGTCCAAAGAAGGCGAAGACGGTTCAATCTGCAGGAAAGATCATGGCGCCTGTTTTTTTGGAATGCGCTTGGGATTATTTTTATTGATTATCTTCAGAAAGGAAAAACAATCAAAGGCGAATATTATGTTAATTTATTACAGCATTTAGGTGATGAAGTTATGGAAAAGAGGCGGCATTTGGCGAAAAATAAATTGTTGTTTCATCAACACAAAGCTCCAGTTCACAAATCCACTATTGCAATGGCAAAAATTAATGAATTAAAGTTGGAATTGCTTCATCACAATATTTAGTCGCCATACTTAGGTCCTTCGGACTATTTTATATCTCCACATTTTAAAAAATAGCTTCGTGGTAAAAGATTTGTCAACAATGAAGAGGTGGAATCTGCGGTTGATAGCTATTTTAAGGAGTTTGACAGTTTTTACTATAAACAGGCTATAGAAGCTATTGAATATTGCCGCCAAAAGTGTAACGAACTAAAAGGAGGTTTTTTTGAAAATAAAGAACATTTTTACCAACTTCTTTGTGTCTTCTTTGTTAGGTCGGCTAGTTTTGGGACCGACTTCGTATATTATTTTTAGATGCTACCTCTAAGTCGGTTTCGGACACCACACATCATGTTGCATCCCCAAACATGTAACTTGACTTTTTCGTGATGAGAATGTTTCTTTTCTATTGGTGAAGATATCTTTATGGGGGTTGCAATGTATACTTTGCTAAATTATTATCATTTCCTTCTTCTTGTAAATTATTATTATGTCTATCTTTATCAACTTTCTATAACTCAGTAGATTTTGGTGCGCACAGACATTTATTATCATTTCCCCCTTCCAAAGCCGAACATATTGAATTAATTTTTTTGCTCGCCGCCGTAGGCGTCTTTGGGACTGGCGCCACATTCTATAGCGGTGAAAAGCGCAAACAATTTGTTCTAATTTTTGTCTGGCATTAATTTTGTTTATTTAATCTTTTGTGAAACCTTTGTAGTTAGATGGAAAATATTGAACAAAAAAATTAAACTGAAAATTTTGTGAGGTATTTATAAAATCCATGCGATTGTTTGGGTACTCGAAATGATTCCATTTTTGTTGATGGGTGCTTTTGAAACTTAAATGCGATGCGATATGAGGCGGAATTGAATAGGTTGTTTTGGGAGTTTACTTTTCTAAATTGAGTTTTGTTCTATATTACATAATGGGGTTTGTTTCGCCCCTCATTTTCTTTGTGATTTGGAGACAAACAGATAAAAAAATAAATAATCCCTGTACAAAGTGGTTGTATGATTCAGCGTCGTAAAATATATTCCCTTATATGGCATCTATAGGACATGAGAAAGATTCTCAAATTCAGTGGTCTTATAATCCTTCAATTCTTAGAATCATTAAATGGAATCTACTATGAGTTGCCAATGTTATGAGCAACTTTTAATAGACTTGTCGATTAGTCGTAGTTTCCCTTAGCACATTGAGGTGACCGAAAAAGTTTTCTTGCATCATTACCTAATTCCAGAATTGGATCATCTATAACTTTTTCACGAAAAGGATTAAAATATTACTTACATTTCAGACTGGGTGGGAACTTAGCTCATTTTGCGGTTATGTTAGACAAATAGATCTACAGAAAATGAAGTATTTGTAACATAACGCCTAGAAGGATGCTTCTTTTATTTACCTGCAAAGAAGATAAGAAAATTTATAACAAATTAGCCGATTACCCCATATTTTAATTGTATTCCTATAATAATATTGCAATTATATAACAAACTTTGTTATGATTATATTACAATTATAAAATTATTATTATAAAATGTCCGAAAATATGCAGAAAAATTAAGCGGTTAAAAATACGAAAATTTCATTATGGGTGTTACGGGTGAGTCAAATACAAGGTAACTGAAGAATGTATTATTATGGAATGATTGCTTACAAATGATTCATTGAAGGTATTGCCCATCGCTAGATGCTACTTTTTCCTATCTTTCTGATTAATCTTGAATTCCGTCACGGTAAAACTGTTCATCTTTTGTTCATCTAAGCTTGGTTCATGACGCTTAGGTTATGGCAGAATTGAGTAGCACTTACAGCTGGCGCCATCTATTGGCTAACAGCGGGAACTTAGTTGCGCACCTAATTGCTACATTGAGAAATTCAAATAACTTTATTTTGATTTGTATAAATTACATGGTCCTGCCATATGTTCTGTTACACAATTTCCAGCGCTTATCGTTCAAAACTTTTTGCGGGAATTGAACCGTTAACTTTTTTTTCAGAACACATGCACTGATTAGTGAAGAATACTAGTCAGTTTGGTTTCAGTTTGCAATCTATTAACATGGAGTGGGGCGTTAAAGAGAATCGAGTCGGCGTAATAGCGTTGCATAAGTGCGGAAAGAGTGTGCTGGCCAAATTTTCGAGTTGCTAAAACCACTCGGAATATCAAGAATGTTCGTTCATCGTGCTATTGCTCGCTTCGGCGAATTGTCTGGAGTAGAAGACAGGCCAAAAAGTGGTCGCCGGCGCGTTGTCCGTACGAGTGCGGTAGTAAAGGCAGTGCGTGAAAGAATTCGGAGAAATCCCCTTAGAAAGCAGAAAATCATGTCCAAGGAATTGGATATATAAGCCAGATCCATGTCTAGGCTGATTCAGGATGATCTGCATATGAAAGCCTATCGTCGGTCCACGGGGCATCTTCTAACTCCTCAGCTAAAAAAAATTAGGCTGGAAAGATGCAAGCGACTTTTGCAGTGGCACGCGGACAATGGCCATGAAAACATTCTGTTTACGGATGAGAAAATTTTTAACGTGGAAGAAGTTTTCAACAAACAAAATGACAACATTTATGCCACTTCATCTAAGGAAGCGAAAAAAGTTGTTCCAAGGGTTCAACGTGGCCATCGTCCCTCTTCCGTAATGGTTTGGTGGGGGGTCTCCCACCATGGTGTCACATTCCTCCATTTCTGTGAAAAGGGCGTAAAAACTGGTGCAAAGGTTTACCAAAAAGATGTGTTAGAGGGTGTTGTGAAGGGTTTGACCAATACCCTTTTCAATGGACGTAGATGGATCTTCCAACAGGACTCTGCTCCTGCGCACAAAGCTAAAACCACGCAGGAGTGACTCAGAGTCAATATTCATGGCTTTATAGCAGCAGAAGATTGGCCATCAGGGAGTCCAGATCTCAATCCACTGCATTATGCTTTGTGGTCAGAATTGGAGAATATGGCTTGCAAGACTCCCCACAGAAATTTGGGAAGCCTTAAAACAGCATAAACCAGAGCAGCGTCCTCGATCTCCATGGAAATCGTACGTGCGGCTATAGCCCAATGGCCACACCGTTTGAAAGCTTGTGTTAAAGCAAAAGGCGGCCATTTCGAGTGAATACAATTTTTTTTAATAACCAATATTGTCTTCTAATAAATGAAATAATTTTGAATACAATATGAATATTGTTTTTTTTTTATCACGTTTTATATTTGTAACAGAACATATGGCAGGACTAGGTATATTTCTTCATTCACTTTGAAAATAATATACTTTTGTTAATCCTTGTTTTCGATGTATTACTCAATAATTAACAAGTGTACGAGTATGCTTCAGTACACTTCATACCAGCGCTGTTCTTTTTTTATTGATTAAAATGCGCACGACATCCACAGCCGTCGTTTGCCTACATATCGCCAAAGATAGGACGGCTATAGCCGTCATTTACGGCAACTTGTTAATATATTTATATATCAATCATCGAGCATGCTTTTATTGAGCCAAATGTTGGACAACCTATGCTACCTTTTATCCAATGGTGAAGAGTTCAAAATAATGCGCCCGTTCCATTTTTTTCTGTTAAGAGTGAGATATTTAAGCGCTGAACAAAATATAGGTAAAATTTTATTGGGGCCTAAATAGGAATTAATAGAAAAAGCCACAGAATTCTTCGATTTACTCCAATTATATAGGTAAAATTTTGTTCTGACCTAAATAGAAATTAATAGAAAAAGCAGCAGAATTCTTCGCTTTAATTGAGCCAAATATTGGACAATCTATGCTACCTTCCATCCAATGGAGAAAGAGTACAACATAATATGCCCGTTACATTTTTTTCCTGTTAATAGAGATATTTAACCGCTGAACAAAATATAGGTAAAATTTTGTTATGATCTAAATATAAATTAATAGGAAAAGCAGAATAATTCTTCCATTTACTCGAATTACATGAGAAGAGACGATTTTGATACGACTCCTAAGAACGGCAATTACGCGTATGTTAGGCAAACATTTGATCGAAGAAATCTAGAACCAAAAATTAAGGAACAAAAACGTGTATAAGGTGTAGTCAAAAAACAATTCTATTGTTGTTGCATAACATGTAGAGCCTTATTTAGCATGATTAGAATGGCCCTATTAAGGACAAATATGCACAGTTTAGTTCGATAACTTGTTGCAATTTTGAAGGTAACTCCATTATGTATGACTCTACCATATAAACCCTCGCAAAACCTGGATAGCCGATTTTTACGCGCCTCTTTAGAGGTAATGCCGGAAATCATTTTCTACCAGATGGCATAACAACCTTTGGAACAAGCTGCTGGAGCTTATGGTGAGTTACTATTGATGTGTTTGGCCTGGCGTTGTGCTGCCTATCGGTCTATCTAACAAAACTGGCGACATCTAGGCGATGGCTTCTTTCAGATGCCACAATTGTCAGTGCAGTTCCGAATTAAGAGTTTGGTCGTAGGGGAGCAGTTGATAGTATATGAACCGCAGCAATCACTATCCACTTCAAAAATCGGTCGAATTTGTTGTGATTCAGCAGCGATTCCCAGATGGTAATTCAGTGGATGTTTTTGTTTGGAATTAACTCTTTTGGAATCCATAAATCGAACTTCATTTTGTAGCTTTATTCAAGTGGTTCCCAATGGTTTTTTGTGTAATATATAATTCCTGGGCAATTGAAACAGTGTTTACACGATGGGAGAACTTGATGATTTACACTATTTTATCGGTATTTTGGATAAGTGGCTTTCCGAAGCATCTTTGACATCAAAATTATCGGATCAAATCGTCGGAACGAAAATTGAGCATGATTGGCTATTACAGTTTTGGCACCGCAAGCACCGTCCACATTTTCAGCAACCAAGCTTACGAAATCTACACTTTGAAAGAGAAATGTACAGAATATTCAAAAAGTATCACATAGATAATGCGTTGGTTTTGCACAAGTAACAGAACAATTGCCTATACTGTGATACTTTTGAAAGGATTTCGAAATTGGTTTCAAATCCCCACTTGCCATCGCAACAGAGCATCAATCAATACAACGTTCTTCATTTGCATGATGTCCTTTCAATAAAAGTGAAACTGACCTCCTTTTGGCAAACAAAAAAAAAGTGACAATTAAACGAAAACGACAGAAATTTTTCCATCATTTTTGGCCAGGAATGAACTGAAGGGAAAAGTTGTTCGTGATTGAAACCAATGGTTGCAGCAAAGGGCAACCATTGAAAGGATAGACTGTCAGCAACAGGTTTACCAATCGTTTTACTCATTTGGATGACCCCCTGAGGCTTTATGACAAGATATGAATTTGATGGCAAATAGATTACAGATGGATTTACTTACAGAAGAGCTGTGATGAGTACTGTTGTGGCCGATAGAGACCTTAGTGAAATTGCTTGGTGAGCCATGTAAACCTTCATGAGAGGGAAAGTTAACGTTCTTGGGAAGAGGACGCACAAAAAAAAAGACAAGAATTAGGTCAAACGGACTTGGCAACGAAAGAAATTAGTTTGCAAAACGTACGAGCATTTAGCTGAAACCGCAATAATTAAGGAAATTTAGTTTATACCAACATCGAAAGTGTACATCAAAAATTAAAGCGCATTGTCCATTAATGGCATTTCGCCATTTCCCTCTGCCTGGCTGGCTGACTGGTAGGCACTTCATAAAGCCCCCTAAAACTAGGCACAGCCTAATATTTTGCCCAATGATATCCGGGGATTGTGAATGGGCTATATTGAACTATCGATGTTGGCACTTGACCACAAATTAACAGGTTTTTCTAAAATTTAATTTGGAACTCGCATTTCGCTGGCCGCTGTAACCAAATTTTTTCTATTATAATGCTATATCGAAAGTTCGACTGACAGATTTTATATTCTTTAGTTCACATTTCATTGAAAATGAAAACGGAGGGCATTGCCCTACCCTCCTGGTACCTCCCATAAAAATGACTGATTTAGCTGATATATTCCCAGAACCAAATCTTTTACTTCACTGTGCTAGATTCACTCAAATTTGATGCACATTATGGATTTGTCAAAGTAGAGTCGGACAATGAAGATGGTCAGGATTGCCATATTCTTTCTGATGGTTCCTCCTATACAAATTGGTCGCTTTTCCAAAAAACAATCTTTTTCTATATGTTCTAATTAATTTTGCTTATTGCATTCATTTCAGATGCTTGGTAGAACTTAAGTAATAACTTCAGTAAAATTTAGGAAACGTCATGCGTTTAGTAAACTTAATTATTATTATTATTATTTTATTTCCATATCGCAATCCAAAGCCGCATACGGCCCCTTGTGAATGTTATATATTTCCCATATTAAAAGGTAGATAGCTTGATTTTTCTATGGTTGCACGTATAACGGAATGTTATAAAAATATAATGAATGGAAACTACTTAAACTTTCCAAACTTATCATCTTAGAAATCCCTGATTTCAAGAAAATTTGTTATTGAAATATTTTCAATTACACAGATATTATTCCAAATACACTGCCTTTAAAGTTATGATGATCACTTTAAGCTTTTTAGATATCTAGGGAATTGCGTATAATTTATTTGCTCGCCCAACTTAAAATCACATTCACATTGCCTACGACTGGCTCATACTTAATTCATTGTTTCCGATTCAAATTGGAAGCACTGAAGTGGTTTCGCAGTGGCAAAGGAATCGAATTGCATCTTTACGCAGCGATTGCGTGGATGTGGAATCTAATAAGTAGGCCATTTAGGGCTGTTGACTGGCATTCAAATTTTTTTCTTTTCTTAAAATATGTTAAAATTTTGTGGGAGAAAATGTTTTCTGTGGTTTTCACACATAAATACATAGCATACCAAGACTAATCACAAAAGTCAGGTCCCTGTTATGTCAGGTTATAATAAACAGACTGTAATAAATCGCAAACAAGAGTTTACACACTTTTCTCACCAAATTCAAAATTTCGAACTCCAGAGGCAGATTGCCTAGTTTAAACAATTGGAAGTTACACTTAAACACATTTTTGATGGGGTTTCATTCAATTTCACTGAAGGCAGGTGCTTAAGTTCGACCGCTCAAAGTTTATATACTTATCGTATACATAATGCAAAACAATTGTTTTTCCAATATATGGTTTTTGCAACCTGTATCCTGCGTTGTATAAATTTGATTTAATTACGCTAGATGGCGCCAAAAAGATACGATTTTATATTCAAAAAAGAATTCACATAACTTTATCATCACTTGACTCCGTTTTATTTCAACGTTCGTCAAAAAGAAAATATATGGCATTTTACGGGTTTTCTTCGATGAAGACAAAAATGAGGGCCAGGTGCTTGAAAATATGAATAGTGTCTATAGTCCTGATGATATAACAGCTGATTATGCTCAATTTTGGTTTCGTTGATTCCGCTTCAGCGATTTTGATATCAGAGACACCACGCTCTGGAAAACCAATTGGAGCTCGATTTATGGGTGCTACACGAATTACAGCGAAAAAACCTCAATGACGGAATTTTCATCTGGGAATTGCTGTTGAATTGCAACAAAATCGATACATTTCCGAAGTAGATGGTGACCGGTGATAAAAAGTGGATCACTTACGATCCCGGTCGAATCGCTGTGAGTCGGCGCTAATGGTGGGCTAACCAGGATTGGCGGTCAGGAAGGTGGTTATTATTATTATTATTATTTTACTTTCATATCGCAATCCAAACACGCATACGACCGAAGTGATTACGCAGACTAACACAAGCTTGAAATTTTACAATTAAATTCTTAAAAATTTTTAATAATCTTAATCTATATATATAAAAATGAATCGTGGTTTGTTCCTATGCTTAAAACTCCAGAACGGCTGGACCGCTTGGCATAAATTTTTGTATATGCGTCTGGGTGGTGCCCGGGAAGGTTTAGATTTACAATTCGGTTCAATTGGACAAAGGGGCGTGGTACCTCCCATACAAACAAAAAATTAAAAATCAATTATTTCTGCTCCTGCTTACGGTATTTGAACAAAATTTGGTGCGTAGGTTTTGTGTACATATCTTAAGTGCTACTGCAAATATGGGCGGGATTGGACAATGGGGCGTGGTACCTCCCATACAAACAAAATATTAAAAATCAATTATTTCTGTTCCTGCTTACGGCATTTGAACAGAATTTTGTATTTCGGTTGAGTGAACATATTTTAAGTTCTTCTGCAAATTAAGGCGTTTCTTATCATAATAGACCGATTGGCATGAAACATTTCCAATAAAAATAAAATTTGAAGGCAAAGCAACGTTTGCCGGGTCGGCTAGTGATTATTATAATAATAGTAATGACAGAATTGACAACGAATATGGAGAAAGATAGGACACAAAACGTGTAGTATTAACAATTTATAGTGTAGTATAATAATTCTACAAGCAAGACATTAAGAGCTTCTTAAATCCAAAACATGATAGTGAGAATCTTCTGTGTTCATATGGAATTATTGAATTCCATAATCGTATAGTACGAAATCGAAAAGACCACTGCATTATTAGCGTTCTTGCCAGTGGAAGTTGTAAAATATTGGCTCTTGAAGACCTTCCAAATACAAATTTGGAAACTATGTACTGAGGTGTGCCAAATTTCATACTTTTGTAGAAAAACAAAATAGTTCTGAGGTCGATGAAGTTTTCAAATGTACATCCCAAAAACTCAACAGTATATGGTGTAACATGATCGTAATGTTTTAATTTGTACACAAAGCGAATTATACGGTTAAAGCATATTTTTAATCGCTCTAGTCTACCTCTACTTGTTCCACAATAAACTTCTAACCCATAAATAACGTGTGGCATCAACATCGCCTTTGCGATATGTTTTCGTATTTTTAGCGGAAGAGACACATTTATGTTATATAACTTGCGTAGCAAGAATGTAATTTTAGAAGCTACCTGCCTGATATGGCTTTCAAATTTTAGAGTATCATCAATACTAAATCCCAATATTTTTATGGTGCTAACATTATCAATAATTAAACCATTTAACATAAACGAAACAGATCTGCTAGGGATTAAGTTAAAAGTTATTGCTTTTGATTTAGATGGGTTTATATGTATAAAATTATTTTCACACCTGCGGCTTATATTTTTTAACTCATTATTTACACGATAATTCTAAGAGCGGAAATAGGCTGCATTTAAAACATACAACGTAGTAACTTAGTTTCATATTATTTGTATTGCATTACTGTGTTTGGTGAAATTTTGAAATATAAGCCAGATAATCACGCCCTTTCTGAACATTCAATACAAATTGAGTAATACAAATTGCGTA
This sequence comes from Philornis downsi, assembly GCA_019455685.1. Lineage (NCBI taxonomy): Eukaryota > Metazoa > Arthropoda > Insecta > Diptera > Muscidae > Philornis > Philornis downsi. The sequence continues at coordinate 7,449 of JAHXMU010000772.1, read as the reverse complement.
ACATATTCCAAGTTTAATATTTGTGTTTAATACATTAAATTCGTCACGCATCGTACGACTCATAGATTTAGTTCTGCAAATACAATTGCGCTGCACAGCCACGCCACCTAGAGCATCGCAGGTAAAAATTGATATTGATTGATATTGTAAGAAATCAATTATCCCTCTATAATTTATAAACGGAAGATTTCCGCAAGTTATAATTTTACTTATTTTATGGTGAGCTATTTCAGATAATTTTTTTTTTTTTTTTTTTTTTTGATAAGAACGTAGCGATTTACCACGCCCCTTCTGGCTCTCCGCACATTTTTGCAACAATACAAAAGAACGTTGAGTGAAAGTATATAAAAGTTAGTTCACCTTACTAAAATTTCGGTACTGGTCTTATAGGATTTATGTTCGTAAGGAGTTATGAAAAAAATAAAAGATACAATTTAAAGAAATCCGTTATTTTTCCAAAAGACAGCTTTAGTATCTCACATTTTATAAATGCTATCGGATTACTCTAGATGGCATTAAAAAGATATGATTTTATATTCGAAAAAGTACTCAGACAACTTTGCGATACCATAAATCAGTGCTGTTTTAAAATGGACATCAGCAAAGAGAATATACGCAATATTTTACAGTTTTTCCTCGATGAAGGTGAAAACGCAAGTCAAATGGCTGAAAATATCAATAGCATTAATAGTCCTGAAATTGCAACAGCCAATCAGGCGCAATTTTGGATTCATCGATTCCCTTTCGGTAATTCTGATGTCAAAGATGCACCAGGATCTGATAAATCTGGTTGGGAATAATGGAAATTATCCAGCCCAACCGCCATATAAACACTGTTTCAAATCACAGCGTAAACGGTGGCCAAGGATTGGCTATCAGAAAGGTGGGACGATTGGAGGAGATTGGCAGAGCATCATCTACTATAAACTGCTCCGCTACGGCAAAACTCTTAATTCGGATCTGTACTGTACCTATTCTTGCCTATTGTGAATGATGTTGCTGGTAAACAAGAGAAGGTTATGGAAATCGAATATTTTCTTTTATGAAAGAAGCATAATTGAATTACCTTCCGAATGACAACAAATTATCGAACAAAATGGTGAATATTTCATCCAAACCTATAATTGAAACTATGGTAAATAAAACCTTCAATGACATAGAAGAATAATGGATTTCTTTTTATTACATCTAGTATTATTTGTTATTCCGTTTGTAACAACTTGAAAAACAACAATAGGCCAAGCCGGTGCGAGGCCGCGTAGTTTGAGGTGTACGAGGTGCGAGTAGTTTGAAAAAAAATATTTCGTTGAAAATTGGCAACTTTATAAAACATATGTTTTCAGTTTCAAGGCGCCACATTGTATTTTTATTTGAGACATCAAAAACAGACGATCTCAGTGAATTTGTAAACATGGAAGAAAATTGGTCATGGTTATGTAATTAAATATTTCTATTTGAAAGATCTCAGTCTAAGCAATATTAAAACCGAGCAAGATTCTACTCTGAGAAAGTCTGCTCCTTTGTTTATGACTGTAAAATATTGGGTAGCAGAATTTACACGAGGCCGTACGAGCTGTCAAGGGCGAACACCGTAGTGCCCAACCAATTGAGGTGTTCACGCCAGACACGGTTAAAAAATCTACAAAATGGTATTGAATGATCGTCGGCTGAAGATGCGAGAGCTAGCTGAAATTATAGGCATTTTAATATTGACCGAAGATTTGGAGATAATAAAACTGTGCGCAAGATGGATGCCACGCTTGCTTTCAATAGAGCACAAGCTTCGTCCTGAAAATGTTTTAGTAGAGTATTGTGTGATGTTTGACTGCAATAAACCGATCGATTTATAATCATGAATGATACCTGGGTCCACCACTTCACACCTGAGATAACCGCACAGTCAAAGCTGTGGGCTGAAATGGGAGAATCTTTCCCAAAGAAGGCAAAGACTGCTCCATCTGCAGGCAAGATCAAAGCGTCTGTTTTTTTTTTTTTGGAATGCGCATGGGATTATTTTTATTGATTATCTTCAAGAAGAAAAAAAAAAACATCAACGGCGTTTATTATGCTAATTTATTGCAGCGTTTAGGTGATGGAATTATGAAAAAGAAGACGCATTTGGCGAAAAAGGAAGTATTCTTCCATCAAGACAATGCTCCAGTTCATACGCCCACTATTGAGATGGCCAAAATTAATGAATTAAAGTCCGAATTCGACATATTTAGCTTACCCGGACTATTTTTATTTCAAAATTTTAAAAAATATATTTGCTCGGTGGTAAAGGATTTGCCAACAAGAAGAGGTGAAGTCTGCGGTTGATGGATATTTTAAGCTGTTTGACAGTTCTTATTATAAAGTGGGTGTAAGAAGTATTGAATATCGCGGGGCGACCTGATCCCACCAAATACAGAGTATAACCTTCGATGCGAGAATATTCGGCCGAAACAACGACGCAGAAACATGAGCGGGCAGCCCCTATGACTTTCTTTTCTTGGGATTGCTGTAATGAATCAATTTTTCATCACCCGTTATAATACGATGAAGAAACCCTTTTTTTTGTCGCTGCAGCAGTTATTCACAGGCGAAACAACGACGCTCAGCATCACTTTGATTTAACTTATAAGGAACTCAAGTTCCTTGCTTTTAAATCATTCCCATCGCAAGCAATCGCTTGGAAATGGCTTGGCGGGTAACTCCTAATACTGAAGTAGGGTTTTCGAAGATTTTTCGTGTTTCTTCACGCGAATGGTCATCAACATCAAAATTACAGTCTTTAAAGTGACGGAACTAATCTCGACACGTTGTTTCACTTAAAGCAGCATCTCTGTAAATGTTTTGAAGCTCTTGATGAGCTTAAGCCGCCATTGTCTTCACACAACCAAAACAATATGACGTCAAAAGAGAATTACTATTGTGTCGATTCTGTAGTCTACCATATGCATATACTTGGCTCACGATGTTTAGGTTGTGGCAGAATCGATTAACACCTACAGCTGGCGCCATCTGTTGGCAAACAGCGGGAATTTAGTTGAGCACCTAATATATATAAGAGAAAAAGACGGTTTTGGCACGACCACCTATACCAGAATCATAAAATTGATAAAGAAGGAAACAAATTGCGTCTACGCGGATAGAACCTGTCTTCGAAAATGAGTTTTTTTCTTCTTACACTTGCACTACTTTTTTCTTTAACTAAAGGCATTGTAGGTGGTAATAGAAACATAAACCCGAGATGAGTTGAGGATACTGTACACACAAAGTTTGTCGAATTCCTTTGACAACCATACTCATATGGAAATTTTAAAAGATAGTTCAAAAAACTTTCTAAATTTTCTTTGACTTTTTTCTGATGGGGGTATCAGGTTTTGTTCAAAAGCCATGCAATTATCGCTATTACGAACTACGGGAAAATATTTTAATGTTTCTGACTTAATTCAAAGCTTTGTGGCAATAAATTTGTGTTAAATATGTGCAGAAACTTTCCAGCTCTATAATAGCTATTTGATGTAAAATAAATGTACAGAATATTCAAAAAATATCTCATAAATAATGCGTTATTTGTGCGTGAATAGAAGAATACCCCGCGCCTATATTGGTCTATTTAGTCTATTATCTGCTGTGATTTATCTCGAAAAAATTCGAAATTTAATTAAATTTTCATAAGCAGGTCTGCCATCGCAACAAAGCATCAGATCAAACATCTTTCTCCTCCCACTCCTACTCGTTTGCCACCCAAATCTTTGTCTAACTTCCTTTCATTGAAAAGGAAATAGACTTTCTGTAAGTTGTTGCTTTGTCTTCACTTGTATAAAGAAGTAACAATTAAACAAAATTGATGGAATTTTCTCCATCTTTATTGGCCTGGAATGGACTGAAGTGAAAAGTTGTTCGAGACTGAGGCGAATGGTTGCAGCAAAGGACAAATAGTTGTAAGGACAGACTGCCAGCAACATATTCGCCAACAGTTTTTCTCACTTGGGCGACCTCTTTAAAGCTTCACGGAAGGATGGCAAATCGATTACAGATGGATTTATTTACAGTTGAGCTGTGAAGAGTACTGTTTTGGTCGGCAAATACCTCAGCGAAATTGCTTGTTGAGCCATCTAAACCAGCCGAAGAATGAAGGCTATTCATGGATTTGCTGAAATATGTTTGGCAGCAATACAACACTCTTGTGAAAAGTATGCAAAAACAAGAACCAGGTCAAACGAAAATGAAAATACACGAAAATAGTATGCAGGAGGGTGTGGACATTTAGTTGAAGCCGCAAAAATCAAGAAGATTGAGCTCATACCCATAACAAAGGCATAGATGAAGTGATGATTTATGTTGAAAAGGAATATGAAAAATATATTAAAAAATAAGAACTATGCACCAAATCTCCATTAAAGTTCATGAGATATGAGCGTTTTAAACTGCATATGAAATATGAGGCACTAAACCCCTTTTTCAGTCATAATCTAAGAAAACATATGATTCCTTCATGACCGATAATTAAATTTTATGGCGAATTTTTTGTATATTTTAACTTGCAGTAGCTTTAACTTGTGCACACTTAAATCGAACCTTAAGTAGCCCATTTGTAAATTATTGGTAGCAGATGCTCATTTTTGAAAATCATAAAAATCTCTATATCTCGAAAACAGGGTGTCTAATCGCAAGGATAACTTTATTTCAAAAATTCAACATTATTCAAAAAATTCGTAAAATATAAAACATTTGCAACTCGGAAACAGAGCGTCATGAAAATAACATAATTTTTGTCGTCCGATAAAGGCTTATGACGAGCAGTGCCATCCGAATGATTTATGTTCGAAAGGAATATGAAAAATGTATTAAATATGAATTATTAACATATGAATTATGCGTCAAAAATCCATTAAAGTTCATGAGATATGAGCACTTTAAACTGCATATAAAATAGAAGGCACTACGCCCCTTTTCTAGTCGTAAGTCGTAAGATAGCATATGATTGTTTAGCGACTGATAGTTAAATTTTATGGCGATCGATTCGTTTTTTTTGTTACTTTAACTTGCAGTAATTTTAACTTGCATACACTTAAATCGAACCTTAAGTAAGCGATTTGCAAATTATTGGTAGCAGATGATCATTATCTTGCTTTAACTTGCAGTAATTTTAACTTGCATACACTTAAATCGAACTTTAAGTAAGCCATTTGCAAATTATTGATAGCAGATGATCATTTTGAAAAATCATAAAAATCTCCATGCCTCCAAAACAGAGTGTCTAATCGCAAGGATAACTTTATTGCAAAAATTCACCATTATTCATATTTCTCAATAGAAATCAAATTTGGAAAAAAAAATCAAAAATCAAAATCAAATTTTAAAATATAAAATATTTGCAACTCGGAAACGGAGCGTTATGTAGATAACGTAATTTTGGAGGCTTATCCATCTACGTAATATTAAAAATTTAAAGAAAAAAATTATTGAAAGAAAATAGCACTCTAAATGGTATAAATATTCCTTATGTGAAAAATCTAGCAAATACACTTCCGCTCAGTTGAATAGCGCTCCTCTAATCAGTTAACAATAGTGACTACTATTTAAACTACACTTCACATAACGGTTCAGTTTTTACTCATTTGTTTCTCCTACCTCCACACATCTCCTACAAAAAATTTCAAACCATGGAAGTGTCCCGTTATTTTAATACGTTCTTTTCTTTTAAATGAGAGAAAAAAGTGTCCTTTTTTGGTCCATTTGAATAGCACCCCTCACGTAGTAAACAGTTTAAGTGTGAAAGTCTTTTGCAGATCATCATAAATCAGATCAGATTACCGTAATTGTGCATAATTAAATATGAAACAATCGATTTTAAGTAAAATGGACCGAGCTAAACCCTTGAGTGTCAAGGAAAGATCCAAAATTAAAATCTACAAGGAGTGTGGACTTTCTATTCATCAAATACCCAGAAAAACTAATAGAAGTCGCAAAGTTATATCGACACATTTACGTGACACCGAAGGCTATGGAAATAATATAAAAGGTCGAACAGCAAGTGCTATTACAGAAGATGACAAGAGGGCTATTCTGAGATATGCCTCAAATTCACACGACTCTGCTGCGAAAATTAAGGAAAAAGCTGGCGTAAGTGCAAGTTCATCAACGGTAAAAAGAGTTATTTTCAAAGCAGCACACTTGCAATGCTTGAGACTTAAAAAGAAACCACCGTTAGAAAATGTCCGTAAGGAACGTCGCCTTAATTTTTGTCGTACGACTATGACTTGGAGTAGAGAGTGGAATAGAATTTTATTTTTCGACAAAAAAAAAATATTAATTTAGAGAGTCCTGATGGATATAATTACTACTTCCACGATTTTCGAAAAGAGGAACATCTACACAATCGATTACACAGCCGGGAAGGTGGAGTTATAGCATGGGGTGCGATCTCTTATTATGACACAATAGAGCTCCAGTTTCTGTCTGCTAAAATGAATGCGACTTCATACAAAAACGTGCTGGAAAAAGCTTTTCCTGAAGTAAAAATGTTTTCGGAGACTTGGAATGGAAATTCTTGCATGACAACGAGCAAATCCACACAGCAAAAGTCGTCAAATCATGGATTGAAAGCCAAAATGTTGAGATTATGAACTGGCCGCCCAACTCTCCAGACTTAAACATTATTGAAAACCTCTGGGGATGGCTAGTACGCAAGGTGCACGAATCAGGCAATTAATATTTAAGCAAAAGTGAACTCATTAATGGAATTAAACAGGGTTGGTCATGTATTTCGCTGGACCTAATGAAAAAACTGCATGATTCTTTACTGAACAGAATATATGAATTTATTCTCAACCATGGCGGAAGCACACACTACTACATTTTACTTAACATACTTATTTTTAAATTAGATGTAAGCAAACAATATTACCTTTAATTTAGAATTGATGTTTTCGTGTATAATCTAATTTTTGTAAGGGGGGGCTCTTCAAATGTACTAAAAACTGAAATTGAATTTCTGACTTTTTTTTTTGTGTTTAATGTTTTAGTACTTGATTCATTAAAACGAAAGAAAATTTACGTCATAGGATTACAGCAACTACGTGAAATATGATTTATAGAAGCACAACCAGTTCGTTATAATTTAATTGTTATTTTAGAAAAATTAGAGCTCAGAAAAATATTTAAAGGGGGCGCTATGCAAGTGAGCAGTGCACTCTGGTTCTTGGAAATTTATAAAATATATTTTCTACTGTATACGAGTATATGTACTTATGTACTATCGTCCCAATACTTTCTATGTACAGTACAATGTTTTAACTTCGATTGTGTATAGTCTTGCCACAAACCTTTATACGTTCCACAAATTCACTTTTGCCATTGCAGGTTTCCTCTCACATAAGAATTGAATAAACCCACCACACACACACACATACCGTTTTGCAATGGATATTGTTATACGTGAAGAGGACATTTCCCTGG
>JAHXMU010000771.1:273412-292413 GCA_019455685.1 Philornis downsi | reverse complement strand
ACACTTTGATTTTTTAGCCTTAAACAAAATTCTGACAGGAAGCGAAATTTCACCAATTCCAAATTAAACTGTGTTTTTTTTTTTTGATGGAAGTAAACACCTAATAATGACAGTGATATTACTTTGCACCTTCAATTCATTAAAAGAATACTCTCTTCCTCTTAAAAAGTGTTTTTCTTCCGTCTGCTTGCCACGCACAAGCAATATGAAATTTAAAAATGAAAAAAAAAACTGCTAACTAAATTTGCGTAAAAAACATTAAACAACAGTTTATAAACAATTTCATCTGCTCAGTTCCAAATTCAATTGTCTCATGACAACCAAGCATTATTTAGACGATTTTGATTCCCTATCAAAGCCAATTACAGTCAATAGGAGTATTGATTGATTCATTGGCTCTTTTTGATTAGAGAAATACGGAAGCAAACTCAACTATCAAAATAATTCATGACCGAACTAGAATAATTGGAGAACTGTCCAAAGTGCAAGTATTAATTATCAGTATATTATTATAAGTTTGCTGTTATTATAATGACGCCCAAATATTTATAAGATCTTATATGAAAAAAAAATTAACTTAAAGCGTTTATTCATCAGCTTACATTTTATTATTTTGGACTCTTTAAAGTTGCACATTTCCAAATTTGTTTTGCCAACATATAAATTATTATGATTATAACCATTTTTTTGCATTCTTTAACTAACAAACGTTATCTCCGTTGAAAAGTAAACAAATAGTTATAAATGTGTCTCATTTTTCACTGTCACCTTTGATATATTGAACATTTTCCGCAACATATAAAACTCAGTTCACACTACGACAAATTCTGGAAAAGAGCCAAGAAAAACAGATCGAAACGTACCATCTTTTCGTCGATTAAAAGCTGCCTACTATAGCCCGATACGGCTAAAACTGTAAGAGGCCATGTCCGAGTTTGGAATTCCTGCGAAGCTTATACGTCTTTGTAGGATGACGCTGACTGACACGAAGTCTTCAGTAAACATAGGCAAAGATCTAAGCGAGCCTAATACGCCGAACGAGGTGATTAGCTGCAGTTAACACGACTGGTACCATCCACACAGAAATCGTTGAGACTTTACTGCAGTCTCCTCTTGCATTGACAAGGAATAACAAAAATGGGTCTGATGGTAGACGAGAAAAACTAAAGTTATTTTATTGTGACAAACCAAAGCCATTTGTTTCGTTTGGAACGCTATGTAAAACTTCGGAGTGCTGGATGAATTCACTCATCTCGGCTTCCCTACGGAAATAACTAATAATAATGTCAGCCTGGAAATAAAAAGAAGATGGGAACGGATATTACTATGTCCTACGCAAGCGATTTAATGACAAAAACCTTTGTCAACGAAAAAATATTCAGCTGTTCTATCCCTTTTGCTGTACGAGGCAGAAACCTGAGTTCTGGCACAACAAGATATATCAACACTATGAGTCTTCAAGAGAAAAGTGATCCGGAAAATACATATAACTATCATCGTTAATGGAGAGTATCGGCCTCATACGCACCGTGAGCTGTATAAGCCACATATCGACATCAGCATGGTCATCAATTACATCAAATTATAGGGATTGCATTGACTGGTTTATTTTGTGTGTATGGACCAACCAAAACGTTCCATCACGAAAAGTTTGCGGCAAGAAATTGGATGAGCTGAGCAAAAGAAGACGATCAAAACTCAGACTAGTCTTTGAAATACTGTCAAAACTTGATACCAACTGGGGGAAAAAGCGCAAAAGTCGTGGGTGCGCTTGGGATTATTTTCTACGTGCGACGAATAAAAGATAAGACCATCGCCATCTAGTAAGCAAATTAAAAAATAAAACTAAACTTTTAAGAGAACATTGTTCTTTTTTTGAATCTCAATTCGATTGTTTGGTTAAGTTTTATTCCATTAATACGATTTTTTGTGAAATTTCATACCACAAATTTCAGAGCACCCGAATTTCCAGAGGTCCCGGAAAATTTAAATATTTTTTCCGATTTTCGATGAAATTAAAATTTCCATTATAAATTGTATAACCATACAGTAACCATGAATTGTCTTCAGAACTAAGTTTAAATCCTACAAACTGTTAATAACCAACAAGTAATTTTCCTCCCGTAAAATTGTCATTCTAAGCATGCACAATTTACAATCAATTTTTTTTTTATTCCGAATGAACTCTCACGTTCAAAATATGTATTTCAACAAAGCACCATAAATATTTATAGAGTTGCCTGTTATGATTTTTGTTCGTTTTTATAAAGCGACAGATTGTTTTCGTTTTCATTTTGCCACTTTGCTCTGGCCCCACAAATGGGGTTTCCTATAGTTTTTGGCACAGTTTATTGTTTTCATTGTGGAGGAGGAAAGAGGACTACGAGAACTGCGAGGCAATTTTCAAGTGTGATGTGGTCGCTGAGGCTGCAATGTATCGACGCCGCCGGTTCCTCATACGGCGACATCAACAACGCCGTACCGTTCATTGTCACACATTTAGTAGAAGCCTTTGCCAATTTAGCTGTGATTTGTCGAAGTCTTTTTTTTTTCTTTTTTGCTACTCTTTGTATAAACTTGGTACTGCCTTTTTTGTGCCGGCTATCCCCACATTAGATAGAACAGAATGCACAAACATACATATGAACGGCAAAAACTAGCGACAATAATAACAACTTTGATAGACCTTGAACTTTACCGAAAATGAAATCTCTGTGTGGACATGTGAGGAGGGAAACCATTAAGATAATATGAGTAAGCTAGCAACCAACTACCTCAACAATAAAGTCGTCTAAAGAAGGTGAAATTCCTTTAAAAATGAATGTAAAATCCATGTTCGGATAAACAAACACTGTCACTCGCAACCCTCGTAAATATTTATGCCGATGTTCGGAGGGATGGGCAGGTAAGAGCTATTATAACATCTACAACGAACAATGATGAATCCACTCCATGGTGGGTAAGTAGTTGTGAATAGTATGAATAATAAAATATTTACAGTAAGTAGACAAAAATGTAATTAATGTAATGTAAAATAAGGTTATGCTGTATTATCAAATCAGAATGACGTGTATGAATACGAGTAGGATAACCGAAAACTGAAATTAAAAACCCATCCACTGTTTTTTTTTTTTTTTTTGATCAACGGCAGCCGGTGTTTTGGATATTACAATGTCTCAATTACCGGATTTCCATGCCAGTAAAGCAAATATATTTTAGCTAAAAATGTCATCTTCAGTAATAATTAAATTTAAAATCTAATCTACACATATGGTCAAAACAATAAGTAATTCCTATGTTTTTTTTAAAGGCTCGTAGACGAACATTTATTTAAAATAAAAGAAAAAAGAAATACTAATTTCTTTTGTTATAACATTAGAAATAAAATAAATACAAAAAAAAAAACAATAACAAAAACCCAAAATTAAATTCAGTATTTTTCAAAAAGTAAGAAATTAATCAAAAAACAATAGACAAAATAACAAGTACATTTAGTTAAAATAAGCAAAAAGTAAACAAAAATGAAGTTTTTTCTGCTAAATTAGCTGAGTTTCGTTAAAAATCGGTATTATCCACCTTTATTTTAAATTTTTTTATTGATTTTTTTTGATATGCTGGCAATAAGCTTCCGTCAGGTTTCTACTGGTATTTCATACCAAGTTTTTTGAACAAAATTCCATAACTGATCCTCATTTTTAAGAAATTCTTTTTCAATTCTTTGTTTCAACTCTCCCCAAAGATTTTCGATTGGATTTAAGTCCGCAGATTGACTTAGCCAGTCAAAAAGGGCAACATTATTATCTTGGAACCAATCCTATACCAACTTAGAAGTATGCTTCGGATCGTTATACTTTCCACAGCATAGTGCAACATCGTATTTTCCAAGATATGTGTCTTTGTAGTGGAATCTGGTCATAGTAACGGTAATTCGATGTATCGGACCGACAACATACCACTAGAAACATCCCCAGACCATAATATTACCGCTCCCGTGCTTGACCGTCTTCTTTGTAAAGCGAACATAGAATTCCTTATCCTTAGAGCATCCAACATTCCGGACACAGTCGTTTCCAAATACATTAATTTTTGTTTCATCGCTCCACAAAATGTTTCGCCATTTTTTTCACTGTCTCCTCCGGACCAATTGGAATGACTTCTTGCAAACGTCAACTTAGCCTTTAAATTTTTTTGTCTAAGTAAACAAACTCTTCTAGCTACCCGTCCTGGTAAATGTGCGATGAAATTACATTTCCAATTTCTGCTGAAATCGCTTTTGAAGACACAAACTGGTCCTTCTTCAATACGGATATCTGTTGTTTTTTGAAGTTTTTTTAGGGTTTCCGCGAGTTTCGACAGGATTTTTAGGCTTTAAAGTATTTTGTATAAGAAATAGCGTCTGATTCATAGTTTCTGCTATAGAACGAAGACTTTGGTCACTTTCTCTTAGTCTTGAAACAATTTTTCTCTTCTCCGGAGGCTGATTTTTTTAACAAAATATTTTGCTATGAATAATAAGATAAACAGCAGTAAAATAGCCTTTCCAGTAGACTGCGACATTGTTAAAGAATTAAGCAATGTATTTATTATTTTGACCAAGTACTGAAGTCACACCTGAGCAAAACTAACTCACAATGTAATAATAATCTCTCTCTGAGCTCTACACACTTTTTCTAGCGATATTGAATAGCTTCTATACCCTGCTTATAGTAAAAGCTGTTAATCTCCTTAAAATACCCATCAACCACAGACTCCATCTTTTAATATTTTATCAACGAGCCATTTTTCCAAGTTTGCAAATAAAGAATAGTCCGAGGGAGCTAAATCCGGCGGAAAGAGGGGGAGAGAGAGAGAGTAATGGAGCAATACGAACTTTAATTCATTAATTTTGGTCATTGCAATAGTAGGTGTGTGAACTGGAGCATTATCTTGATGAAACAACACTTCCTCTTTCGCGAAATACGACTTTTCCCATAATTTATCCACCTAAACGCTACGATAAATTACCATAATATTCGCCTTTGATGGTTTTTCCTTTCTGAAGATAATCAATAAAATTATCCAATGCGCATTCCAAAAAACAGACACCTTGACCTTGCCTGCAGGTGAAACCGTCTGCGCCTTCTTTGGACATGACTCTGCCATTTCAGTTCACTCCTTTGACTGTTCCTTTGCCTCAGGTGTGAAGTGGTGGTCCCATGTCTCAGCCATGGTTATATATCGAAGTAAAATTCGGTTTTATTGCGGCGAAACATCACCAAACACTCTACTGAAACATCTTCACGACGCTGTTTTTACTATATTGAAAGCAAGCGCGGCACCCATCTCTCAGCTTTAAATCTTCGGTCATTATACGCTGTATAACACTTTTTGAAATGTCTATGATTTCAGCTGGCACATTCACATTCAACCAACAATCATCCAATACCATTTTGTGGATTTTCTTAACCGTGTCTGGCATGGACACCTCAATTGGTCGACCACTACAATGTTCGTTTTGGCAGCTCGTACGGCTTCGTTTAAACTCTGCTACCCAATATTTTACAGTCGAAAACGAAGAAGCAGACTCCCCCAGAATAGAATCAAGCTCGGCTTAAATATTGGTTAGAATGAGACCCTTCAAATGGAAATATTAATTTACAAAGCGATGACCAATTTTGCCCATATTCATAAATTCACTGAGATCGTTTACTTTTGGTGGCTCAAATAAAAATGCTAAACAACGTGGCGATCCGAAACTTATAACACATGTTTTATAAGGTTGCCACTTTTCACCAAAACGATTTTTTCCATACCGCTGCCACCATCTATACGTCAGGTCGGCTAGTTCTGGGACCGCCGGCGTACATTTAAATAATACATTGTAATTTCTAATCGCACACATACAGCTGCAATAGCCGGAACTAAAATTTTCGTTACAAATAAGTAGTATAAAGAAGGCACCCTGTGATTCAACTTAATGTCAGAGCAAATCAAGTACAAATTTATTTAATATGCATATAACATAAACATATTTTTGTAGATTTGTTTATAAAGGCTTTATTTTCTTCTTTTTTTATTTCTTATTTTTATTTCTTGTTTTTGATTTTTTTTCTTTTTTTTTTTTTTTGATTTGAATGACAACACAAGTGGCCACATGTTCTCTGATGTGCGATGATTTCTACATGAATTTATTTATCTTGAGGTAAAATCGTATCGTACCGCTATACTATACTATATAGAATATTAGATTGTAGTATAGTATACTAAGCGCTAAATCAACAACAATATGTTGATTTAAGCAAATGCAAGAAAAACATATGTGGTATGTAAACACATTTAGCCTCCCGGTTACGAGGGCCACATTACAGCGCACCGTTGAACCACCAAACAAACCTTAGCGACTCGCAGGTGTCATCAGAAAATTTGCTTTGCATTTTTAGATTGGCAAATATGCACAACATTTTGTTTACTTACTATTGCATGCATACTAATAGATAAGAATAAAGCCAATTGTTTAGCGATTGATTTAGGAAAAAAAATAGTTCAACGACTTGTTTTTACTTTACTTTATTGTTTTTTATAGAAAATATAACCAGGACAATAGTAGCCAATGCACGTGATATTTTTCTTTTCTTTTTTTTTCTTGTTCTAAGAAACTTTTCAGAAATAGTGTTTCTTAGGGTATAGAGAATTGCCAAAGAAGAAACTTGTCCTCTGGAAAAATCAAACTTTTTTGTCATATTGAAAACAGAATTGTTTCCTAAATTTAGCAAACCTCGATACCAGCTCCGCATTTTAATAAATTCGAATTTAACTAGCAAAGGCACAAACCACTTTGCTTGTCAGAGCTCTGATGGAAAGTGTCCACTCATTTGGTAACATTTTTGCCCACAGTGCGCAAACGAAGGATTCTTCGTCCATTAAACCTATGTTAGGATATAGTCCTTCGATAGAGGACTTTAAAAATATGCTATACACCGCCTTGCTTGTCAGGATATAGTCCTTCGGTAGTGTTTTCAAAATATACTATACACGTATTTCAGAACAATTTCAAAAAGCGACAATTTGACCTTATGTGTTCACTCATTTGGTAACATTTTTGTCCACAGTGTGCAACCGAAGTATTCTTCGTCCATTAAACTTATGTCAGGATATAGTTCTTTAATAGTGCTTTCAAATATACTATACAATTTCAGAGAACGGCAATTTGGTCTTATGTGCCCACTCATGTGGTAGCAATTTTGCCCACTGTGTGCAGACGGGCCAAAATTCTTTTTAGTGGGGGGATAATAAAATCGAAGAATCTAAAGTTCTGAAATTCTTGTGAAATTATACTTATATAAAGCTGTTTCAGAGGCTATGGACTGAGATCTACCCAACGGTATAAGTTTGATTGACGCAAGTGTTGAAATTTTTGCACAGTGGGCCAAAATGCATTTACTAGAAGAAAAAAAAAACCGACAAATCTCAGGTTCTGAAATTTTTCTGAAATATATGGACCACTGTTTCAAAAGCTATGGATTGAAATCTGCCCAAAGGCATAAGTTGGATTGGCGCAGGTGCTAGCAATTAGTCACATAACCTAATTTTTAACTCATTATAACTTCGTTGTTTCGCACTTGTTTTACATACATACAGTCTGAAGTATTTTCTCCCATTATTGGCGTTTTGATTAAAATACTCGTATATTACCCCAGTTCGTGAAAAAATCTTGCTTTTATTTATAGTCCACAAACTCAACTGCTCTGTCAACTCAATAACAGAGATCGGCAAATACAGGTGGTTCTTGGCTTTGCTAGTTGGATTCCGAATCTATCTTCGCACACATGGCAATTATATCAAACCCACAGCTAAATCTTCCAAATCATCAATGCTATAGCTTGGTTAGCGTTTGCGCTGACTCAAGGAATAGACCATGACCGTTTTCTCCTGACGTTTTCGTAAGTAACCCAATTTTTTATCATCAGTCACTATTTGCTTCAGATGTGGCTTGATTTTGTTGCAATTCATCAACGAATCGCAAATGGAAATTCAGTCCATGAGCGTTTCTTGTATTAACTCTTGTAGCATCCACACATTACGTTTTTTTTTTGCGTCCAGCCTCATTAAAGTGGTTCCAAACGGTTTTTTGTACAATGTTCAAATGCTGGGCAATCGAAATAGTGTTTAGATGACGGTCGGACTTAATGATTGCCATTATTCTTGACATTTTCTGGTCTGTCAGTGAACCTTTGACATCACAATTATCTAAACGGAATCGGTGAGGCCAATAACTGCCCGTGAATTGCTGTTACAGTATCAGGATCATAAACACTATTCACGTTTTCCACCGCCTTATTTGCGTTTTGCCCTTTACAAAAGCAAAGCTGTAAAATATGCTGGTGTTTTTGGGAAAAAAATCTGTACAATACGGCATATTTTGTCATTGCTGGTATTCATCTTCGACACGGATAGTATTGAGTAAAGTAATTACAAAACTGTCTAAGTATTTTTTTGGGTACGAAATCTTATCTTTGTAACGTAATCTAGCATAATCCCACCACACTTATAAAGGGTGTCGCAACAAGAACGCAAGATTTAAATTTGGCGCCATTCGAAGTGTCATTGTTTGACATTTAAACAATTGTTATTGTTTGCTAGTAGAAGGTACGAGGTTAGTAAAAATGGAGCGTTACACGAATGAACAACGCATTCTCATTGTGAAATTGTTTTACCAAAATGGTGAAAGGTTTCCGACTACAGTTCGCAAATTGCGACCAATTTGGGGTCACAATAATGCTCCAAAAGAGTCAACTGTAAAGAGATTAATGGATAAATTTGCCAAAATTGGGTCTGTTAGTGATGTAAAGACAACAACGCGCCTTCGACTAGGTCGATCGACCGAAAATGTCGCAGCTATACGTGATGATGTCGCTCAAACTTCATCCCCTCAATTCGACACCAAACTCAGCAAGTTGATGTCTCCAAATCCACTATGCAGCGAATTTAAATTTGAAATTTTGACGAAAGATTTGCATCTTCATGCATACAAAGTTTAATCGGCTCAGGAACTAAAGTCAGCTGACCATGGACAGCGAAGGGAGTTCGTTAATTGGGTATTGGAGAGACAACATGAAAATGCTGATTTTACCGATAAAATCATCTTAAGCGACGAGGCCCATTTCCATCTTGATGGCTTCGTCAATAGGCAGAATTGTCACATTTGGGGTGAGAAAAATCCTCGAGTCCTCAATCGATGCATCCTCAAGGTATCACTGTTTGGTGTGGACTCTGGGCTGGACGAATCATTGGACCTTTTTTTATGAAAATGAGGCATCTCAAGCGCAAACAGTCAATGGTGTTCGGTATCGTGAAAAAAAACTGGTTATCAAGTTTTTTCGTGTCTAGAATTGAAGAAATAAATGCGGAGGGCATGTGGTTTCAACAAGACGGCGCCACATGTCATACAGCCAGAGAAACAGTTCAATTGCTGCATTAGTCATTTGAATCTTGCGTTCTTGTTGGGACGCATTGGGACGTTTACAACGCGAGACACAGACGCATTATTAAAGCGGCCTGTTAGAAAAATAATGGCTTTCTTTATACTATACTTTAAATTTATAAGCCAATGTTCAACGATAAATTATGCAATACAAATATCATGAAAGCATAATTCTGTTTACAGATTTGTGTTGATAAATTTGCGGGCGGTTAACATTAAACGAGGTCGTAATATAAAATAATTTTACATAGATAACCAATCTAGACACAACAATATTTTATAAAATACTTAATTTCTCTTCCCTGAAGACATAAATAGATATTTATTGACCTATAAAAAAGAATATTATAAACAAATGTTGAGTGCAAGAAAGCATAAAAGATTGATACCATCAGAAAAAAAAGGTAATTAAAAAGCACAGATATTTATTCAAACATATTCATCCAAAAATTCATATCTACCAAACCATATCATTATTTTTTTCCGTTTTCCAAATTTAAATTGCTATTTTCTCGTAAAATGGCTCGCACTGACAAAACGATCCATGCCATTAAACTCATGAATTTTGAATTTGCTATTATTTGTTATTCCATATACGAGCACATATAAAAAGCAGTTCTAGTATTAAAATTGTTTATTAACAAAATTCGTATTTGATTATATTACTCCCACCTAATATACGTATTCCTATATAATATAGGAAATACTATATTTGATAAACTATCAATAATAGGGGCGGTATAGACAAAATTGGAGTTGAAATTCTAGTCTTCGATTTTGAAAGGAAGTGAATTATAAGCCAGAAATTTTCTATGATTCCACTACCAGTATCGCGGCAAGATGTAAGAACAGAAGCACAAAAAAAGAGAACAAACAGCTGCTTAAACATAACTGGGGTAATGAATCCGCCAAGAAAGAAGAAATGAAACAAATGTGTCAAAGAAATTATAAAATTCCTAGAACAATATATGAAAAACAAAACGCTGCAAATAAAATGACAGTAAAAAAATGAATGCTTTTTTGTTACCTTTTTTGCAAAAACAGCTAAGCAAAAGCTTTGTGACCGCATTTTAAATTATATTGCTATGCGTTCTTCCTAACTGCGAACGTTTTTTCTTCTTCTCTGAAAATCAAATGAATTTGTAAAACACAAGAATTTCATAACAGTTCACGATGATGACTGCAAAGCCAATTCGTAGAATTAGATCATTTTATCATTGAAGATAGTAAAAAAAAAAATTATTTAAATTAATTCGCAATAAATGAATGTGGTGATGAATCTTCACATCACTCATATCATGTTGTCATTCATATATTAGTGATGTAAAAAAATACCCGTTCTGGTCGAAAAACATTCGGGAACTGTTTAACATTCGAATAAATTCAATTTGCAATTAACGTTTTTAAAGTTTTTATGGCCATTGTACGGCATTGAAAGGTTCATTGATGGGCAGATGTTGTCATTAAAATTGTTTTAATTTTCCCATAGCAAGCGAAATAATGTTAATCTTGATTTTTTTTTTATAATTTTTTCGTGAGCTATAATACAAATCAAGTTTTTCAAGTATTATTTATTTCAATTATAACCCTATAAGAAAGCACACATGTCGATAAAATCAAATAATTGCCTTATTAATTATTTACTTCATTATGAACATTCACGAACAAATTCTATTCTGCTCTACAGATAAAGCCAGACCAATTCACGTGAATGTTAATAAACGTAAGCGGTACAGTAAACTTGACAATTTTTGAAAAAGTTGAGAAAAATTGCAAAATCTTCAATAAATAACTTGACGATTGTATTTTGTATTGTATCGTGTGTCACATAACGGACTATCCATTTAATGGTTACAAAACCGCCGGTCTGGCAAGACTGTCAGCTGTTAAATACCTGTCATCTGAAGTTTTATTTATTTAGTGAACGGTTTGCCATTTAGAAATATGAATCGTTTAACAACCGATAAACGCGTAAAAATAAAAGATACTACAATAGTGGTGATTCAAACGTGGGCACTTTTTGTGCATTACGCCGTGATTATGATCGTTATAATCGACCAACTATGCAAGGAATGTGCAAGATTGTAAAGAAATTTAAAGAAACTAGAAGCGTCACAGTTGCGGTCAGGCCTGTGCATCATTGCTATGTACGCAGTCACCATCCGGTTCACGAATGTCTCGCTTTGGTTACGATTCATATGATTCCAAACTGTTTTTTTCGCCTTATTTAGCTCCTTTGCAATCGAAATAGCGCATACATGGTGAGCGGAATTGACGATATCCATTATTATATCAACATTTTCGGTATTCGGCTTCTAGAGCATGATGCGTCTTTAACATGAAAATTACTGGAACAAAATCAATGAAATGAAAACTGCGTGTGATTGCCTGTTACAGTATCAGGACCATAAACACTACTCTTCCATATCTGACACGCTCTCAAACAATACTGAGTCAAGTAACTGGAAAACTATCTGAGAAGATTTTTGAGAACGAATTCTTATATTTCTAACGCCATCTAATTTAAATCGATTACATTTACACAATGCAAGATATAGACATCTATTGAAAAAAATAATGAATTTAATTTTTTTATGCCTTATATTAGAATTTGGAAAAAATTACGGTCTGGTTAAGAATATTTAGGGCAAACTGTTCTTTCTTTCTTTGTAAGTTAATTATCCCAAATATATGAATTATCGTCCGCTGCTTTATTAAGGTCTAAGGTTGCAATTCAAAAAATGTCAAATATCTGAGAGCCAACTAAATGTTACAGTTTATACTTCGAGAACATCCCTTATCCCTTATCCCGTAGATATTGGTGACATAAGCGAAATATCGGACAATCGCTTTACCATCTACCAGGCTCTATGAGATTACCAGGGACTGATTCACTTAACGTTGGAAGTAGTGACATTTTTTGACTCATTTCTGGCTATTCCCAAGCGGATAACCAACAAAAACCTCGAGTTAAAAAAAACTCCATCCACCCGGAAGATTGCTAGCCACTCACCCTTAATTTGTTTTACAGCGTTAGTAATAACATAAGTAGTAATTTGTTATAACACCACTGGTGTTCCGAAGACTGCTATTAATAACCTAATCCAGTTGTACTCATCAATGTGTTGCGTGCAACGAGCCACTACTATAAATGCACTTCAATTGAAATTGGTAACATTTAACGTAAATCAACTTCCAACATAACCTAAAACAACTTATGCGAAAATTCAGCTAACAATTTAACTGCAAACACAATTTTATGCCACTAGTGCGAAGGCTGTGAGTGAAATAATCACATACACACACAAACATGTATGCGGAAAAAATATTCATAAGCAAATGGCAAAGCAAATTGCAGTACAATAACGCCAACAGATGATTAATAAAAACAGGCACAAAAACAAAACTTAATTAATAACAACAACAACTCTGTGAATCACAGCAAGTCTAAAACAATAGCGGCAACAACAACAAGGCACTTGCTGTCATAATATTACGAGGGTGTTGTTGGGATTTATTAGCCGTTATCGGTTCTCCTCAACCGTGCACTGTGCACCACTGACTGTGTTCTGTCTATTTTCGCTTGCTCTTGGAAATCACCGAGATGTTCAACACAAATATCACTTAAACGTTGTTGTGGTATCTGAGGCGTCGTCGTCGTCGGGTCGTGAGAGTGTGAGTGACATTTATGGTAATTTTACAGCATAAATTAACCACATAATGTTTTCCACCACCGCGGTAGGTGTAGAAATTACAACAATTTGTCAAATGTTGCTATAGTTGTAGTTCATGCAGTGCTGTCGAATCCGACGCATTTCACTAAGAGTATGGGCAATTTAATGATGCATAGAGAACTTTGCAAGAATGGCAACTATCTATTAGTTGGGGAATTTTATAAGTTATACAGATGCTTCAAAGAATTATGCTAATAAGGTGAAAAAAATTGTGGTAATGAATTGCAAGTTGCTAAATCACATTTAGTTTACGCCTCAATAATTTTGTGTGACAATTAGCAAGCCTCCAATGGATAGAATGAGGGTACCTAAACGCCGATATTGTATGCAAATACAATTAATATTTTATGCCAAAAAGGCACACAGTTTTGGCTGAGAGCCATTAGAAGTGCTGCACATTTTCCATTTTTGAAAATATCATCAGTCTGTGATTCCAACATTTGTTTTGAGTAAGAAAAATCGAATACCTTGAAGTTTACGCGATCTCTACATATATATGTTTGCTGTAACAGCCTGCCTACTGCTAATGCTTAAGACGGTCTGAAGTTGTTTCAAAGAAAAATGGTAAATGTTCATTATGAGCCCCAAATGAATGGCCCTTGATACGGAATAATTTGGCCAAAATGTCCTTTTCCGAGTACTTGCCAATAAGTTAATTGTTAGTTTTTAATAAATGAAATTGAAGAATTGGTTTAGATGTTCTTTAAAAATTATTATTAAAAATTAAAATTTGCACAGAAAAACTTATTTGAAGTTTAAACTTATGTAAATAATCTGTAGACTAAATAAAATGTAGATCAGAAAAAAACACGAATCGAATATACTTTACGGACGAGGTGTGGAAGGTTTAATTCAGAATCTCATCTTTTAAATTTTGTTTAACTTCGCGTGCATTTTTTTCATACAATTAAAAAATTATTGTATATATATTTTAGCACGTAGAATTAAAGAGAATATTTTCGATGACATAAATAATTCTGCACCAAAATCCCAGTAATTCACTCGGAAAAATATTAAACTTTCAATTAGAAGTCAATATTAGTGGGTGATTTTTTAATCGTAGTTTTTTTAAAAATCGAAAAAACACTAAAATTTGCATCATATATTACAATTTTTTATTTAAATCGACAAATTGGTCTTTGCTATTTCATTTTTTCATTTCATTTAAGCTGCTCACCAAATTCATCCCTCAACATATCCGTTGTTTAACGAGCAGTGTGGCATATTGCACCGTCCTGACGAAACCACATGTCAACCAGGTTTAACTCAACCAATTGGGGGACAAAAAATCGCGTATCATGGCTCGATATCGTTCACCGCTGACGGTAACGTTTCTTCCATGGTCGTCTTTGAAGAAAAATGGACCGATGGTACCACCATCATCATTTTCATCATTCCAGATGCGACAGTTTTGCTTGCGCACGTATCCGTTCAGCAAGAAATGAGCCTCATCGCTGAAGACAATTTTTCAATAAAACAACGGGTTTCCATTGAGCTTTTGTAAGGCCCATTCACCAAAAATTAGATGAGGTAGGTCATTCGTCATTCCATGATGAAATGGCAAGAGTATACTGTACACTTTTCACTTTAACAGATGACGTTTGGATGCCATTACCAAACAGTACTGCCAACCTGAAAATCTTAAATCTTAAAAATCACCCTATAGAATCAAACACAAAATTACTAACAGCTGCAACAATCTCTTACAACCGTATGGGGAAAACTATTTATAAAGTGAGCCTTGGCAACCCTAAGTCCTGGCAGGTGTAATCTGAAACTTCGTTTGGAAAATTTGAAATTTTTTAACACAAATGGACTCAGCATGTTTTGACATACCACCACATCTTTTTTTTCTTTGCAGTGACTTTATCTCGATCAGATAAACTCGAATTAGCTCATGAAAATTTTCAAGAGATTATTTTTCATATCTCTCGATATAGATTTTGGTGATGAAGCACCATTCCATAGTACTTCAACAATTAATTCAATTGCACCTGGCATTTGGGCCAGGACGAATTTCCTGAAATCGATCGTTGTGCCACAAAACATCGATATTGATAACGCAACGATCTGATAACGCAAAATATTCTTGTAACTTATTACGAGATTCAGGCTTTCTTGAGCATTAGCATGACTAGCATCAGTAGGTTTTCGCATTATCAGTTGATCGCAGAAAAGATTTCTTCGCATTAGATTCCGCACCATTTAACAAATGCTCAAAAAAAGTGATTGTGCCGGTTGGTGATAGGAAGTGTTTGAAAAATTCTGTCATGGTGTATCAAAAGTTGCGCATAGTAATAGCTGCACTATTCACGAATCATGAATCTTTTCATATGAAACCAAAAGGAATGAGAAAACAACCGTATAATTTTCTAAGACAGGCTAAGTCCAAAGAAAATTGTTCTCGGGAGGATCTTATCGGAACAAATGATTGCCAGTTTTTTTTCATTTCCAAGCACGTGACTAAATTCTGAATGATATACAACCATTTGTTTGACTGAAGCCTTTGAAGAAATGAGAAAAACCAACCGCCAACTAGGAATCATGACAATGCGAGTTCTCTCAAATCGGCTCAAGCAAGTGCCAATTTGAAGACCGAAAAAATTAGTGATAGATTATGGATTATTTGTATTATGAATTATTTTTATTCCCGCACATCAAAAATAAATTACACGATCAAAGATTTTAGAGGCATGAACAAACGATTGATGCGTTCAAAAATATTGCATTGGCGGTACTTCAACAGGAGGAGTGCAAAAAGTACTTCGAAAGTTGGTTCATTTAAAAATGTATTAACCTGCATAGGGAACATTTCGAAAAGAGCAATAAAACCGATTTTCATGATAAATACCTGTTTATTCACTATAAGAACAGACAAAACAGCAAATGAAATACATTAATATCGGTTTTTTAACTCAGGATTACTGAAGCATTTTTTCAAACAACGCTTATTGAAGTGCCTACTACCGGAACGTCAAATATATAGGTTATCCATTTAGTGGTTTCGAATCCGTCGGTCTGGCAAGGCTACAAGCTGTTATATACCTGTCATCTAAAGTGTTATTTATTTAGTGAAATGTTTGCCATTTACAAATATGGATCGTTTAATAACCGACGAAAGCTTAAAAATAGTTAAAACTTACTACAAAAGTGGTGATTCAAACGTGTGCTTTCCATCGAACAAAATTCTTCAGCGATGAAGCGATGATTATCGCATACTGGGCTCGGAGAACCTAGGAGTGATTGCGAAAAAGCCGTTGCATCCGGAAAAAGTGACAGTTTGGTGTACATTTTGGTCTGAAGGTGTATTTGGGCCGTATTTTTTTCGAATACTACCCCAAAAGGATCCACTGCTGGAACCAATCCAGAGACGGTTATTTAAATGACATTATATTTCGTATATAATGCAAGCTCTACCTATAAACATTATAATGAAATAAAAGTTCCATCGAAATCATAGCTTTATGTGCATTTTATTTAACTTTACTTGAAAACGAAAAATGGATAACACTGTATAATGAAGGAAAATTATCTAAAATCTTCAAATTATTAAATAATTAAACTTTAGCAAGTTTCTTTAAATATTGAGAATTGTCTGCCAATAATATTCCGTATATAGTTAGAGTTAGTTTTATTTATGTTAAGATTAAATCACGCTTATCACAAATATAAATCGTGAAAAATGGCATCGTATCTAAAATTGAATGCGTTTTGCATTGAATATAATTCGTCAGCGTTTCAGTCCTTGTGCTTGAAAAAGTTTCATTGCATTATACTAAAATTTTGTTTTTTAGCATACATAAATAAGCACAATTTGTCGTAACAATTTGGGCTGAAGAGTAAAAGTTGGCATTACATTCAAGCATGAGCGATTGGAATTATTACGTCCCACGACGCTACCCAAATTGAAGCCCGTTATCTCGACACTCTTACAAAACGGCCCTAGCCAGTGTTATCAATTCGGCGCCTAAGAAAATCCCTGAACGACTCCAAAAATCTCCTTCTTCGATATAAATTTGTTCTCTTTATTCAGCAAGCAGAAGTTAGTGCAAATATTCAAACGTATACAAAAACCGACCGTTGTGATCTACGGTGGAGTACAAGCGATTGTGGTTCGCACGATCGCGCGTTCAATCCCGCATATAGCGGGATTACCTTGATGTGTCTGACGAACAGTTCGAGAAGTCGTTTAACCCACAAGTCTGATAGATGCTTCTCAAACTGTGACGCTTGGAATCGCAGTTAAATTGTGGGTCCTGCTGAGTGAGTGTGAAAATACAATGCGTGTAAGCTCACTGAATGTGGGAAGCTCCCCCATATCTCATTCATGGAATGCAAGGGAATTTGTTTTTTGGTATTTATTGGTATAAAAAATAGAATTTATTTGATGCTTAGTAAAAATAGAAAAATACAGCCGTAATTGCTTACAGGGCTTGAATGTTATACACCATGATGTTGTTCGAAATGTTTTCCAGTTACTGCACACTAATTATTTTATAATTAAAATGTTTATATTTCTTATATTTGCCACTAGAAGCTCTTAAGAGAAGCAGGCGATCTTCTTCCCATTCTTCTAAGATAAAGATGTCACGCAATTTGACCAGAATATCTGCATATCAGATTGCAATTGAAATCCTTGGACAATTAGGATTTAATTTCAAATTCGTTGTTAACGTCAGTAAATGATCTTCCAAAACTGTCTACATATTTTACAGCATATTTTCATAAATGTTATCAAGCTTACGATGAATGAGCTCTTATTTCTAAATAGCTTTGAAAACATTTTAAGATTGTCTATTATATTTTGATTTACAACCAGCAATTTTACAATCGCTTTCTGAGTAATTTGAACACTTTTGACCGCTTTACTGGGTGCTCCATAAAAAATAGTTTGCATGGAATGTTTATAAGCCACACAGGAAAGCATGTGATGAAAGAAGCAAAAATGAAATAAACCTCGAAATGGTTAAACCCTCTTCTTATCCCTTTTTAGTCTAACAATCCTTAAATAAGGGATTCATCCCTCAGGTTGACAACAATACACAAAGCCTGTGAAATCACGACTCCGTAGAAGGTACAAAACCATGAACAGTTAATTTCACAATTAAGAACAAGGATTGATTTGGTTGATCACATGATTTCACATCACTAAAGTTTTTACGCAGCTTCTAAAGTATACCAATTTTCCATAAAAAAATTTTTCTTTAAAATCGGAACACCAATATCCTCCTCCACCGTAACTATGGCCTCGTTTTAAGGCCAATAAATTATTAAATATTGTCAAGAATGCACACGAATTACTTTGACGCAAAATCAAAACACAAATGTTCTATTTAATTAAGCACACCAAAAAACCATGGCGACATTAAACGGAATTCCACATTCTGCGGCGTCAAAATTTAAATTGTCTTGAAAAGAGTAACAAATCACACGAAAAGCAGCAAAGGAAATAACCTATCACAAATTTTAAACGAATCTTTTAAGAATTTTTTATTATCCGTTTTAAATTTTATATCCGTTTTTTACTTTTTTAATTCTGTTTGCTTTCAATTCTTTTGCTGATCGATGACCGCTACTGTAATAATAACACGCGAGTAGCCAAATAACAATAACAAAAGAAATGCAAAAAAATTTAAAAAAAAAACTTACCTTGGTATACAATTCGGTGGTGTACGATCAACTTCCCAGGCGGCGAATAATTTCATTGGAACTGGTTTTTGACCGTTCTGATGTTGATGATGTTGTTGCTGCTGCTGTTGATGGCTACTACTGCTGTGATACTGTTGCTGCTGCTGTTGTTGTAATTG
>JAHXMU010000771.1:249786-273402 GCA_019455685.1 Philornis downsi | reverse complement strand
TATCCAATTTTGATGACTTATCAACCATTTTCATTTGTGCGGTTTATATATTTTTTTCGGTTTTTTGCGAGCGACCGCGATACAGAGAGCGCAAGGAGGACGAGAAGGCGACCGTCAACGATGGATGGCTGGTATGATAAACCGAATCAACAAGAAAGTAGCGATGGTGGGATGGGATGATTACGACGATGACGATGATGATGATGATGACGATGAGTTGTAGAATGTGAAGCTGCCGCCGAACAGACAAAACCGCTGGCGCGTGTGTATATGTATGTTGCTTAAGAGAGGGGGTCCCAAAAAGGGGCGGAGAGGGCGTAACAGACGTATATGTGAACAACGTCAACACAACAAAGGCGATTATTATATTGTTGCTGCTTCTGTTGTTGCCGTTGCTGCTGTGCTTGTTTTTGTTGTTGTTATTGTTATTCCCAGAGCAACAATTAACAATAATATGTATGAAGAAAATAAATACAATTTACTTTTTAATTTAACAGAAGCTGTTGTTGTTGTTGTTGTTATGTTCACTCGAAGATTAATGTATCACTAAATAACCACATAGCTGCTGTTGTTGTTTTACTTGATGTTGCTGCTGCTGCTGCAGCTGGTGCCGCTGCTGCCATATATTTATTTCGCATACCACACACATTTTGAAAGGATTTCAAAGAATATCTATCTGATTTGTATATTATGAAGAAATTTTTCTTTCAAATTGGAAGACTTTGGCCACCAATTTACTTTTTGCCTCTTGCATACACAAACACTCTTTTTAGATGGTATTTCTTTATTTTTTTCGTTTTTTGTTGGTTACTTTTCAGCAGATCTAGAAATTATTAAAACAAGTTCATTTTATATACATAAGTTATGAATTTTTCACATTTGTTGTTGAGCTAACACGCCGTCATGTTTTGATTGCACAATTGTGCAAAAAAAAAAAACGCTACAAACGAAAATAAAACAAGCAGAAAATCCCCCCAAAAAAATATGAATATTTATATCGATACTGTGTTTAAAATAAAAATAATACAAGGGCGTGCCGCCGTCGCCGCCACCGCCGTTAGGTTACTGTTTTGCGTTCGCTTTGCTTGCCACTACAGTAGTACTGACTGTTGAGGTCGCCGCTGTCGTAAAAACCATTTGTTGTACAACGACGGATTCAACACAATGAACGTAGTATAGACGAATGAGCCAACGAACGAACGAACAAGGAAACGATGCGAAAAAGCGAATGCTGCTGTTTGTATGTAAAGTGCCGAGTACATGATGAACAAGGATGCCAACTTGTTTGCAGAACACATTTCCCTGTCCGGGAGAATAGGATTTGTGCCAAACGGTCATACGAGGGTTGTGTGCCCTAGCAAAGACACTAAATGCTATAGCAGACTTATGCAAAGTGTGGTTCTGCCTGTCATGCGAACTGCCGAGTTAGCCTTTGAAAATGTTTTTGAACTTTCTATTTGGCAAACACACATTTTTTTTAAGTTACTCTTTAAGCTAGGTACTATGTTCTCTTGACAGGGAAAAAATTCCACAAGGCATAAAAAATTTTAGCGGAATTGCCAACTTTTTTGAATTAATTTCCAACGCTGAAATCGGAACAATTTATTTTTTACGTCATGTTTCATAATATATTTGCAAAATTTTAAAATTGTGTAATTTCTTATTGCTAGTTCATTTCACTTATTGTTATTTCCTTATCGAATACGTTATGATGCAAAAATGTAGGTTATTTCGATTTTAGTAATCTGAACCATCAAAAAAGAAATGTTGGCGTTGCCATCTAAGAACATGTTCCCTGCGGAAAACATATCTGTTGAAAAAGTTTAGCTTCAAACTTTACGAGATTTTTTATATGCAGCGGAAAGTCATATAGCCTGGCCTTTAATCTCGAACAACCTCAGCTCTATCATATACAAACATGATCGTGAAATTTAAAACCGAATTTTTCCACCGGAAAGAGGTTTAGCGAAAAAATGTTGTTGCAAATTTCACAACCATTTTTTATAACGTAGTCTCTTAAAAAATGTATTTTTTTTTGTGATGTTTTCATAAATTCCCAAAACAAGTCCCACTTGGGATTAACCAAGAGAAATTCTTCATTAATATTCTGACTCAGATATAAGACGAAACAAGAAAATAGCACTAATAATAAAATGTATATTGGAAAATTCTATATATATAATCAATCGTGCAAATAATCGTTTATTATATTGAAATTAGTTGAGCTTCTTGAAGTCGTTAACATAAAACATGGGATAATGATTTCTATACTGTACAAATAATAGAACGTGCCAAAAATTATCAGCATAAGGGGTGCCACATTGGCCACAGTGAATTTCTAAGCAGATTCATTATTGTCGACGAAAATTGAAAATATTACAAAACGGCCGCGAGAAAGAAGGTGAGGACCGTGAAATCTCTGTTTAGTCTTTTCAGTCTTTTTTCTTTGAACTAAGTTTTCTAAACACCCGATGCAGGCTAAATAGTACTGAAAATAGAATGTACAAATTTAATGTAAAAAAATAGAAATATAAGGGCTAAATTAGGAAATTCGTATGGAAGATACCTGAAATTCTAGTCAACATTATAAAACAATGCCATCGAAAACAATTGAGGATACTGTTACCTCCTAATTATAACTTGCGAGGGAGAGATTGAATTTTGAAATTCTTATTCACGTAATAAAATACAATATGAGTTAAATAAAATATGTTAAATAAAATATGATAAATAATATGTCAAAATAATAACAATATGAGTTAAATCGATCAATTCTGTAGGAGGTACCAGAGAAGGCATAGTTAACAGGACAATTTTCAAAATTTTATTTTCTTCAAATTTATATTACTGCAGCCAACTAATTAGGACTTACAGCAGAAACATTTTATTTCTATTTTCATGGCAAGTACTAGAATTGCGCAATTTTTATTTTATGGAAATCAATCTCATTCTGATGATCTGATGTGCGTTAATTAAACTATGTCGAATACAAATTTAGGTTTCAAGCTATAGAAATCAAAACAAAAAATATTTTTTCCAGCTTTAATTTATCCAACAGTCATTTTCTAATCAAAATTATGACATAATTTGGAAGAATAATACAATATTTTCAATTCAATTTGCTTTATTCATAATCTGTAAGCCATAAAGACCAAAATGATTACATAGAAATTAATATACAATTCCCTAAAGTGTAGTAACTTAAAATTAGAAATTGACAATTACATGAATATGAATTATTCATAAAAAAAAAAAAATACAAAAAAAAATTTATATATTCATCACTGTTAGCACTGATATTGTTACAGATAAAATATAAGCTTCAATTTGAATTCCGAAACTGTGCGCCCAAAACGACTGTCAACACAAGGTAATACAGAATTTCAAATATTGCACACCCTTATCGGAAATGAAATTCAAATTCAAATTTTGAAAATAAATTATGAACATTAGAAAAATTATCTTTAGTTGGATCTAGCCGTAAGCCATATGTTGGGTCTATTTATAGACATGCCTTGGATGCATTTTCAAGAATTACAAATTAAATTAGTAAATTCTAGACGTATCCTCAACTATATCAAACATAGATCAAAATCTGTATTAATTTAGTACTTCGATTTTAGACTCGAATTTAGGGTGTTTTAAATTAAGTTTCGAACATAGAAGCTTTTATCAATTTTCAATAGATTGTTGCTCCGTATCTCGATAATTATCACCACTAGCACCTATTGCTATTTCCAAACTATCGGCATTAGTAACATATTGTACACAATTGTTCAAAAATCCACTATTAGTCAGATTTTTGCAGCGTATAGTATTACCAAGCAAAATTTTTGAAATCAATATGAAACTATACCCAAACTTTGGACAAAAGCCCAACAAGTCATTCTTCAAACTTAAGATTTTGACACGAATCGAGAATATTTGCCGGCATTTATTTACCCCGCAATTGAGATGTCTGGACTAAATCAATGGCATCATTGTTTTGCTTGCGTATGAAGACGAGCTGCACAAATGTTGAGTACATGTTGTTGTAGTTGTTGTTGTTGTTGTTACTGCCTTAATTTTGCCCCAAAATGTTGGAGCAGCAGTTTTGCTTCGAGCTCTCGGCAAATATTGTAGTTGCTGCTGTTACCACTGTTAAATACAAGTTGAATATACAGCATCTTGGTCTATATTCAGAGAAAAACTAAATCTAAGCCTTTGGCAATTTTTCAGGGCGTTAAACAATTTTCTGTAGTTAGTAACACTTTAGGGGCAACACTAATAACATACAAACACACACGAAAGCTGCACTTAAGCTAATAATATTCATTCACCCATTAGAATTTTTTTTATGAATTCCAACAGATTTTCATTGATTACAATTTTCAAAAATAAATCTGGGTGTTGACAGAATATGCCAGCGAAAAATAACATCATTTGATTTAACACATTTTTGCTAGACCGAAATCAAAGTAGAGAAAAAAGTATATATTGCAATTATGTATTTCCGCAAGCAGAACAAGAGGACAACAACAATACAATCTTCAAATCGGAGTAGTAAGATTACCGACCTACTATTCTCTATTGCGCGTTAGTGCTACCTTTGCCGACACGTTACTGTGCTACAAATATACATTCGATTGGCGCTGGTGCTTGGGATTCCTAACTCGAACGTGTGGGAGCTGTCTGTCTCTATGGATTGTTGTTGGCTTCAGTTTGTTTTTCGGACTCTGTTGCTCATTGTCTATGTGTATCCACATGAGAAATATTCATATACCAATTCTCATTTGCAAGCAGTGGCAGGCATCGCAGCCAACCAACCCATCGCCAATTTATAATGTTCTCTCTCGCTCTGTTGGCGCTTTACTCAAACCCCAAACATTGTAAACTTGTTTATTAATGAACAATGAACCCATACATTTGAAGTGTACAGATACACAAAAAGAGAGCGGGCGCATTGCACATGGGGGGAAATTGATGAGTTAGAGCCAGAAAGAGAGAGTTAAATTGTTATTGTTTTGGGTGCCTTGTAATTGGGGGAGATATAGGGTTACCAAGATAATGAGAAAATGACATTTTAAAGAAAAACATGTATTCAGTGTTGGGTGTCAAAGATGATTATCACGAACACAACTTCGTCAGTGGAAACATCGAAAATCATGTTGTTTTTAAGTAATAAGAAGTAGAATATTTCAAATAATGAAATAATTGAATATGCGTTGAATACTTTGACGTAACAAATTTGTGCGAAGTGTAATAGAGAACACAATATTTTCCTCCGACTAATAACAAGTTGTTTCACAAAAATAATGTTTTTGCATTACTGAAACTAAAAGAAATAAAAGCTCAGCTCATATACCCTCCACCACGCATTGCGATTTGTGACTGTGGCTAAAGATTCCTCTTTCCATTCATACATCTACATAGTTTTTCTTGCAAATATCCACTTAAATGTACCTTCATATTCCAATAATCACACCCTCAAATAAAGCAACGCTATTAAGAAGTGTATGAACTGGAACGATTCCTAACCTTCTCCTTCGTATGCCGTCAACGCATACCGATCGATTAATACAATATCCAAAATCAAATTTTGTCTATAAGCGGTTTTAGTTCTTGCATAAGAATGCTTTTTCCCCATCCTATCTGTTGCGATATTACACTGTTACACAATACATTGACTTATCTTACTTTTCAATAATCACATCCGCAATTACGGCACTCTTTTAAAATATCACATGATTTGACATGGTCTCTTTTATCAACTACCACCATTTACTGCTCTAAAATTATAAAATTACAAATTAACATTATAAATTATCTATATATATAAAAATCAATTGCTGTGCGTTAGTCTCGCTAAAGCTCGAGAACGGTTGGACCGATTTGGCTCATTTTGGTCTTAAATTATTGGTAGAGTATTCCAGAAGGTTTAAAGGGTTTTATTTGAAGTGATAGATGGCGTTGGAGATGAGATTTTTGCAATTAATTTTTTTACCACATTAACATTGAATCAAATAATGGTAATACAAAAGGCATTTTGAAAGCAAAACAACGTTTGCCGGGTCAGCTAGTAAATTATAAAATTGTTGAAAAGTACTAAAAACACGAATCCTTCTAAACATACCTATATATTCATATTTTTGTACACAACCTTCTCCATCGCCTCCACGTCGACAAAATTAGACAGTCTCTTAAAAGGGTATATGATTTGGGAATGTTCTGTCCCACATTGTTTTTTTTTTTCAATTAATTAATAAATGGAAAAATTGTTGAAAAAAAGAATCTAAAAAAATCGGTATGGGGAAGATTTTTCATCCACATACTCTAAAAGAATGAAATTTTGAAAGATTGAATTTGGCTAAAATTTTCAAAAGTTCAATCGAAAATTTGACTGACTAAAGTTATAACGCAACATTTTTAACTTCCAAGATAATCTCTATGTTTACATGGAAGCACCGATTTAAATAAGATGTTGTATTTCACGATCAAGCTAATTCCAGACTTATTCATATCATATTTTCAACGAATAAAATTGCCGACCTATTCAGACGACATTGATGTTATCTATCATCACCATTATTGTCTCGTTTTAATGGAAGACTTTTACATTAAATCATATAAATTAACACAGATCTCCACGAAGGATTTGAAAATATCCAATAAAGGAATTCTATACAATGGAAATTGATAATCTTCAAGTTTCGTTGGTGTCCCTATTACGCTCAATTTTCTCTTTGGTATTTCACATGGTTAGCTCTTAGCGAAAATGTTCGCCACAGAGAGAGACAGAGAGAGAACATATTCGCGCTGAGAGACTATCCGCTTTTCGGGTTGACTCTCTATTTTTATTGCAATTTAGTGCACATGAAATGACACTTTTGATATAGTTTACTAATGCATTTCTATTCGTAGTTAAGTGTTTACACCTATACACATTTGTGTATCTAGTAGCATTTCCATTTCGTCTATCTGAATTTTCGTCGAATACTTTATGGTTTGCTCTTGCTCCCATTTCGATTGCGCTTGTTGTCGTATTCATACTGGTTTCCATACTCTTGGAGTCTTCAAGAACTCGTGCAAATGGCGGGGAATGTGGCGGGCGGTACAAGTGTTGCCACTTAAAACTACTGGCTGGTGTAAATATCCAACGGTAGAATAATTTGTACTACAAACCAGCGATATTTGAGAGAAATACATCTAAATGTGTATTCTTTGTTTGCACCCACTTAAAATTGTGGCAATTTGTAAATATGAAATTGCAAATTTTTTATGACAAATCTAAGGCCGTGGCGAGGAGGAAGAGACAGAAACGACGCGCAATAGCTATCGATAAGATTCCAACGGATAGAAAGCCATAAGTTTTCATCGCGAAATATCATCACTTTGTCGGGAATGTGAAACATCAAGTATTACATCCTCAAAACGCTTTAGAACCAATAAATCTCCCCGCCTCTTGACAAGATGCCTCCTTGCCCCGTGAGTGGAGCTCTGTGCTCCTCGATGAACTTTTTCTTGTGGGAATTCTTTGGTTTTCTTCATTTTCGGTTCTATTTTTCTATTCTTCTCCCTTTTGAGTTTGCTTAATGGGAAATTATATGGTTTTATGGGTTTCATGGGAAGATTGCGTGCATTGAGTGAAACGGGGAGGAATTCAAATTGTGTGTTTGCTGATGGATCGCAATGAGAGTACATGGTGTCCTATAGTTCGATATAAATCAATTGAATGAAGCACACCGATACACATTGATGTGAATTAAATGAAAATGTTTCAAATTAATTTTTTTTAATAAATTATGCTTTAATAAGTTGGCGTTGTGGAGAAAAAATGGGAATTGCCTTGGAGAAATAACCAAATTAAGGTTAATAAATAAGAAAGAAAACTAAAAAAAATATTTAGAGCCACGATTAATCAGATAAGGACAAGGAATAATAAGTTATCCAAGTATTTCATTATTCAGTTGATAATGAATTTTGAATAATCAAAATAAACGTAAATATGATTAATCCAAATTTATGAATAATTAATCGAATAATCTGAATTTTGGCTAATCGGGTTGACTGAATAAAAAATTAATCCCACATTCCCACTAAAAACCAATAAAGAAACGTGTAAATTTGAAGCACATCAAATAAAACGTTTATAAAAATTTAGCAATACTTTAGTGTAAATATGTATAAATTTGTTGAGATGGCCAGTTATTCGGATTTTTCCGAAAAGCAGTTTTCGAGTTTTCAGTTTTGAAATTCATACAAAAGTTTATTTTAGATTAAAAATAATTAGATTTGTAACATAAGGGGTTTATATCGATATAAGTATGAAATATTTTCGTTTTTAGTGAGATGTCGGTGGAAAATATATGAGTCTGAACAAAAATTTCAGAAATGTGATTAACTAAGATTTTTGTTGCCGTTATGAATAAAATTAATATATTTTCGGAATTAAAAGCAAAAAAAAAAGTAAAGTAGCTGGATATTTAAAACTTCAGCATCGTTTCTAAAAATATATTTAAATTAACTCGCGCCCCATAAACGAATATGGGAGAGATTCTCACATTAAGTGAGCTTAAAAGAACTTAAGCTTAGACTTTCTAAAAGGCATTCATTTCTGATCGAGAAGCTTTTACTAGATTTGTCGATTACTCGACCACCGGCCACTGAAAATGTTCTTAATACGATAGATTTTCAAAGAAAATGAAATTCAACAAAAGCTGTAAATGCAATTTTGCGAAGAGCTGACAGACTGCCACTGATGCCAAATCATTATGTCAAGTTATACGATTGAGCAACCCGTACAAATGACCATATGCGCGTTGTGCCCATTTTACGCAGACACGTAGGACCCTCAATGTAGACTCTCCAATATTTGGAGGTCAAATTTGAGCTGAACCGGTTAGGTAAATATTCAGACAACACCGAAAAGGAACTATCAAAAGAACGGCATATCAACCGAAAACATCCTTGCTATCTGTGAAAGTGTTAAAGCAAACCCAAGGGATCAATTTCTTCGCCTTACACAAAACGTTGGACTTTTGTACACTTCAACTTGGCGAATTTTGCATCGAGATATGGAGCTGCCCCCTAGGGCAACTTCGTAGCTTTTAAAAAGAACACAAATTTGTCATTTGTTATTATGTAAACTTAGAATTCGTTTCTAAAATCATAAAATATAAAATTGTAATCGTAATTACTTTCGCAACTTTTTCTGAAAATTGCGTTCTTAGTTCTTAACCAGGAAATTTTATACGGATTCTCATACATGTCAGGCTTGAACGTATGCACTTATGAAGGCGACATCTTTTCAGTTTAGGATGGTTTGCATGTCAAATAAAAGCGGAGATGTTGAAGCTGAAAATTTGGAAAACCGTTTATCCGAAATATATTCGATTGTTCGATATAATTTTTAACTCTACCGAAAATAGTTGGGGCGATAATCTTGATAACAAATATAATTAAAAAATTAAAGGACTTCACATAGAGTCATTTCCCCTATGGATGCATTTCGTGAAGAAATACCAAAAAGAATTACCGCAAATGTGATAATTGAATATTTTAATATAGACTGTTTACCCGGGCTCGTGTTTACCTCATCTGCTTGAAAAAGAAACCGGCAACTTCCAAGAAAGATATTGGAAGTACCAACAAGACTCCGCGTTTTACAAAACGGTCCTACAAATAAGTAATGATTGCAAGATTTGGAATGTCATATCGCAACGTAGGTCAACTGGCAACACCTTTTGAAACGCGTTGTCGCAAGAGTGTTCAAAAAGCATCCCACAACCGGTATTTTTGAGCGAAACCGTACGGCGGTTATTTCAAATGAATGGTTGGTTGTCCGAATAGTAACTAACCTGCTGCGAAGTCGACTTTCACCATCGCACTTAAACAACGTTTGCAATTCAGCGTTTTCCCTACACTTGATGTTGTCTTCCAATATTTGAAAAAATCGAAGATCGATTTTGTTTGGCTTTTGATATGTTTGAAAATGCCGAATAATAAGCTTTTCACAAATCTCAAGAAGTGGGACTCGACTCGACTTTTACAAATTTTTTAAAATTTATGTAAAGACGAAATTTCGCCTTGGCTTTACATACATTAAAAAAAAAAATTTGTAAAAGTCGTGAAACTAATTGCATATATTTGAACTGCCCGAAAAATTGAGTAAGAGTGGTTTTTGGGATGTAGCGGGAACATTTATACCATAGACTGGAAGAGTCTGCAACAATGAGAAGGGCTCATAGGGGTTCCATAAGATATACATAGCTATTTTTGATCGTCGTGACAATCTGAGCTAACATAGACCTTTGTGCCCATTAGCCGGTGTAGTTGGGAGAGACACGATAGATAGCGCACCGCTTGAGGTTGCGGAAAGATTTAGTGCCTGCCTACCTAATGTGTTCTTATTTCACGGTCCTCAAAAAAAAATGCGTCCTGTTGCGACCCGACTATTATCTTAAAAAAATAATTAAAATTAACACAATTTGATATTTTTAGTTCTAAAAATTTGAATTTTACTATATTTGAAAAAAAAACCGAAAATAGACTTCTACACACTTGAAGGAGTCAAAGATCCGACATCTAACACGTTTTAAAGACCATCCGAAATTTTTAAAATCAACTATTTACAAATTTTGAAGTATTCGAAAATATGACTTTTTGTATCAACTAGATAACGATTAGTTAAAAACATAACATTGTGGAATATTTTTCGATAAAAATGTCGAAATTATGGTTTTTCCTATGTTCGAAAATGTCGAAATGTTCAGCCTTTACACATATTTAAAAAAAGTCGATTCTTCGTATACGAGTATTTAGAAAAGCAGAGAACTCGAAGAAGAAGAAGCTTTATGTACATCTAGAAAAAATAGATGTCGACCTTTTGGATCAACTCTAAATCCCTACGGGCCCTAAATCAACGGTCCAGCCAGTTTTGGATTAACTCTAAACCCCTACGGTCCCTAAATCAACGGTCCAGCCAGTTAGCTAATCATGAATGAACGCTTTTTCGTAGACTTAAAATTAATTTTGTCTTACAATGCCAACGAAGCCTATCGTATCGATAAAAATCCAATTAATTTGGCTGAGATTGCAAAAATTTATGCTGTTAAGGACAAACACTTTTCTTCCACTTCTTCACGAGATTTTGGATGGCAAATACGGGCCAACTAAACGTCGTTTTCATTGGTTTTTATTTGTATGTTGAGAACCTTGCTTCAGATATTCTAAGTAATCATTAAAATCTCATATCCTAGTCAAAGTTGTGGGCAGTGCCACAAATGAAAACTAGCATTCATATTGCCAATCGAGACCAATTTCAACATCCGAAAACAGAAAAATTATGACAGCTCTATAGCATCAGTCTGCAAGAAATAATTTTTCTCTTGAGAAAATTCGCATCAAATGAGTGCCATTATGCACAGCTTTACTAAAGCATTATTGGAGCACAAATTGCCAGCTAAAAACTGAATGATCTTCAATTGACAAACCAGCACCTAAAGGAATTCTTGTGAAATCTCAAGCGTTTAGAGCAGATACCAAAAAAAAATCCAGTATTTCTAGTTGCCCCCATCCCACTTTGGGGCTGGCAACAGCATCAACGATGTTTTTGCCAAACACCAGATAAAAAAAGCTAAAACGACAGGAAGATAATAAAACCGGCCACTTGAATTTCAATTGAAACCCGGGATAAAGTGACAATTCACATTTAGAACAAGTGTCTGGAGCGCACTAAACAATACGATGCCGCTATGGACAGTAGTTGTAAAATCGACACATTCCAACCGGCTTTAGCATCAACTTGCCTCAGAGCGCTCGAGGTATACATTCGTGAAACTTCTGCACCCAATCTATCAGCAAAAGATGTGCATGAAGTACCTTCAGAACCAGAAGTTTGGTTTTGCGTCAGCACTCTCTTTTTCTTAACAAACTATCTGCAGCTTTAGGAGTGTGGGCTTGAACCGCATTTGCAATGGAATCGGTAGTTGTATTTGGCCATGCAAATGCTTACTCTCAGTAATTCTGTTTCAGCACCTTTTTGCTCGCTGGTACAATCTTACACACAGACTCTCTTGGTAGGGATTTTCTTCTTGATTTCTTTTTGTTTGTTTGCTAGACAATGCAAATTGCAAAGGCGTAAAATATTTCGTGCTAATTTCACTATTTTGCTATATATCTGAAATTTCATTTATAGTTTTTCACGCACATTTTACACAATTTTATTAAATATATCAAAATAGTATCGTATTTTGTTATTATTTATAGAATTTTCTTAATTATTTTCACTAAATAAATCCGCGACCGAAACTGACTGAACACATTCGCACGCACACACACACCTTATCGAGAATTGAGAGCAATAAACGGAACATTTGACAGATGGGATACCATAGTCGATTTAAACTTGGTGGACGTCGTAAATTATTTGCAGTGATGCCATACCAATACAGATTATTATTGTTCGAAGTCGACGATCCGTTGTTAAATATAAACTAATGAAAATACTTTCGACTACTAAATTCTTGTAGGAACGATACAAAGTACACAAAGAAAATAAGAAAGAAAATTCATCAGTGTTTTACAGTTTCATCATTTCAGCGTTCAGACTGAC
The DNA here is from genome assembly GCA_019455685.1 of Philornis downsi. Lineage (NCBI taxonomy): Eukaryota > Metazoa > Arthropoda > Insecta > Diptera > Muscidae > Philornis > Philornis downsi. The sequence goes on along the minus strand of JAHXMU010000771.1, from coordinate 260,810 downwards.
TTATGTAGGAAATCGACGGCAATATGACATAACATATGACATTTCTTAATTTCGCTGCAACATGACAATAGTAAAAATTCGAACAATAATACAAATTTTTCCGATTTTAGAGTTGAAAATTTATACAAGGAAAGCTGGTAATGACGCTAAGTATGTTAACGACCCAACGATGGAAACAACGTAGTACTTACCTTAATTGCGGTAAAAATCTTAATAAGAATATTTAACCTTTTTTTGATAAATTTATCTAACAGATATTTGAGTAGTGTTTCTGTTCATTTAAAAAATATTTATTTTTTTACTTTACATGTCACTATTGATATATTTTTTTTTTCTATGTAATGTACATGTACATGAATTTCAAACAACATAATTTATTATTATATTTAAATGTTTTTTTCTTATATTATATTGTTATAATGTCAACCATACATAGACGATATCCGTTCTTGAAGGATAAATAAAAATAAAATAAAAGAAAACCGTGCTTTTTGCTTACGAAACCCGTACCTGCCGCGGATAGTACTAATGATATGTGTTTTTAATCTCTGTGGCATTTTAATAAAATTTGTCAATCGATTGTTCACTTACTTTTGCAAGTGTAGAACCCGTTATAAGACATCGAAGTGTGGCAACACCAGTACCGGTACTTATTGTGTGTAGTTAGTAGGCGACATTCTTTGTCAAGTTGTCCGCTTGTTGAATAGAAGCAAGAAAAACAGAAATAGGAGACACTGCTTAAGTTTAAACAAGATTTTCTTTGAAACTTGGTGTAAAGTTCCTCATTGCTTCCACGAAAGCTACTATAACGAGAATGTCTACGAATGGTCGGGGTAGATTTTTAAATCTGTTGGCCGAGCAGACGAACGTTTCGGCCGAATCTGCTTCCAGCGATGCACGATCGACCAAAGACAGTGGTTTGGGGTCACACTCTCCCGTGTCACAAAGCGAGTATCGGCGCATAGGACGCGGTAAGTTGATTGAGGAATTGGCGTCCTCGTATTCGCACTTAGCGTTGGGCAGCACGTGGGGTCGCGGCAGCTTAAAACAGTTTCCGAGATCTCCAGAATGCGTCACTGTGTATCCGTCCGGACGAGGACGGGCATCAATTTTTGAAAAGCTACAACAGTATGAGAGTAGCACAACTACAACGACTTCGGAGGAAGTTGAAGCCGAAAGCCATGCCACTGCGTCATCGGATGAGAAAAGGGACGTGAAAGGGGATGATGGATCAAAATTTTTTACGACGGTGAAGACAACACATGGCAGCAATGGTGCCCCGATCAAATTGGCCTGTAACTACATACGCTTGCGCTCGGATCCTAATAAGGGCGTTTACGTTTATGAGGTTCGTTTTATTCCAAATGTGGACTCCAGTACTTTAAGAATGAAATATTTAAACGAACATTGTGAGAAATTTGGTGGGGTCAAGACATTTGATGGAGTAACCTTGTACTTGCCTATTTTGCTGCAAGATAAATTAACCACCTTTGTGTCACGTAATAAGGCCGATGATTCCGAGATAGAAATACGGGTTTTGTATAAAGGAAGGGAGACCCTAAGGAATTGTATACACCTGTATAATGTTCTGTTCGCTAGAGTAATGAAAACGTTATCCTATGTGAGATTTGATCGCAAGCAATTTGATCCTACTTCGCCTAAGATTATACCACAACAGAAATTGGAAGTATGGCCGGGCTATGTGACAGCTGTGGATGAGTATGAAGGTGGACTAATGTTGTGTTGTGACGTGTCACATCGTTTGCTGTGCCAGAAGACAGTGCTGGAGATGTTGATCGAGATTCACAAAAATAATCCCAACACGTTCCAGGAAGTGGCTAAGAAGTGCTTATTGGGCAGTGTGGTCATAACGCGATACAACAATCGCACTTATCGTATTGACGATATATGCTTCGACAAAAATCCTATGTCCACATTCCCCACAAAGGATGGGGATATCACCTACGACGAATACTACATTAAGAATCATAATATTCACATACGCGACAAAAATCAGCCTTTGTTGATCAGTATAAAGAAACAAAGACAGGCCAATAGTACCCAAACGGAGGACATCGTGTTCTGTCTTGTGCCAGAGATCTGTTTCCTAACTGGTCTTCGCGATGATATGCGTAGTGACTTTAAATTAATGCGTGAAATTGCTACGTTTACACGCATATCGCCAAATCAGCGCTTGCAAGCGTTGGAGAAATTTTACACGAACATCAACAATTCGCCGGAAGCCAAGCAGATATTAAACGACTGGGGTTTGTCTTTCCAACAATCGTACGAAACTGTGCAGGGTCGCGTTTTTGACGAGGAAAAAATATATTTCAAAGAAAAGGCGTTCGGTGCTGGTCCAAATGCTGATTTTTCCAAATATGCCACTAATAACGAACTGTTGGATGTGGTACATTTGCATGATTGGCTGCTGTTGCACTGCAAGAACGACACAAAAGTTGCCCAGTCGTTTATGGATCAGGTGGAGAAATGCTCTCGTGCTTTTGGCATGAAGGTGCAGAAACCCAAAATTGTGGTTCTGCATAATGATCGTGTGGACACGTTCGTTAACGGCCTGAGAGAAAACATCAAAAAAGGTACCCAGATAGTGGTCTGTATATCGCCCACCAACCGCGAAGATCGTTACTCAGCCATCAAGAAGATTTGCTGTGCCGAAATGCCTATACCATCACAGGTGATTAACGCCCGTACCTTGTTTAATGAAGCCAAAAATCGTTCCATTGTCCAGAAAATTATTTTACAAATGAATTGCAAGCTGGGAGGTTCTCTGTGGTCTGTTAAGATTCCTTTCCGCAATGTTATGATTTGTGGCATTGACTCGTATCACGATGCGGCACAGAAAACTAATTCGGTGGCAGCATTTGTGGCCTCGCTAAACGAAACCTACTCTAGGTGGTACAGCAAGGCCGTAATACAGTCTAAAAGAGAGGAAATTGTTAATGGTCTGTGTTCATCTTTCATATCGGCTTTGATGGCCTACCAAAAGGAGAACAACCAATTTCCCGACAGTGTCATAATCTACCGCGATGGCGTGGGAGATGGTCAATTGTCGCTATGCGAAAATTATGAAATACCACAGTTCGAACAGGCCTGCATGAAAATTCTTAAACATTCGATCAAAATCACCTATATTGTAACCCAAAAACGCATAAATACTCGTTATTTCACGGCCAATGGCGGTAATGTGCAAAATCCTTCTCCGGGCACAGTGGTGGATGAAATCATTACCCGTTCAAATTACTACGATTTCTTTTTGGTCTCGCAATCTGTTCGTCAAGGCACCGTGAGTCCTACACATTATGTAGTTCTACGCGATGACTGCGCCTATAGACCGGACATCCTGCAGCGTTTGAGCTACAAACTTTGTTTTATGTACTACAATTGGCCTGGCACCATACGTATACCAGCCTGTTGCCAGTATGCACACAAAATGGCCTATCTAGTGGGCCAGAACGTACGTCGAGCTCCGTCCGAAGAATTGTCGCATAAGCTATTTTATCTTTAAGTGGAATCAGTTAGTTTTCTTTATGACGTTTACAGTTCAGTTAAGCTCTTTATATATATACTTTTTTTTAGTTTTACGTTATTGACTGAGTACAAAATTTATATATATCTAAGAAATATGCTGCTGACTGCCTTATATTATCAATCAATGTTAAGTCGTTAATATGTATATATGAATTTTGATGAAAGAAATATTGTAATAAATAGTTACAACTGAACATTTAGATTTGTAATGAAACTTACATTTAATTAAAAACGCCAACTTTGTTTGTGTGTTGGGACAAAGTCGTCAAAATACGAGCCAAAACTATAAGGTATAGTAAAATGAAACCCACTAGTTTTCCAATAGATAACCTTAGCTTTGTGTATCTCATTGTATAAGTACAATCGGGTTACGCTAGATGGCGTTAAAAAGCTATATTATATATATAATAAAAACCAAACATTTTTGTGATTGCTTGACTCAATATTATCAGTATTTTATAGTTTTTCTTCGATAAAGGCGACAACGCAAGCTAGACGCCTGAATATTTAATGGCCCTGATACTGTAATAGCCAATCACGTTCAAATTTGGTTTCATCGGTTCCGTTGCGCTAATTTTGGTGTGAAAGATGCACCACGCTCTGCAGGACCAACTTTTGAAGATGTCGACAGAATAATGCAAATCGTAAAGTCCCGCCGTCATGTTAGCATGGTTGGACCACGAAAAGAAGCTTGACATATGGGTGTTACTTTCGTTGCTGAATCGCAACAGAACGGGCACATTTCTGAAGCCGGTGGTGAATGGCGGAGGTAAGTGGATCACTTACGACAATGTCAAGCGGACACGGTCTGTTGTCGAATCACATTTGTGTACCGAACACCGAAATCAAATCAGCATTTGCCCTTTTGCTCTATATGTGATTTGTGTCCGTAAAGCAGGTGGACACCTCCGTTAGTACTTGAGAGATGTTCCGCCCCAAGCAAACTCCTGGTCAAGCTAGAATTGGCGGTAAGGAAAACTTTGCCGAGTTTTTGTTGGGATTGGCAGGGAATTATCTACTATAAGCTACTCCCCCTACAACCAAACTCTTAATTCGGATCTATACTATCAACAAGTGAGTTGATAGTATAGTGAGTGAGTTTTGTTTGGAGGTTCTTAGGCATTCATCTTATATCTCGGATCTGGCACCAAATGATTACCACCTGTTGCTGTATATGAACAGAATTGAATGGATTTGCTGACGAAAAATTTGAGAACAGAAGGTTGTGAAAATGGATTGTCCCATTTTAGTTCCGTATTTCGCAACAAACTTCAGGTCAATTTGTGTGCAATTGGTAAATTTTTTTTAAAGAAGTTCGATTTCAAATAGCTGAACGCGGGTTATCATCACCTGAAATGCAAAGGGCGTAATGGACATTTTTGTTTTATTTTTTTTTACAGACCTCTTTTTTTTTTGAAAGACGTTATAAACTGCGAAATAAAAGCTTTATAGAGGTAAATTTTTATACTATCTTTAGAACACAATGAAGAGTAACCGCCACCAAAATTTTGCTACACAGAATTAGTACAGAAATTTCAGTCAGTCGGACTGACTAACATTTACGTTCATTCAATATCCTTTCACGCTGTATCAAAAGTGTGCGGAGCGACAGTAGGGGTGTTATATATTGTTAGGTTCATATCGAACTTTGTTATTACAGCTTACTGTCTTCCGTTCAGAAACTGTAGAGATACCATTGAATTGTGCCAGATCAGCTAATTTGTATGTGATGTAACTTGAAAAGGAAATTCAAACCATTTTCATTCGAAGAACTAAACCTACTATAAGTCTTGTTCCTGCTAAAATATGTAAAATTTGGTTAAATTCAATGCAATACGTGAATCTAGGAATATTTAAGTTAAATTAGGTTACTTCTGTAGTAGTTATCAGAGAGGGCATGATCATCCTGTCGATTATTACACATTTACCAAGCGTTATTGCCAACAATTTAATTTGCAGCAGTTTATGAATTAGCGGAAAAAATAAATTTCGATAAACCGCGGTCTATTTGTACTGGAAATGTCATTATTGGGACTAACAGAATGCAATCCATTCTCTTTCGCTTGGGACTAAGTTCATCCAATGCATAATATGTGCTAAATTTGGCTGAATTCAGTGCAAATGCTAGAACGATATAATGCTAAGAAAATATGGATTACATCGGTTATTCGAATTGAAGGAATCAGCAGGGGTGTGATTAATCAGTATATTTCTCCCAAATTTTAACAACATTATGAATCAAAATGACGGACAGACCTCCAAATCATTACAGTTTACTAATTAGAAATTACAGAAGAGAGGTGGATTTTGAAAAGTCGACCGATTTGTGTGGAAGATACGAGTACTTGAATGGGAATGGCATCACAGTCCATTTTCATTCTCAGAACTAATTTCAAACCCATACTATGCTAAATTTGAATGCTTAATGCATAGCAACTGTTTGTAAAATATGAGGACAAGAATATATGAGTTAAATCGATTATTTGTATTGGAGATATCTGTAGGGGCCGATTTGTACGAGAGGTACCGGAATGGGTGTGGAATTTCCGTCCATTTTCATTGCCAAAACTAACTTTATCAAACTCATAATTTATGCTGTTTGGCTGAATTAATTTGCTGGAAAAATATGAAGCTAAGAAGCTATGGCTTAAATCGGTCATTTCTATGGCAGGTGGCAGAAGGAGTGCGGTTAGTAGGTCTATTATTCCCGAGTTTTACCAACATAAATTAATATGTGCGACAAACATGCGAAACCTTTAATTTCAAATTATTAGGAAAAGATTGAATTTCGAAAAATCGGCAAATTTGGACGGTAGCTACCCTAGGAGTGACGTGACGATGCAGTCTATTTTTAATGGCGGACTCTACTTTAGCAAACGCTTTAACGCTGACTGTATCTAGCGCAATTGGGTGAAAGATATGGACCTAAGAATAAATGGGTAAAGTGAAATAATACAGATACTAAATCGAACTGAAATTAGTTACAATGAATTGTACACCTATCTAGTTATATGCTTTGTGGAGTACGTCGTTCCCCACATCAGGTAAGTTTCATATTTATAAGGCCACCTATAACTTTGTTTTATTTGTGTAGCGGTACGTTTTTTGTTGTTATGCTGTTCTATCAAAATACTTGTTTGGACGAAATAACCATCCTCCATGCACACAAACTTTGGGATTTGTGCAGATAACGGTACTTTTATTTTTGCGGTAATTCTGTTATTGGCGTGTTTCACAATTATAGTGCCAAGTTTAATTAACGCATTTTCCACTATTATAATAATTTTAACAGTTCTTTTTTTATTTTTACGAAAAAAAGTACCAAATTTGACTGCCGTTTTTAGAAATAACATTAAAGATTCTATTTCGCATGCTTAGTAACAAATTCATTGTAATTTCTGGCTCAATTTCCATCCAAGCTTCCTCAATCGCATTTTTGAACTCTTGCACTGTGCTGAATTGACGATTTTCTTTGTACACCTTGCGACAAAGATACCAAAAAGGTTTTCTATGGGACTAAGGTCTGGTGATCTTGCTAGCCAGTTCATAACATTATTTCGTTTAGAGAAAAACTAGGATTTTGTCTCTCTGCTGGCGTGGTTTGCGCCGTTATCTTGTTGGAAAATCCAGTCTCTGTCTCCATTTTCATCCAGGAATGGGATAAGACTGTTTCTCCAAAACCTCAAGGATGCAAACTCCAGCTTCAAACATCCTGCTGCAGAAAATGCTGCCCAAACCATCACATTTCCACCTCCAAATAATAACGCCGGAAACCATCAGGACTATCTAAATTAAATTAAATATTTTTTTTTTATCCGAAAAAATTACCTACAATTTTTATGTTTACAACAAAAACAAATCGGTTAATGATTTTGTGTAGCTTATGGACGACAATTGTGTGTTCATATTTTTACCCCCGAAATCCACACGGTCAAGTTTGTCCTCAGCCTTTAAAGCTGGAATGCATCTCATTCATTCATTTCGTATAAAATTTGAAATCTTTAATGTCCGCAAATGGTGGTGCAACTGATATTTTTGACCACAATAGCTTGCAAGACGAGTAAACTTCTCGATATATTGCTGGCACTTTTTATGATTTGTCGCTCATCACAGTTAGAAAGTATTTTTTTCCTGAGCGCTTATTAAATACATAAGCGTCAGGATGTCGTAAAAATTTTTGATTGAGGCTATGGCTCTTGTCCAATTTGCGCTCAATTTCTCTTCCACTGCATCCTTCGTCCCTGTAAGCGATTATTTTACATATTTCGTGTTCTGTCAAACTTTTTCCTCGCGGCATGTATTTTTTATTACTGAATTTTACCACTTCTTCACAAAAACAATCATGATCTTATTGCTTGCACCTTTAAAACTCACTATTTCAACTTGGCATTATAATTGTAAAACACGCTAAAAACAGAATTATCGCAAAAACAAAAGTACCATTAACTGCATAAATCCCAAAGTTTTTTGTGCGTGGTTGTTTCGTCCAAACCAGTATTTTGATAGAACAATTATAACAAAGAAAAATTTAACTTTACACAAATAAAGCAAATTTATGGGTGGACTTATAAATATGAAACACATCTTACATCAACATACCGAATCAATTTAATAAACACGATTAGTCAATTTTGAATCGAACGATTTTTTTTTTGTAAAGAATCTTCTCCTAGCCCTCTGTTCGTGAAATACATTTTAAGTTGTAAACTAGATTTCGTCTTGACTTTATTTTATTAAAAAGGAAATAGAAACCCCTCTACAGCTTAAATTGCAGAAATTTGATATTAAAAGAACTATAAATCGTGAAAAAAATATAATATTTGTCAATGCTAGGTCACCACTAGAAATATGGAACTAAAATGTATCTATGAACAAGTAATAAATACCTGGGCTAAGTAGGTCATATGTTTGGGAGGTACTTGAAAGGTCTTTCTAAGGCAACGGTCCACAGATTAGGGGTTAGAGGAAGGAAATAAATTTCAGGAAATCGGTCAACTTGTATTGGAGGTGCTGCAAGAGAGGGATCGATGTAGCCTATTTACAATCCCTGGCTTGTAAAGTATCAGGAACTTTCATAAAGATTTATGATGGTATCTAACAGAGGGCCAGATAGACGCACAACGTCGAATCGACTTAAAAAGTTATGAGACACATTTGGTCAAACGACACTTTTTACATTTTCCCTCTGAATGCTGCATTTGTTGAGCGGATGGTGCATTAGTATCAAGGGCTCTGGTTTGAACAGGCTTTAATTCAGGTTCAATGAACAAAGTTATGAGAGAAATTATTCGATCAGCGTATGTACTGGCCCTTATAGCGTCATCCTAACCATTTTGACACGTTTTTTCACAGATTTGGGACTGTTTCCAAAAAGAAAAAGACCATATCCTGTTTTACTCAATACTAATATCCTAGGTAGATGCATGAGAGTGTTGAGATGAGATGTAAGTTTAACTTCCATTTAACAGATATTTTATCAAATTACTTATTAGGTCTTCACTCAATTTTTCAATATGATTGCCAACGGAACTTCAAAGATGATGTGAGCTGGACAACTTGATAATAATACCATTTACTGTTTTATTGCCAAAAATAGATTATTTAGTTTGCAGTTGTGTTTGCGGCAAATTTGTAACATTGTAAATTTATTCAATAATATTTTTGTGTCAGATTTTTCATACCAATATCCAAATCGACTATCACTTTCGATAAATTATTAATTGTTTCATTGTAGACTTCTCTACGACAAAGGACGTCTAAGTCGTCAGTATATGATCAACTTTATTAGGTCTTTTAATTTTTGTGCTAATTTCGTTAGGAGCGATTTGAAATAGTACGAATGACGGCGGAGATCCCTGAGGGATGTCATTGTCCAATGTGAAATTATTTGAGAGGGAATTGTTAATCCCAACTGTAAATGACACAGATTTGATGAAATGTAATTCTTTGGAACCTGTATGCCATGGTTTTAAGGCGTTAAGCACGACATGACTTCTAATACTGCAAAATGATATTTTAAAATCGATTACCAGAACAGTTGCATGGTTTTTCAACGAGATGGAATTTGTTATGAATCTGTTATACATATGTAATAGAATATCAGAGTATCCAAAATTTGGTTTAAACCTAATTTGATTTTTCGATTTTAAACAATATAAAATTCGGTATGATAAAATTCGGCATAGAAGTTTTGTGGCAGCACAAGGCTCTAACGAGATTGGTCGATATCTTGTTACTACAGTTTTGCTGTTGCTGAGTTTTTTTTTGGCTTTCAGACTTAAAGTGCTTCCCTTCTGCAGCAAATCATTGCAAAAATCGTGAATGATTTCACAAACTTTGAAGCATATCAAGTCAGTAGATATGTTATTTTTATTACTTCTTAGTTAGCTCTTCTTTTATTGGGAATATTTGAATATCCACATCCGATATCCATTTCACATATCAAATAATTGCTTCACAAGTATATGTATATATAAGCCACTGAAATTTTGTAAAAAAAAACATCGATTGAGAGGTTCATCCGCTGATTATAAACTCGCCATGACGAATTATTAAAAAAAAGTTCCCAACAATCATAAAATTTTTAGCCAAAATTTAAATATTGAAATTTTTGAACGAGTACAATGCCCGGTGATGAGAAGATATTAAAAAAATTGATTATTCGAAAAACTATTCAAGCGAATACAAAATTTATAAGGCTACAAGAAATCCACACACTTTAACCATGGAAAAGCATGCGAATCCTGTATTGTTGGTTTCTTTAGATTCAACTTCATTGATTTCTGTATAATAACCTCTTTAACTTTACCTATACGTTGGCCGTTGCTATAACTGTCGGTCGATATTTTCTTTTTGGCTGTTGTAAGTTTTAAAATAACAGGTCCAAAAAATGCTTTGTAATAGCCGATAACGTTGTTATCCTTGTTATAATTAGAAATAAAATAATACAGGGTTATCCATTTTTCTGTTACGAAAGTAAAGTTAAATAAAACATACATAAAACTATGCTTGGACCTTGCCATTATGTACGAAATACAATGCTATTGATATGACCGACGCTGAATTGGTTACAGCAGTGGATCCTTTTGAGGTAGTTTTTGAAAAAATGCTGCCCAATGACACCTCCAGACCATAGTGGGCACCGAACAGTCACTGTTTTCGGAGACAATGGCTTTTCCACAATCACTTCTGGGTTTTCCGAGTACCATATGCGACAGTTTGTTGACGTAAAATCCGAGTGAGAAATTAACTTTATCGCTGAAGGAAATTTTGTTCGCCTGAAAGACCACGTTTAAGTCACCACATTTATAATAAATTTTAGTTATTTTTACGTGTTCTTCGGTTGTTAAACAATCCATATTCGTAAATGGCTTACCTTTCGTTAACTAAATAACACTTCCGATGACAGGTATTTAACAGATGACTGCCTTGCCAGGCCGGCGGTTTTGAAAACACTAAATAGATAACCCTGCATT
>JAHXMU010000771.1:137131-238460 GCA_019455685.1 Philornis downsi | reverse complement strand
TGTAGTTAACTGTGTGTGTTCAATCCGGTACATTTTAATCCAAATTTTGAAATTATAATTGTTTAACATTTTTAAATAGCTGTATTAGTAAACTATTTCGGAGTGGAAAAAAATTCTGCACATATTATCCTTTTCCATTTAATCAACTTTTGCCACAATTATGTTGACTATTCTATGATATGAAACAAGATTAAGAATTGATAGCTGAACACATTGAATGCTTAAGAGTAATAGTTGGCATAATCTGCTTGCTCCCATTGCAGATAATCTTTAGAGAATTTTCCCCAAATATGGTATTGAAGAAAACAAAGTTTTTCATCTTTAGTTTTAATTTTTTTACAGATTTTGTTTATTGCACAAAATACAATGTACACTTGATTTGTCGCTTGTGTGTTGTTGGTTGATTCATTATAAACATATATTGTTATGTATTAACTATAAATGTAATTTGAGTAAATTTTCAAATTGAGGGATATATTTTTTTGCTTATTACTCATACATTAAACAAAAAAAGGCCTCTATATATCCCCAATATTTTACAAGGGGCCCGACCTTTATTTTATGACAAACACAATTATTTGTTACTGTTTTCTAAAATTACGTACAGCTATAGATTTAAATAAGTGTTAGGAATACTTAATAAGTAAAAAATGAAGACACTTTTAAATAGTATTAATAAAAATAACAATAAATTTATGGGTTTTCAGATTGTGTGGGAGGGGTTTTCTGCTATACACAAATTAACAACTAAAATAACAAATTTACATAAAAAGTAAATAATAGTATTAAACATACAGAGTAGGGGTAGTAGCAGTTGTAAAAGGAAATACATATGTTCATGAAAGATGTGTGAAGAATATCGTTTAGCGTATTTGTTTTCCAATTTAAGATTTAGAAGTTAATTGAAAAATAAAAGGACAATGGGGGATTCTGGGGTGTATAAATAATAACTACAATAAAAGATAATACATGGAAGAGTTTTGTTTTTCAGGAGCAGGTTTTTTGGGGGAAGGGTGGGGTTTAAAGAAAATTAAAAATTCCAATAAGTGAAAGCTCAACAAAAACGCAAGCTATTTTTTCTATTTGTAAATATAGTAGTTTGTTGTGTTAAACAAAAATAGTCTACAAATATTTAATTTTTGTTTAAATTATGTAAAATTATGTAAATTATTTTTATATATATTTAATGTGTGTTGGGTAGTAGGGTTGCTATTTACATGGGATTTTAATTAAGACTATGATTTTTTTTAAATTTTTTTTTAATAAATTACATTCGTATAATTGCAGAAGTCTTAGAAATTTAGGTTCATATTAATTTTTATATAGGAGTTTGTATATTTTTTTTTGTTTTTAGTATTGAGTAAAAAAAAATGTTCACAGTTTGAAGGGGAAATTTTGCAGATAATTTCATATGTTTTCGGCACAAAGTGGCGAAATTTTTTTAACCCAAAACCACGGGACTCAATGAACGCATTTTATTAGATACTCTAATTTTTAAAGTATATATTTTGCATCAAAATTTGGCAAACGTTATCTACAGTTTTTTTTTATATCTTTAGTTACCGATATATTGTTTCCCATAACGTCTTTTGATGCATTCAACACATTTTCATTAAAAGCCCAGCAGATTTGGTACATAACCATGCCATTGGTTTAAGATCTATTCTTAAACCTTTAGAAGGCTCTTTTTTTTCTTTTTTTTTGTTTAATTTATAACCTAATAATATTAAAGAAGATTATTTATACAAAAATTGTTTTCATTCATAAGGCACAATTAGTTTTGTTTGTTACTTCAGCATTTTGCATTGGTATTCCTATAATTTGATAAAAAAAAGAAAGGAAATCCATAACATTGCTTGCTACGAGTACAAAATAATGGATATACAAAGTATTTGTCGCGTCGGAAATAAAGTTTATAAAATCCTTATTTCCTAAATAAAACTGTTGTGTTTGTTAGGATTATAATATTTACATTAATTAAATAAATTAATATTTATCTTTCATTTGTTTCCTATCAAATTCTTTAGCTTTTAGCTTATATAATAATCTCTGGCTTTTTTTTAAATAGTTGTATGTATCTTCTCTATTCTATACACTATCTATCTCTTGATCTCTCTCTATAAAACATATAATTTTGTGTAGCTTTCTGTTGAAAGCTGAATTTCCAATCGGAAATCCATCTAGATTTTTTTTTTCATGCTTTTACACTTCAACACCATAAGTACGATCGATTACATATTCGAAACGTTGTTCCTCTTGATCTTTGGTGTTTTCATCGGGTGATATTTCATTGGTTTCTGCATTAACTGCTGCACTACTGTTGGCAGCTGCTGCGGCTTCGGCTGCGGCGGCCGCTGCGGTCAATTTAATGGTAGCAGCTTGTCTTCTACTGGTGGAGCTGCCACCACCACTGTGATTCTCATTGAGATTCTTATTTCTTATGCTACTGGCTACGAGAGCCGTATTAATGGCAATTGCTGTTTCGGCGGCATTATCTTCATCGTCGTAGTCATCTTCTTCATTCATCTCCTCCTCCACTTCTTCTTCTTCCTCAATAGGATCTGCTTCGGATAATATGAAATCGGTAGGTAGTTCGGGGACCGACAAACCTTTGCGGGTGAAGAATGATATCTTTTCTCTGTAGAAAAAGAAACATTTGTATTTAGTGGAAATGTTCAGACATGAGGATTTCTCATGAATTAGTCAATGAATTAGTCGAACTAGGGTTTTTAAGGAAAATATTCTTACAGAAATTTTAAAAATGTGCTCTTTTGTATGAAACGAAGATTTTTTTCTTACAAGAAGATGTTGCGTTCACTATAGCGGATGGTTTGTTGGATATCAACAATACGTGAGACGAATCGAGAAATGTCCCATCACAATTAGATGGAGAAATTGGAAAATATCATTCAAAATGTAATGCGATCACCACGAATGATGGGGCAAGACACTTTCCATGTATTCAAAACAAGGTCAGAGTATTGGATTCGCTTCTCAACCAACAAAATTTGTAGAAGTTAATGCCCTTCAAGCAACTTCCGGATTTGATGGTTCACTCTTAGTTTCTAAGATTATGGAACTTTTAAAAATTAATTACACTAACTCCAATATAGTGCACAACTTCCGATAGCATTCAATAAAGAGCTTAGATTAGAACTGTCAATGAACTATTTGTTTTGCCAACGGTTTTATCATCGGAATGGATTGGACTCATTTATGGTGATTCTAAATTGGAAACGGTTTGTTAAATTTGATTATATATATTTTTATATTTTTGCTCACATTGGAATGCTATATGTGCCTATAAAGTTTTTGAAGTAATGATAAACGCATTCATTATAATTAATACATATTCTGTGGTTTGGAAAACTGCAATAAGAAGTTGCGATACACATTTATTCTGATTCATTCAAATGTTGAAACTAAACTTTAAATGGTCTGCAACAATATGCAAAGATTTTCGGATCTCACGAGCATTACTAGACAAGGACAAAGGACAAATATTTTATAAATTCTATAAGAATTTACATTCTCAATGGACCTTAAAAATATTAAGAGAAACAAATTTCTGAAAATATATCTGTGGTCACAACCCGTAACAGCCTAACTCGAGTTAGGACACAATTGAGTTATTAGCACCATCGTATTCAGCGTACCTAATTTTATTGGCTATAAATTTTTCATGTTTGTATCTCTTCTAGGAAGGCAATTAATCCTAAAAAACCTAATAGCTTAAGTTATTTTTCTAAATGACTGTTTCGGCATAACTGCCTAAGTCAATTTAGGATTACAACAAATATAAACATTATTTTTTCATCATTGCCTAAATCAACTTAAGTCGTTAAGTCTTTAAACTTTATGAATTCTTATATAGGAATAACAACATAACTCAACATGAGAGGTCGAATCTGAAATATTTTGACCTAGAATAATAATTTATGTCAATTTAGGCGCACTTAAAGTTTTTTATTTAACCTGGAATAATAGCCTAACTCAACTTGAACTTTTTGACTTTTTTTCGTTCAACAATTCATAAGAGTCTAAGTGTCTTTTTCGATGATATCTTTTGACTGCGAGAATAAACAAAAATTTTTTGTTAACAAAAATTAAGTAAAGAAATTCGTTTCCTTGGAATCTGTAGCAAAGTTTTCCAAAAAACACCTTCTTCTGATTTTCAGTGAAGATTCAAAACTTTAAACTCCTGTACTGAAAATATTGAAAAACAGACTTAGGCTGTTATGGGTTGTGACCATTTTGAATGTTTCTTAACAACAAAAGTAACATAAAATAATTTTAAATCACCAAATCAAATTTTATATCAATTAATTTGTGAAATTGTATAGGAAAACTTGATAAAAAGTAAAGTTTTCGATCGATAGACAAAAACACAAATACATTATTTGTGAAGATCTTTTTATAAGAAATTTTTACATTGCATAAATTTTTTGCAGTACTTTCGAGTACTAAACAGTACTAGACAGTTCCATCAAATTTACTCATTTTGGGAAACTCCTTGCAGTATAATAAACAGATTGATATTTGAAAACTATGCTCTATGCACCATAATTTTACATTTTCAATATTTCAATACTTACTTGAATGATACTAAATCCGGACAACCCTTCGGAACTTTTGTCTTGCGCAGTTTGTAGATTTTCTTTGTGGTCTTCAATAACAATTTTTGCAGCTGTTTCTCTTCGGGACATTTAGCTGGATCGGCTCGTTCCACCAATCTTTGGAATTCCTCATTTTCAATAGCCCAGGCAGCAATTAAAGGATCTTTATTATCACGGGCTTTTTCCAAACTGGAAATGAAAAATTAGTGTAATCAATAATTTTACAATCTTGTCTTTATCTTTGCGCTAACTTACACGTCTTTAAGATTTTGTAATTTGGCAATTTGATCATTAAGGAAATCTAGTTTACTATGTTGAGCTTGCAGATCCAATTCCAAATCCAAGCTAGTACGTGGTATATGAGTATGATTCAGTTCTGTGAAATGGAATTATGCAAATGAAGACAAATTAATTTTTCAACATGCTTCAAATTTTAGTTAAAAACGTACTTGTGGCAGTTTTTGGCGCTTTAGTATGGAACCTCAAGGATCGTCTTTCAACAGCTCCACGATGGAAGGGATGTGGTGTCACTCCAAAATGCATGGCAGAGTCGGAATCACTGCGATTTAGACGACAGATGTAGCGACCTTTACCAACTGCCGCCGAAGGTGTAAACGTTTGTGACCGCTTGACGGGCCTATCATCGGCCGCTTGTTGAGCCTGTTGGGATCGTGATTTTTCAGGAGGGAATGCACATTCGGTATTGGTTTCTTTGTCCACATACTCTTGCTTCATGTTGTCCATGTAGGCGTCCAACATTTTCTTAGTGAAGTCTGAAAATGTAGACATCAGATGTAAGAATAGATTGCCCTGGTGCCTTTTCACTTGTTAAACTTACCGCTTCCTATAGCTCCTTCTAATTCTTCATCATCGTCTTCTTCCTCCTCCTCATCCTCGTCTTCTTCGTCGTCTTCGTCCTCATCTTCATCGTTTTCCTCATCATCTAATCCGAAATTTTCTCTTACATCTTCGGCAATTTGTGCCTGCATTTCAAAAGGCGGCGCCTGATTGCGTGTGAGGGTAGAGGTTTGAGATGAAGTGATTGTAGATTCATCAGAAGATTCTTCTTTGCAGTTATTTGAGGCGTGAGTACTTGTGGGACCATGTGACCCACCATTATGATGTGTTGTACCGGCTGTTGCCACTGCTACGGTGGCCGCACTTGTTGAGGGCATATCTATAGGTTCAAATGTCGGCATGAACTTGGAGCTTAAGACATTATACCATTTAAGTGTGGAATCTTCGGGATTGAATTCGGCCATACTAATTTGCACAGTCCCCTGGATTTATCAAAAAAAAAAAGTACTTAGGTAAGTGTACATTTTAGACTTTGTCGGAGTGTTGTTCACTTACAATAATTTCCTCCTTTTGACCGGTCATGCTTACAACTGTGACATGCAAACTCTTGGTTAAAAGTTTACCCAGGGATATGGGTACTGCAAAGGTATCATTGAATACAGGTTTTTGGAAATCCGACATAGCTTTTGTGCGTATAGATGTCAACGAGTTTGGCAATAAAGCGGCGCGTAGGTATCTACAAATGTAAAAATACAATGTTAAGTAAGCACGTTTAAAATGTTCGAAAATTTTATTTCGATTCTGATTGAGGAATTTCTTCAACTCAATATTTTCGACTTACACTTGTGAATTTTCCGAAGATGCCGACCATAATGCTGACAAGTTATTCGCACGTTCCAATGATACCACCAGAACTCCTTCTTTTTTCAAATATTTTAGACCAATCTGAACTTGAGCCAATTCCTTACGTGGCAAATGGGCTCGGGACGCCTCGAACACTCCTGAATCACCGGCCACAGATTCATTGCTGACAGCCGCAGACACGGATCTTGTATTGGACGTCGACGAGGAGCGACTCAACATTTCTTGGGGTAGATCTAATAAAGAAGGCTTTTCCGAAATGGGAGATAATGGTGCGCCCAGGTTTAGAGGCGCCGACATATTGAGTTTCTGTAGTTTGGCCTCTAACATCATACAATCCAAGACGGTTGTATCCAAGTCGCAAGGATTTGTTGCTGATCTGTTGTTGGTATTCGACTGTTGATAGAGCGATTGCAGCACGGCACCTGCATTCGCATAGGTAGGTTCTTCTTTCAGCAACTGTTGCTGAGAGCCATTTTGTTCAGAGGCGGGATTGTATTTCATTGGGGATGCGGGGGGTGTCTCCATGGACAGACTACTGCGCGGAGACAAAGAGATTTCATAGGATTGCTGTTGCTGCAACGGCGGATGATGGCCAAGTACATGTTCCTGGTTTTGCTGTAATACCGCCTGAACCTGTTGTTGCTGCTGCTGGAATAGCCTTTGTGAGCGGCGATGCAAATCTACCACATCGATTTGAGGATCCACCGCAAAAGGATCCAAGTAAATATCAGTAAAACTGAGGGCACTTTTACTGCTCGCCGTTGACAATGAGCCTAAACTGGAACCGCTGCTAATAGAAAAGGTGCTTTCCGATGAAAATGATTTCAAACGTTCTTCCAGCATTTTGGTGGACTTCAAAGCCTCTTGTAATTTGTCCAGCAGCAATTGTTTCTCCTCATGAAAACGCAGGCGATTGTTTATCTGTTGATTGGTTGCTTCATACGCTTCCTTGAGGTCTTCTTCAAGTTTCCTTCTTGTCTCTTGTATGACATGAATCTCTTCGGGCGTTCTTGATTTCAGGGATATGCTATTTAGTTCATTAAGCAGCTTTTCTTTCTCCTGTATCAATAATATACGGTCTTTATCCGACTCTAATTGGCCCGGTTCAATGCGTTCCACATGATCAGCCAATTGCTGTTGCAGCCGGCGGATATGTTTTCTCCATTCTGTGTACTGCAGTTTTGTTTTAGCCATTTCTGCGAATCTGGCACCGCTGTTCAAATTATCGCCCGGACCGCACAAATCCGTCTGTGAAGCTACACACACCCGATCGAACGGTGACGAGGCATTCATGAGTTCCGCATTTTCCTCATTGATTTGCTGGCGACTTAGTTCATTCTTGATTTGTCCAAGACTTCTTATCAATTCCTCACGGACTTTTTCGCCCGATACCAAAGACTTGTGGACTTTAAGCATTTCCTCGCGTATGGCCTGAACTTCAGCAATATCGTAACAACCATTTTGGCGAGCATTGATCTTTTCACCCACCGAGTAGAGAGTATTCATGCCACGTTGTGTATAGGAAATATCATTGGTAATGTGATTGAGTTCTTGTTTCAGTTGACGCACTCGCTCTTTGGCCAACTTCAGATCGGCACGTAATAGTTCGGGATCATGACGACTCATGGAGGAGGTCGATGAGCATACTGGAAGTAGAAAAATAAAACAAAGATTAGAATTATAATTGGAACAGCTGGATTGTGTTGAAAACAAGATTAAATACATCTAGTTATGCCAGTTCTATGTTGTTGGGGTGTGTAAGTTCGTAGATGTTAGTCTAGATCAAAATGTATTTTAAAACAAGCGGCTATTTTTCTCTGGCACCCCGTTGTAAGGAAATAGTATGTATTTTTATTTTTTTAAATAGAGGAGAGTTTCAGAGGAAAACGTGTTCCTTAAGAAGCAATTCTGTACGAAGTGCAAATTGCCTTAAAACAATTCTACATGAAATGGGCTGTAACAATTTCCTACATGCAAATGATCTTTATGATATAGTTTTGTTTAAAAAAAATGTATTTTCAATTATTTTTCTTTACAAAAGCTACTTCATAAAAAGCTTCTCCGTATTCAATGTTTCTTTTTGGACATTTTGTCTTTGAAACACGTGTTCTTGACCATTAAAATGTTTTCTTTGAGACATTTTTGTTCATCATCTAGGGTATTTTTGTATATGGAAAGATTAGTGCAGACAATTTTGCATTCTTTTTATTATAAAATAGGTCTTATCCGACACATTCATACACATGAAAAGTAATCCCTCAGAAATGTTATTGTAACAAAATGACTTTCAGAACATTTATACATATGTATCTCTCATCACTTTGGGGGTATAAAAAGTGGAATGCATTTCCGAAAACTTTTCTATATGAAAAGTTCCTCCTCAGTCGATTATCTTTATGAAAAATTTATTCTGTATCACATTTCTGTACGAAAAGAGTTGCCTTAACCATACATAGAATTTCTATAAGAGAATTGGGAGCCATTCTTCAGGGAACATTCTGTTCTAAGAAACTTTTGACACTAAACGTGTCTTGTCAAAATGAAAAATGTCTTCCAATATGAAAACTGTTCCCTTAGGCACAATGGTGTATGTTTTTTTAAATATCTACATAATTCTCTATATGAATGCCTTTGCAATATCCTTGGGATGAAAAGTTCTCTATTTCATGACCTTTCAGACCATTTTCGAAGCTTTCAGATGAAATTTGTCTTTTTAGACTACGAAAATGATTCATTATTAGGGACTGACCATTTGTTTAACTAATTGACTATACTTACAACTACTTCTGCTGGCTGCCAATTTATTCAAGTTATTATACTCCTCTTGGGCTATCAGCAATCTCTGTTGTTTAATATCATACATTTCACGTTTGTTCTCCAGCTGATCTTGAGCCGCCGACAAATAGTCGCGTAACATTTGTTCCTGTACGCTCTTCCATTCTTGGCGGGGATCTTCCAACTGTGTGGTTTGTGCTATATGATTGATGTAATAACGTCCAATGTTCGGATCGTAGGCCTCTTCCCAACCGACTGGTAATTCATCACCCACACAATCTTCAAATGATTGCGGTTTGGTATATCTATGAGGAAAAGCAAAATAGGCAAAAAGGAAATTAATTAATATCAAATGGTCTAATAAGTAAAATATTTGTATGATTAATTCTATAAAATATTATATACAAATCGAAAAGTTATTCAAAAAATGTTGTTGTTCATCAAGAGCATTTCCGGTTTTTAACGGAAGATTTGGTTAAACTTTTGTATCGCCGTTTTGGATAAATTTATTTAAAAATAACAAATCAAAACTTGTTTCATCACCTTATGCGAATATTATTGAAAGATATATCTTGAAGATGAAGACGTGCTTTAACACTAGTTACACCGGAAGACTTAGGATTTAAATAAATAGAAGGTCAGGATGAATGTTGAAAGAAAACAAAAAAACATTAATTTTATGGTGTAGCAAAGCAGTTTGTAAAATTAGAAAATTTTCTAAATTTTTAAGTTGAACTCAGTACTGTTTTTACTTCTCTTCTTCTCTTTCTAATGCTATCAAGTTATTTTCTGTGGAAGTATTTTCAATTTTGGCTTATATAGTGTTAATTTAATCTGAATACAAAAAAAACTAAAAAAGTTTAACATTGATAAGATTTACAATTCAAATTCATAGTAGCCTCATAAAAATTCTTGGCATTTCCTCTCTAACGAGCTCTCATGTACGAGTATATATACAAACACCGTAAAAATATCGTTTGCGTTATTTTTTTTTTCTCTAATTCTATGGTACACATTGTGTCTTGTTGCGGTTTTAATTTCGCAGTTTCTGAAAAAATAATCTAAATAGTATTTGTTTATATTTTTCTCTATGGACTAGGACAGTTTACTTAGGTGGTTTCTTTGAATTATGATAATATTTTGATGGAATGTACACACGAGTTTTGAAATTCCTAAATCAATTATTCATAAATGATAATCAAGTTATTAATGTGATTTGATAGTTGTGGTTTATGCCTCTACAGGGTAATCATAGGCATAGATAACCGATTTTATTAAAAAAAGAGGGAAAAGTTTCTGATGCAAAATAAAGAAGCTTAAATTTAAGAGCTAAAGTTCGAATGATAAAATCAAAATTATTGCATATAAATTGAATATATTTGCCTCAATTTACCTAATTTATCCACATAGCCGGGATTTTTTTCGGAAACCTTTACCTATGATGGTTATGACGATCCACACCCCATTTGGGCTCTTCAGAAGTTTTCCTGTGCGATGGTCACGACGATCCACTCCCATTTTGATACCTCCAATACAAAATGACAAAAATCGTTTTTACGCAAATAATTTAGAAACTGTATGCTGTTCATACCAGCAACATTGAAGCCCAAATTATTGTGTTTGTCATAACTTTTGAAATAACTGCTCGAATCCTCTGGCACTTAGCACACTGTAATTTTTTCCTGTGCTCTAGCTTAGGACTGGCAGATTTGATGAAAATCACCTTTTCGCCTATAATCTGAACTTAATTTAACAAAAAGTTAGACAGCCCAACGCCTCTTTTTGTACTCCCCTAACATCAAAACTTAAAATTTTAATTTTTGCCATTTGTAGTCAGGCTTTGTTTAAAAAAGTCGTTCAAAAAAGTGTGCATGCCAACTATCGCGGTAACAGTGTTTTTTACCCATCGCTTATACACCTTTATAGGATGACACTGAGTGACACGAAGCTTTCAGCCTTTGCTCCACCTATTCAGCATATTGTTGGAGGTGATTATGAACAAAGGTGCAACTAACACGACTTGTATGATATTAAATAAAAGCCATAATCAATTGCGGATAACATAGATATTATTGTCAGAAAACTACAAGATGTTACTGCGGCCTTCTCAAGCATTGAGAAGGAATTAGCAAAAAAACGGATTTGGTATTGAACGTGGACAAAACAAAGTTGTTTGTTTTGACGAACAAAGATTCTACTCGTTTGATGAAGAAAACCGATGACCGATGGCCGATGATTTTAATGTGGAAGATTATTGCTTGGATTATACTCGTTTGATGAAGAATTCATCCACGCGGAAGATTATTGCTTGGGAACAGGTTTCACAATGGCCTAAGCAGGCGATTTATTGTGCGGATGGACCCAAATTTTCTAACAAGAAAAGTCTTCGACAACGAGCTCATTAGGCGACAAAAAAGAGGGCGACCAAAACTTCTTTGGAAGGACAAGCCTTTGGAACTGTTGTCAAAACTTGTTGTGATGAATGGGAGAAGAAGCGGCCGGCATTATATTCTACGTGCCGCATATAATAGATAGGAATGTCTATTCTAGTCTCCACCTAAGTAAGTACAAGGTTATCCATTTAGTGGTTTCAAAACCGCCGGTCTGGCAAGGCTGTCAGCTGTTAAACGCCTGTCATCTGAATTGTTATTTATTTGGTGAAAGGTTTGCCATTTACGAATATAAGTCGTTTAATAATCGAAGAATGCGTAAAAATAGTTAAAACTTACCACAAAAGTGTTGATTCGAACGTGGGCTTTCAATCGAACAAAATTTTCCACAGCGATGAAACTCATTTCTCACTCGGTGGTTGCGTCAACAAGCGAAAATGTCGCATTTGGGGCTCGAAGAACCCAGAAGTGATTGTGGGAAAGCCTTTGAATCCGGAAAAAGTGACTGTTTGGTGGGCATTATGGTCTGGAGGTGTCATTGGACCGTATTTTTTCTACAGTGACACTGAAAGAACTAATTCAGAGGCGGTCACCTAAATGACGTTGTATTTCGTATGTATATTGTCAAGGTCCAAGCGTTATCATGACATGAAAGTTTCATCCAAATCATACCTTTACTTTTGAAAGCGAAAAATGGATAACCCTATACGTAAGTCAGCTGGGCTTCCAAACGAATAATATCATCCTAAATAGTTTTGCCATGAACCTGGACTAGCATTAAGTACCAAATGTTTCGGATCATTTGTTTTTTGTACAAATTAAAAAATCAATCTGTTACATTTCCGTAATTTAAATAGGTTGATGGTATTATTAGGCCAGTTCACCTGACTAAAATTTGTCTACTTACTGGCTTATTGAACATACCAATAGTACTGCAATTCCAACACTACTTCGGAGAAAATTTTGAAATCGAAATTTTTTTAGTGATTTGATTTTTGTATTTCATTATCTTGCATTATTTCAATTTCTTCTTTAACATTTCAAACTGTTGATGTAATTTTCACACCCAACAATATCAGTATTTAAATTAATCATAAAAACGAGGGGATAGAATCATATTTATAACACATGCCAATGCTATAACATGATCCATTTCATGAGGTGAACATATGATTTATTTATAAATTATTTATACAAAAATTCGCTATTAAGAATTCTTGGAATCCGACGTCAGCAATACGGACAATACAGACAACACAGGTGGACATTATGCATGGCGGCGAGTACTATATTTCACATCTTTAAAAATTCTTAAAAAAAAAAATGTTTTCCAAAACAAAACAGAGGAATGGTGTTACCTCGAAATATATATGTATGTCTATATATATGTATATATATATAGACATACATATATATATTATATTTACGTAGATATGTATATAAAGTAAACAAATGTTTCCTCAACTGAAAAAATAGAAATTCAAATCAAACTAAAGGAATTCCAATTTTTTTATGTTTATTATACATTCGAGAATTTATGGGTTTTTAAATGCTTTAATTAATATGCGTGGTGGGATGATTATAGGAATTATTGCGTTTTATCCGGAGAATGGCAGACTTGTGTTAGAAAAAAAAACGTAATACGTATTGATTTAGGCTTACTAACATATATGTACATATAAGTAACTATAAGTGAAATATTTTAGTTATATTTGTGCAGTTATTATATTAGATGCGCAACTAAGTTCCCGTTGTTTGCCAATAGATGGCGCCAGCTGTAAGTTCTAATTGATTCTGCCATAACCTAAACGTCATGAGCCAAGCTTGGGCATATGATAAACATACCGCCTCGATACAATAGTGATTTTTTTTTTGACGCCATATTCTTTTGGTTGTGTGAATATGTATGACTCTGTGCCAAATAATCGTCATGTGCGGGAAGTATTGATTTTCTTCTTTCAATCGAAGAAAACGGCGGTTGAAGCTGATCGAGAGCTTCAAAACGTTTACGTAGATGCTGTTTTAAGTGAAACAACGTATGGAGATTGATTCCGTCGCTTTAAAGACGGTAATTTTGATGTTGACGACCGTTAGCGTGAGGGAAGACGAAAAACCTTCGAAGTTACTGAATTGACGGCATTGCTTGATGGGGATCCGTGTCAAACACAGGTAGAGCTTGCTTCAGTATTAGGAGTTACCTGCCAAGCCATTTCAAATCGATTGCATGCGTTGGGGCAAGGAACTTGGGCTCCTTATGAGTTGAAGCCAATGGACGTTGGGCGTCGTTTTTTCGCCTGTGAACTAACTATTTGAGCGACAAAAAAGGAAGGGGGTTCTTCATCGTATTGTAATGGTTGATAAAAAAAAATTGGCCCATTACAGCAATCCAAAGAAAAGAAAGTCAGGGGGATTGCTCGATCATGCTTCTACATCGTCGCCTCGGCCGAATATTCATGCTGCAAAGGTTATGCTCTGTATTTGGTGGGACCAGGTCGGTGTTATTTATTACGAATTGTTGAAACCAAGTGAAACCATCACTAGGGATCAGTTTCGACTTCAATTAATGCGACTGAGCTAAGCTCTGCGCGAGAAATGCCTACAATACGCAAAGAGGCACGAAAAAGTGACTCTTCAACATGACAACGTTTGGCCTCACGTGGCCAAGCCCGTTAAAACCTACCTGAAAACGCTGAAATATTCATATTCTTCAGATATTACTCCGTCCGATTATCACTTGTTCCGTTCGATGGCACAAGGTCTGGCTGACCAGCAGTTCCAATCACGACACCAAGGAATGGCTAGATTCGTGGATAGCTTCAAAAGATGAACAGTTTTACGGTGACGGAATTAGAGCTTTCGCAGAAAGATGGGTAAAACTAGTATTTAGGGATGGGCAATACTTTCAATGGATCATTTGTAAACATGTTTTCACAATAAAGTTGAATTGTTATAAAAAAAAAAAAATCGGCAAGGACTTAGTTGCGCACCTAATTTTAGATGTCTTGAACCCAAATTAAGCCATATATAGGAAGACAGTAACCGTTGGCTGGGAACCAATTTTTAAACGGTATGTTTTCCCCATATTCAAAACTTTAATATTTCTTGCGTTAATATAATTTACATTAACCTCAATATTAAATATCCTATGCCTTAAAGTCGCACTAAAGTCCTGAACCCATTTTGGTATTTATTTTTATTTTTATTTTTTTTGGTTGTTTTGATTTTCAACAAAAACAAAAAAAATCTGTGTTATCCCCAAATCATTAAGTTATGATTAATTAATGTGGGTTAATTATCTAAATGATTCCGAGAAAAAAAAATAAATATCATCAGTGTTTTAGTGCATATTTGTCATTTGCGCAAAAAAAAAAGACGTGACATGAATTTTTAGTGATGGCCCTGCGTGCGTTCACACGTTTAAAGTTTGAAATCCTCAACCGATGGTATCTCATTGATTTGTTGATAATGCGTAATTTCCCAAAACAGCAATTCCATCAAAAAAAAAAAAAAGAAAAAAAACAAAACAAATTCGTAGAAAGTAAATAAAGTCAATTTACTCGGGGTGGCACATGAGTAAACTTTTGAGATTCCTTGAACCATGTTATGCTAGCTTTTTATTTAATTTATAGGTATACAAACGTCTGTGGAAGTCAATATACTGTAACTATTGGTCAAATAAACAAAGGATTGAACCATTCCGCATGACTGATTCAAAAGTGATTTGGTCTAACATTAGCCTTAGGCGTCTGTCACACGCCGGAGTAATTTTCTTTATATAATTACAACTTAGTTAAAATAACGATTATCATATTAAACCTGTACAGAAATTTCATTCAGTTGAAATAAATTATATGTATTTTTTCTAATGCCTTTTTGCGTTGGCGTAAGAGTGTGCGGAGTGCCACGAGGGGCTTGGTTAATTTTTCGGTTAGTATCAAAAGTATAATTTGCTGTTCTTACTTATTATAAATAATTGTCTTTAGTTTAAGAATTATAGATAAATCATTGATTTTTTTGCCAAATCAGCTAATTTATTTGTGGAGTACAATGCAATCCATTTTTATTCGCAGAACAAAATTTATTCAAAGTCTGACGTTTGCCAAATTTAAACTGAATTTAGTATGATTTATTTATAGTTATGTGTTTAGGAATATGTGGGTTAAATTAGGCAATTTGTGTGGGAGGTACAATAAAGAAGGGGCGGAAATCTCAAAGATTTTTTCGCATCAAGTTGTTGCTCGTCAGATTTTCCTTAAGTATTACTGAACCTTATAAATCAATGTAATGGACAAAAATCTAAATTACTGCAGCCAACTCAGAGAAAAAAATAGGAAATGGTTACTTGACTGTGTTTTCTCAAGTCATAGCAACCATTATAAATGCAATGCAATGGACAATAAGTTAAGTTGTTGCAGTCTACGTACTCGTATTCAGAATTACAGGAAAATATTTCAATTTCGGAAAATCGGTCAATTTGTAATGGGAAGTCCAAGTATGGGCGAATCAATCAATGTCGCTCATTCATAATTCGCGGCTACAATCATTTAAATTTTTAGCTTTGCTATGTTTTAAGAAATTTCTTAAAAATCTATAGCAGTTATTGTGTCTACCAGAGAGCCAAACAAATGAACATTCCTCAAACAATTTCTAAACTCAAGAAATGCATTTAGTCAAAAGAAACTTGAAACTTTAATCTTTTGAGCGTTACATTTTTGCAATATCAAATAGTATATATTGTTATATCTTCGGCTGAACGTTTTAAAATTGAGTAAATGAATTTCAAATAACGTATTTTCTTAAAATTATGAAAAATAATGGTTGAAGTTTTTAAGAAATCCAAATTACACAAATGAGAGGGATAAGGGACGTTGATTCCATTTGTTGGATAATTAATTAGAAAAAAAAAAAAAATAATTGTGGTTATTATTTGAAGGATTTCAGGAAAAATATTTTGCCTCTAGGGAGTTGAAGCTTGGCACCTCCTCCATCCAGACGCCTTTCAATTATTGATAAGATAATTCTTCAGCGACGCCGCCTCAGGGTTGTTTTACATGAAGTAGATAAACAGAAAAAATGTTGAAATTGTTTAGTTGGAAGTTACTGACTTCTACAAATTTGCTTAAATATCATAAAATACATGCTGTGAAGGTTATTAATTCTCTTAAGAAAATGTGTTGTGCTCTTTAAACACAAAATGTTTTACCGTACATCTTTTTAGGAGGTTAATTTAAGCTATAAGTAATACTTCATAATAATCGAAACTGCCATATATAGTATATCGTGCGACAAATTTGGGAAAAACATATTTCTATGGAGGCGAGATTTTCATACTTTTCTGACATAAAGTTATTTAGCTAAACGTACTGGGGCCAGTTTCACTCTTCTATAGCTAATTACAAAGCCTGGAACAACATTAAATTGTCAAATCAATATCGTTATCTCATCATACAGTTTCGATATTCTAGAAATAATATCGTTTTCTCATCACACAATTTCGATATTCTAGAAATAATATCGTTTTTTCGCCATACAGTATCGATATTCTAGAAATAATATTGTTGTTACCTGAAAATTCGCCATGTCATATCGTACAACAAGAAATGGGCATGAACAGAAATACCTGTTAATTCACAACTGTCTTAATTATGATAAGGCTACCACTTTTACTACTTTATACAGATCTCTTCATACTTTTCGCTGATATCTTAAATTACTTTTGGAACCTACGTGTTTAAGCCTACTTCTCCTTAATTCTAATTTATTTCAACTTGTTGTTTTTTTTTTCTTCAATTGTGTCCTCATTTTTATCAGTCTTTTTTATCTTTATTTTGAAAAAGAAATATTCGTCTTATCTGGAAGGCAAATGAGAAAAAAGGGAGTGTAAAGTGGTGTAGGGAGGAGGTGAGACATACAAATATTTTCAAGCTTAATCAAATTATATATACCTATATATACTATATATTGTAAAGGTCGTTTTGTTTCTACACCAAATCGAAATATTCTAATCTTATCTTTTAAAATAAAAAAATAAACAATATTTTTTATGAACTTTTTTTGGTCTAGAAATATTTTTATTTTTATTATTTTTTATTCATGCAATACGTTATAAGAATGTGCTGAGACACTGGCATTTCCTGTGAGACAACGGTGTTGTGGTGGAATGTCGTGACACAACTAGACACACTGGGAAAACGCTAAGTGGCCGATGGAATCAATTCATTTCTTTGAATGAAACGTTGTAGTTTTGTGGTTTTTTGAACTTCCTACGCTTTTCCGTTTTACGTATGTACATACGTATGCATGTAAGAAAAGGCCACATTGTCTGGTGGTGTAATCTTTATGTCATCTAGACGGGCGGCCAACGAGCGGTAGGGGGCTTTAGGTATAGGAAAGCGGAAATAAATGTATTCACCGTGTGTATTCACTTTGTCTGCGATTGCATTTTGAAAATATTTTTCATATTTTGTATTTCATTTATTTCCTTTTAATTCTCCAAAGTCATTGAACTGGTCGTCATCGGCCGTCTGGTATTTTCTTAATTTTGATTAATAAATGTTAAAACACCCACCAGCGCAGGGACAGTGAGAGGGGCATCGTCATCGTCGCCTAATGACTCTAAAGCATCAACGGAAAAATTAACGCTGTTTTTCATAACAGCAACCCGTGTAGTTTACTTTAAAATTCCCCCGCATTCCGATCCAATGACGAGGAGGGGGCGAGACAGAATGTCGTTAGAGATAACGCCATTCTACAGGAATGTGTCTTACTGGCTAGTCGTTTGTTACCAATGGCCTGTTGTTGTATTTTTATTTTGTTATTTCTAATGATATCTCTATGAACTACAAATATGTAGGTATTTGCTTGTTGTTGTTGTCTTTTGTTACTTTAAGTAGGTGTCAATTATCAATAAAATGACTGGTGACGACTTAAAGACCATTAGCTTTGGTTATTGTTGTTGCTGAATCTTTAGCTTTTACCTCTAAAAAAACGCTCGCTTCAAATCTACCTGTAACTAGACAATCGACTCATAATGGCGCGACTTTGAGTTCAAAACCGTATGTAGGTGTCAAATTGATGGTCAACCAAAAAATTGACAAAAAAAAAAAAAAATTATTTCAAAATCTGGTGTCAGCCGATGTCTGTGTGTGGAGAAACCAACAACCACCACATAAAACTTTATGATAATGATGACAATTTATGTATCAATGAAAAGAAAAAAAATAATAATAATTGAAGAAAAGATTATAAATTCTTTATTCCCTGAGACTACAATAATGAGCCACAAAGAATTTTTTGGCTAACAAAATGTATTAATCAAAATGTATACAATTCGAAGGAAAGAAAATTCATTCAATTAAATTCACTTTAATTTTTTTCTTGTTTTTTGATAAATATAAAAGAAACAAAGGTCTACCCATCACCAAGTGTTTTTTTATAATAAACACTGACTGATAAAAAAAAAAAACAAAAAAAAACTGTTTTTCAGTAAGTTTACGTGTTCTGTTGAACTTAGGCGCAGTCGTACTAGCATTTTTGGTGATTGTTGTTTAGGCTGCAGAAAATTTCAGTCTAACAGAGAAACGAATGTCTAACCGCCAACAAAAATTTTTTATAACAAACACTGACTGATGAAACAAACAAAAAAAAAAAACAGTTTTTCTCTAAGTTTACGTATTCTGTTGAGCGTAGACGCAGTCGTACTAGTATTTTTGGTGATTGGTTGTTTATGTTGCAGAAAATGTCAGTCTAATGTTGAATGTAAATAATAGGTAACCGGATACTGAAAGTTTTTATCATACTCGTTCACTCACCGCAAAACGTTGTCGGTAAATCATTTTTGATGTGGAAGCATTAGGTGGATGAAACGAAATCACTTCTTCAAAAAATACGCACCCAATGTACACTGTAAACGGTGCATGGCAGGAAATTGAAAGTATAAACTAAACTTATATATAAGCTGGAAGAAATTATTCGCGGTTATAGTTGACAAAGAATAACAGCGACAATTCCATAAATTGAAAGTCTCATTATTTATAAATCGCTGATATGTACAAACAGGCAAAGGGGGTCGGTCTTCTAAAAGTAAAATCGAATCAAGAAATTCACATAAGTTGATGTGAATTCTGCTTATTGGGTAACGGCAATAACATGAGAGAAAGGTGAATGAACACACTATCGTTCGGGCGGTCGTTAAACTCCTAAACATTGCAAAAGGACGGTCATTTCTTGCCCAAAATCTGGGTTTCTTCATTCTCAATATGCTTTTAAATCTTCTATTATTCTTTTAGACATTGTGCTACTTATGACTTTTCAATTATTTATTTCCAAACATCATAAACTTCTCATTGGATTCACAGATTCTATATTTTAATTGCCATTAAACATTTATTAAATATGTAGACTAGTGTATCCATACTAAAATGCACACATAAATCGACACTATGCGAGTAAAAACAATGAAATGTTCAGGCCATTACCATTCAGTATAATACATTTTATATGGTATGCTTTTAAGAAATGAATGTTAGATTATTGTTATTGAGAATTTTCCGTTCATTTCAATTCTTAAATGATTCCATTCGTTTCAAAAACAAATAAATACGAGTGGAAATAATCGATACATGAAGAGTATTAGAAATTTCAATGAAACCTTACAAATGTTGGCGTTTCTTAGTCTTCTTCACAGTGACCTGTTGGGACAATTGCAATAAAAACGAACATGGGTACACAATTATCTATGAACAAAAAAGCAGACAAAGAGATTGAAATTAATTGTGAAGATTACACGTCAAGAAAAGATAAGAAACCGCGTACGGTAACTATGATAGTGGTGCTATTTTTTGGACAAATTTGACTAAATTTAATGGTACAACTGGATAAATCATTTGGCTCTGTACAAATTTTAAAGCGATAAAAGCTATATTTTTTGAAAGATTGTTAATAAGCTTGCACTTTAATTTCCGTTTTCGGCTCGAAGAACCATTTGTATGTTCACTAAGTAATAATATGTCTCAGTGTTCTATCAGACTGACCTTTTCAATTAAAAGATAATCGCATTGTCTTTGTGTGCCCACCTTACCTTATTGACCTTTGTTTGTGGTGTCATCATCTTTGTGGCCTATGAAGAAGGAACGAAGACAATTGCCAATGTTTAAGATCTTTAAATACTTAAGCCAATTTGTAGTTAAATACTAGCCACTAAAATAAGTAGAACACATTTAATCCCTAATAAGTTAATTTATTTGTTTGACTGGCCTAAAACCACCATCGAATTGCTGTAATTCTTTAAATGTAAGCAATAATAAAACACTTTAGCAAAGAATTTGTTTTCTTTTTGTCGACAACTGTATTCTTGCCCCCTTTCTCTCTCTTTTACTCTCTCTCTCTCCGCGTGTGTTTCGCTTTGTTTTATTTAAAATTGTTTACTAATCTCTGAGTTGTACTTGATATTGCAATTATAAGTAGGTACAAATTACACATACCTAAAGAATTTATTCATATATTTGTCATAGAGAATTATTGTCAGTATTTTATTTCACTTGTTTGCTTGCATTCTTATCATTGGTAAGAAAAAACATTAAATTGATGAATTACGGTGGTGTTTAAATTGACGTCATATCAATTAAAAGTTTTGGATTGAGGTGGCGGCGTTTGAATGTTAATCGTGTCGGAAATCACGTCAACATGTCTCGAGAATTCATTCAAAGAATACAAACGAAAATCTAAATGGAATGCAAATATTTGCAAAATGTTAGGAAGAATAAAATATTCACAGAATATTGGTTCTTCGAGCCTGAACGCGGCGTATCGATATCAGTTACTGATATCGAGTGATTCAGTTATCAAAATATATGTACAGAAAGGTATTTAGCTACAGTTGCTAAATATATATCGAGATAATATCGGGAACAGTTGCTAGATAATATCCAGAACAAATGTTATGGATGGCAATAGTGATGTAATTCTATTTGGACACAGTTCTATTTCATCTGATATGTGAAATATCGAACATTTGTATAAAAAACCATTGTACAGGGAGTGATATGTCACAATATATCTGACATATTTATATATATATATATATATTATCTGACATTTATATACATATACTAGCCGACCCGGCAAACGTTGCTTTGCCTTCAAATTTTAGCAGGAGCAGAAATAATTGCTTTTTAATTTGTGGTTTGTATAGGAGGTACCACTCCCCATTGTCCAATCTCGCCCATATTTGCAGCAGCACTTAAGATATGTACACCAAACCGATGTACCAAATTTTGTTCAAATACCGTAAACAGGAGCAGAAATATTGGATATTTAATTTATGGTTTGTATGGGAGGTACCACGCCCCATTGTCCAATCCCGCCCATATTTGCAGTAGCACTTAAGATATGTACACCAAACCTACTCACCAAATTTTGTTTAAACACCGTAAGCAGGAACAGAAATAATTGATTTTTAATTTTTTGTTTGTATGGGAGGTACCACGCTCCTTTGTCCAATTGGACCGAATCGTAAATCTAAACCATCCCGGGCACCACCCAGACGCATATACAAAAATTTATGCAAAGTTGTCCAGCCGTTTAGGAGGAGTTCAATGACAACGCCCGTACAGTAGAATTATATATATAAAGATATATATATATATATACATATATATATATATATTATTTTTTTATTTTTTATACTATATATATTATATTTTTATATATTTATATTTTTTGAAATTTCGTTAATACCACTAACTTTAAATATAGAATCAATATAGCAATATATATGTAGAGTATATTGCTATGAATTCTACCCTTGCCAGATTTTTTAGTTGATTCTAAATTTAAAGTTAGTGCTATTAACGAAATTTCAAAATATAATTTTCGAGCAGCTTAAGTTTTTGGTCTTTACAAATTTTTATGATCTTAACGTTGCTATTAAATCAATTTTTGTTTACCAATTACTAGCTCCAAAGTTACCCTGAGGTAATTGAAAGAAATGCCCCACATTCTTGCAGAAAATGTAGAGGGAATTTTCCTAAAGACCGACACACCCCTATTGAAATTTCAATTGTTTAGTTATCAAATATGAAAACATGATTTTTTTTTGTTGGAGTTATCAAAAAAGGGTTTATTTTTTGGAAACTATTAATTTTCAATATGGTTATAACGAATCTAATTATCCTTTTTTATAGAATGTTCCTCTTGGCGAAATGTAACCTCATAAAGAAGTTATTTCACTATCTAAAACAGTCACCGAAAATGTAGAGAATCTTCCTAAAGACCGATCCACCAAATGACTTGAAATAGATTTTAATGTTTACAACTTTCGAAAAATCAAATCAATATCCAGCAGTAACTATGCGATTTGTAGGTTGTTTCAAATATTGTGTTTTTGATTTTTTGTTATGCTAAGATTTAAATTGCTCAGCTAACAATTATGGCGCAGGTTTAGAGTTGCTGAAAATATGATATTTGAAATTTTTGCTTGGATTATTAAAAGGATATTTCAGAAACATTTATTGGTTTTCTTCAAAGTGGTTGTAACAAATCTGACTATTATTATTTATTATTATTTTTTTATTATTATTTTTTTATTATTATTAGATTATTCTTTTCACAAAGATATTCGTATTCGTGCGTAAATGAATGGAACTTAACAATGTTCTTCATGGCGACTCTTAGGCAGATCTATCCTCAATGAACAAAATTTTGTTGTGTTCCAAAAATCAAAAAAATAATTCCTAATGGATATGCGCATTTATAGTCGTTCAGTCCGACCACAGTTATTGTAGAATTCTTGGATATACCCTAATCTAAATATGTGTGCTTTAATTCCCTGAATTTTGCCGATAACTATAAATATTGTGCAATTATTCTCTTCGATGTTTCTGACTAATATAAACAAATTATGTATACGAAAATACCATGAAATGTTTAGGTATTCATCACAGATACAAATTTTACATATAAACAATAGAGACTTTATTGAATCACTTGAATATTCTATTAGAGATATATTATAAAACAAATCAAGTTGTTAAAAAAAAGTGTTTCATTAATCGTATTAACCCGATACCATCAGCAGTCCCTCCTCCCAGAAATTTCTCAACTTTTGTTTTTTCCAAATGTTCTCATTTCCCAAGTGGTATTGGAATCTTTTGAAATACATAAAAAAATAACCAAACTGTCACTGATGATAAATTGCCATAAAATGGAAATGAAAAACGACGCACAAGTTCATACATATGCAAACGACCAACTGAATACAGACGGAACATAAACGACGTTGAAATGCAACAAAGATATTTCGCTTAATTTTTTAGTTGCTTAGCAAACTGGCCTGCGTCATAAGCTATTTGAATTCCAAATTATGTTTTTTTCTTCTTTTGGTTTTGTATTACTAAAACCAACATATGAGGCTACCAATATCCAATGCCAGACATTGCAACAAATTGCTTTCTATCCTCTGGATAATTGACAATCGGTGCTTTAATACCCTCCATCCGGATTAAGAAACATCTCGTTTCTTGTTAGGGGTATAAAGTTTTAGATTTTATTTCCTGAATTATTCATAGAAGTTGCGTTGGGGCACTTTTTTTTTCAATTGTCATCTAAATTACAACGCAGTATTGGCTGATAAATTGTGGTATGTCAATATATTTGAAATCTCTTTGGGAGATAGTACTGAAAACCGGACCTTGGGTTTAAGAGACAGGAAGTTGACACTGTATCTCGTTATTGATCACACGATATGAATTTATGTGTTATATACTCGTATGTAGGTGCTTTAGTAAATGTAAATAGCATTGTAATATTTATTTAAAGCAATTTTCTGCACTAGGAATCTATCAGGGGTTGGGAGGCCGATGCAATTAACGGAATTTTGAAATACGGCATATCAATATAACAATGGGTGCTTTTGTCGAAAATCTTCAAAGAAAAAATAATTTATAATTATGTTCGAATTTTGAGTTTTTCAGTTTTCAGTATACTTCCTTACTTCCGTTAATACCGTAACATCATGGGGCGGGCGTAGGATTTTGGGTTATACATCAGGTTATTTGCGAAGGATTTGATCTGAGAAAGTTTGACATAAAAATCAATCCAAAACAAAACTGTTTAATTACGAGGACCGATCAACAATTTGACTCATTATTATTTTCTAAACATAATCTCACTTTATCAATACATATTTGACTCCACCTTTTTCGAATAACATGATTTCTCCCACAATTCATAATAATCCAACAGAGATAAGTGGCATATGTCGGCAAATTTCTTTCCCCTCAACCGTTTCTCCAGGCTAATTATATTCTGGTATCTATCTATAGGGATCTAATCCCGGCGAATTTTCTGCATGGGGAACAATTTGTAAAATTTGGTTATCGGCACCGTTCATGTTAATATTCGTATATTTTTGTCTTAATATGTTGTAGGCATAAACGTAAACAGTATGAATTATACCACGTACGAGGTGTGTTAAAAAAATAACGTGAATTTTCAAATTTCGCGGGCTGCGTACATTCGATTTTCAATTATTGTTTTTTTTTTTTAAGTTGGTATACTCGTCTCGAAGATATGTTAACGGTTTTATCCATATGGCATGTTTAGTTTGTTTGTGAGAGCCATAAATAAAACAAGTGTTTTCCGGCGATTTTGTGCTATCGAAAAAAAAAATGGATCAAAGAAGTTGCATAAAATGTTGTGTAAAAAATGGAATTAAGTGCTCAAAAACACTTGAAATGTTGACAGTGGCATACAGTGAGAGTACTCTGGGTCAAAAAAAAAAAAAATTTTTACAAGTGGTATAAGTTTTTCAACAATCGATGAAAATGTTGAGAAAGTGAAGAAAATTGTTAAGGGGAATCGTCAAATCACAATTAGAGAAGTTGCTGATAAAGTCAGCATATCGGTTGGCTCATGCATGCAATCTTTTCGGAAATTTTGAGCATGAAGCGTGTGACAGCGAAGTTCGTTCCAAAATTGCTGAATTTTGACCAAAATCAATGTCACATGAGCATCGCTCAAGAATTGTTGTATAACGTTAACGATGCTCCAGATTTGCTTAAAAGGTTAACTGGTGACGAATCATGGGTATATGGTTATGATATCGAAACCAAAGCACAATTATCCCAATGGAAGAGTCCAGGAGAGCCAAAACCAGAAAAAGCACGAAAAGTTCGATCAAATGTCAATGTTTTGCTCACTGTTTTCTTCGCTTACCATGGCGTAGTGCATCAGGAGTTCTTACCACAGGATTGCACGGTTAGTAAGGAGTATTACCTTAAAGTTATGCGCCGTTTGCGTGAAGCAATACGAAAAGAAACGCTCGGATTTGTGGAAAAAATTCATGGCTTTTGCATCATGATAATGCACCTGCTCACTCATCTTTGCTTGTGACAGATTATTTGGCCAAAAACAACATGTTATCATGCCTCAGTCACCGTATTCACCAGATTTGGCCCCCTGAAAAATGAAAATTCACTTTTTTTTTTGAACACACCTCGTACATAGTAAAAAATATCGGTATTACGATGCATTTCCGAACGCAGTACTCATCTAGCTAATAATTGATACCTAAATTCTTTGGTCAAAATTGTGATCTCCTCAAGATCGGCCACTTTTATTTGTCGATGAAGTCAAAACAATATCGTGGCGTCGTGCATTGTGCGAAGATGTGTGACCACGTTTAAATTCTCCCGCCCAATGCTACACCATAGCAAACACAGTCACAGATGTTTAATGCTGATTTTTACACATTGGTTTTTTTGAACTCCTTCGGCAATAAATATTTCCCATGTAGGCGCTTGATTACCGCTCGAAACCGGTCTTTCCATTTTGCATGATAAAATGATTATACACAGATTGTTGGAAATAAATTACCAATCATCGTGCATCTTTTGGAACAAAATGTTTGGGTTTACCACAATGAGTTTTTCGCACGTAGGCTGAGTGCCAAACATTGTCATCTATGGAAGTTAAATAACGAGGTCAATTCTTCAAAAGTGTATCCTCTGATTATAGGCATTCCTCGTAAAAAATGTATTTCCTCTTACATATAATTTATGCCCGACCTTAATCAGATATTATACTCATAATCTACCTATAGTTAGACAGATTTTAATGTTTCAAACTTGAGATGGCCATTTATTGCAGTCTTTTTGAAGAAACTAGTACAATTAATGCACGATAGGTGGCGCACGAGTATATTCAAATAATTTAATTTAGGTCGTTATCATGGCGTATACGCTTCAAAGCGTTTTTTTGGTAATACCAACAATGTTTTCAAGATTTCGGCAGATTGAGTTATTTTTATTTTAAATTTAAAACAATCAGCCTGTGGTTTCTTCATATAGTCCAAAGTTATTACCATCTATTGTTTAGTTCATAGTACGGTATTCGTGTCGAAAAATCTTATAGATTGAAAAATCTACATCTAGAAGCGGAACAAATTCTCGGATACATACTAAGTACGTTATATAGATGTTATGCTTTTGAATGTGAGTACAAGAGTAAGTATTACTCATTCATTTAATGCAATTGATCTAAATTTGCTTCATACACACAACAACAGCAGCAACAATAATGCATCATGTATTATAATGCTGCTATTGCATACATCAGAGAGTGAAGAAAAACGATAAAAATCGTTGCAAAAAAAAAAAATTGCCCGAAGAGAACCTTACATAAATGCATCATAAGTCGGTAGTAGCAGATACAGATACCCGATGAGTATTTCTTTATGGAATGCCAGAGTTTGGAACGTTCGGTATAGACGCTGGCTATTCAACGTTTCAGTCTGTCTGATCAATGTTCACTTGAGTTTCTTTGTAAAACGTCAAATTGACATTAATAAGTAAACAATGTACGTTTTATTGTACATAATTTACAACAACAGAAATGTTAACTAACTAACGCAACTCCGCTTGCTGCTTACCGCTCCATCTCTGCCTGTGGCAGGCACTGAACTACTAGAAGAGTAGTCGTACAAAGTACTCGCATTGCATTCGCATTCGTTACTCTCATAAATTTGCATTCAACAAAATGAAAAAGCAAAGAAAAAATGTTCGTTTCTTCAATAATTTTCATCAGATAATTGGACGCGATCGGTCTGGTCTTACACGACTGTCGGTTGTTTGGTCGTTCGGTCTGCCTATTTGTCCGTCCAACCGCTGTCGACTGTATGTAGAGTGTACTCAATTCAAGCTCAAAACGAAAAGCCAGTAGAAAAACACAAATTGAAATACAACAACAGCAACAACAACTAAAAAAAAACTTACAATTCGTTTGCTCTGGTATGTGAAGGTCGCAACAGTTGTTTTGTTAATGACAGTGTATGGATGGATGTATGTGTGTAGCGTAGTAGACGAGTGGTGTGTAGAGTATCAAGTATACATTTGGATCTACAGATACAGATATTATGACACACATACATACGTACATAGAGAAATAATAAGAAGTATAATAAGAACATAATAAAGTTGTTGTTTCGAAAAAAAATTTGTATACCACACATGCTGCTTGTGTAGGGGTTCTGTTAATGGACAAAAGATTCTTAAGTAGAAAATATGTTTATTCAAAGATCAATAAATTCCATTATATTTTATTATTTTTTTTTTCAGAAATATTTTGTTTGGATTTTATTCTTTCTGTAGATCGTAGATTTTTTTTCTATTGTTTAGCATGTTAATGGTGTGCGAGTAAGTTAGTGTGGGGCTTTTAAAGCTTTTAACAATTAATGGAAATCATGACAATTTTGGCTCAGATTGAAGTTCTATTCATATTGGAATTGTGTAATTCTTGCCCTAATATTAGTTATTCTTGTTATAGGCTGGGAAGGTTTAACGGAGATATGAAAGAGGCTAATTACAATTGTATACACCAAAAATGAGAAGGAAGGACATGGCCATGACTGTTAAAGTTAGCAGAAATTGTAAAAAATAATTTACTGATGCGTATTTCAGTAACATATCTATTCTATTAGCCTGTGTGCCTAAAAAATCACATGTTTCTTAATTCCTATGTTTGAGGAAATTCTTAGAATTTCGGTTCGCTGTTAGCATGCATCGGGAGTGATGTAATTAACGCACTGTAGAGGCCGCCCATGACATTTTTTTTATAAATATAATAGCGGCGCACAATTGTGTACAATTGTGTA
Organism: Philornis downsi; assembly: GCA_019455685.1. NCBI lineage: Eukaryota > Metazoa > Arthropoda > Insecta > Diptera > Muscidae > Philornis > Philornis downsi. The sequence continues at coordinate 209,868 of JAHXMU010000771.1, read as the reverse complement.
CACAAAAAATGAGAAGGAAGGACACGGCCACTGTTAAAGTCAGTGGAAATTGTAAAAAATAATTTACTGATACGTATTTCAGTAACATATCTATTCCATTAGCCTGTGTGCCTAAAAACACATGTTTCTTAATTCCTATGTTTGAGGAAATTCTTAGAATTTCGATTCGCTGTTAGCATGCATCGGGAGTGGTGTAATTAACGCACTATAGAGGGCGCAAATGACATTTTTCTTTATAAATATAATAGCGGGGCAAAATAAAACGTCCTATACATTTTTAACATACAAGTAAAACCCGTTATAGTTCAGATATACCCATAAACTCAACTATACAAAAATGTGTTCTTACTTAAATTTCGTTTTTACTATGGTCTTTTATGTAGGCTAAACTGTTCGAGGTTTATCTGAAAAATAATTATGGTATTTTATTTGTCATCGTTTGCCTGTTTGCTTTTTACGAAACTTCATTTCTATTTCTGAGGAAAATTTTAGATTTTAAATTGGCTTTTAATATGTCTCGGGAATAATATAATTGATGAACTATCCAAGGCGTGACCATTCAAGGCGATGATTTACGTATGAGTTGTAAGCAATTATATAATTTTGGATCGCTGGGAAACAAATTTGGGTTTTTTCTTTTTTTGAATGGAACTTGATTTTTTATAGTGAATAAATATATAATTGAATTACATTTTGTTCATATGGGTCCAACAATTTTTGTAATCTTTTTGGGATTTACATGATTATACGCTAATGAAATTCTTGTTGTTTTGATGGCAAGAACTGATCCAGGTGTTTTTTAACCTTCTCATTTGAACTAAAAGTTTTGCGCCGCAAAGCTCTGTTCCACTAATATCCATGATATTTACGAAAGATTAACAGCAGCGCCCAATTAATTTCATTAATTTGTCAAAGGATAATAGTAAGTTCCAAATTTTACTAATTTTTGAATTTTACTACCTTTTTCTTTAGTTCAGCTTATATAAGTAAGTTTATATGAGTATATATAAAAGTATTTGTCCAAGGCTTCTCTGATTTCGTGAATCCTTCTAAAGAATATAACTTCTCAATGTTCTTAGAATACCATCAAAGAATAGTAGTAAGTTCCAAATTTTACTAACTTTTGAAGTTTACTACCTTTTTCTTTAATTCAGCTTACATAAGTAAGCTTATATAAGTATATATGTATATAAGTATTTGTCCAAGGCTTCCCTGATTTCGTGAATCCTTCTAAAGAATATAACTTCTTAATGTTCTTAGAATACACATTTACATATTTTAGAGGAGATTTCAGCTCTACTTTAGGATTTGACAGCCATAGAAAACAGCAATTTTACATTTAAAGTGGCCAAAATACTAGCCTTATATATATATTTTTTCAACATTTATGCAATTTTGTGATCTCCTGTAAATGTTAAATTTTGTAGAGTCTGCTAAAATAGACATTTCTTTTAGCAATGACTTCATAAATCTAACCAACTGTCTTACCGCCAACATTTCATTTTGATTTGTGAATGGGATTTAGCTTTCACAAACGGATTATAATTAAAACGACAACAAGTTAATATGTTCTGATTTTGCAGTCTTTGACTTGTTTATGTGGGACTTAAAATTCGGAGTTAAAATTAACAGAAACATTAACACAGCGTCACGTACAAATACGTATCGGGCGTATGATTTATGTATGAGACATACGAGGTTGTTCCGGTTTTCAGTTTCGCAAAAATTTTTGCGAATTACATTTTTTTACCTGTTCCTGTTTTCGCAAATTACAATTGTTTAACATTAAGCTCGTGAATTCAGAACGAATAAAAATACAATACAAACAAAAAGGAAACTGTTAGGAAAATATGTATTTTGTGCCTTGTGGAAGGCATTAAGAATCTTCAATAATAATACTATTTGCACATATTTGTATTCATAAATATTATCGCAGAAGTCATACATGTTTCCAGTTCTACCGCAGCCAAACATCTTTTGAGATTTATTCCGAGTATATCAAAGTGAAATTAGTAATATTTAATTGTAGATTTTTTTTGCGTTTCCATAATTTAGTTTTGTTTTCAAAGACGCTATTTTGTTTAAAAAATCAATTTTTACAACGTGAAGAAAATAATTCATGCCAGGAAATCTACAAATTTGTTTCTATAGGCGTTCTTCGTTGACCAAATCATAGCACGGTTTCAAAAATGTTGGAGCGTCCTCGTTCAAAATCGTTTCTTACATTTGATATCAAAGACCCTCCTTAACTATCTGTGTAATTATATAGAATTTGGTAGATCTCATTTATTTTCAATGACATGCCCTGTTTTCACTCTGAAGGCGGTTACTACAAAATAAACGATCATCCTCAATGCCCCATCCCCCATCCATTTCCACATATTACAAACAATGATCTACCAAGAAAGAAAATTGCAACCTTTTGTCTTGATCACCATCATCAACATCATCATCATCAGCATCGTCATCTTAGCTGTCGTCATCATGTAATTCTTAGTTCTTGATGAAAACCAAAGAACGGGCATCGGCAGCAGTAGAAAAAAGAAAATGAAATAAAATAAAATGGCAACATCATGATATGCAGCAGCAACTTTTCCTTCATATGATGACAATAAACTAAAGTAAAAATGACAAGATTTTTCAGATGACATCAAAGAAAAAGTTATTTTTCTTTACCCTGTCTGTCTGCCAGCCCGCTCCTAGAAGCCAGCAACAAGAACGATAATAGAGAACGAAAAATAACATGAATACTCAATAGATACCAATTGTAAATATGGTGCTTAAAACCAAGAATAGCATATAAACTGGCTTCGATGGAAGGTCGAGGGGGGCTTGAGGGGATACAATTTGAACAACATCAGAATTGTTGCAACAACAGCTCTGGCGGCAACAATTAGATGTGTTCTAGTGACAAGAAGAGTAGAAGAATAATTAAAAACCCACTTTGTACTTGCAGTACCAGAAAGAAACCACAGCATAGAACTCATGCAAGATGGTGGTGATGCCCCTGCTGCTGCCGTCATTGCTTTCGACGATGATGATGATGATGATGACAGCAACGACAAAGAAATTGTTGACGACGATGATGATGAGACTAAGGTTGAACCTTACAAACATTCAATATGAACAACATAAAGCTGACATGCTGTGTCAAAACACAATGAAATTAAGAACATTATTTACTATAATGTGATATGTATAAAAGAAGAAGAAAAAAAGGACTAAACAAAATCCAGTTCCAGTGAATGTAGGAAAGAAAACAAAGGCGATTTTGTTTAGGAAAATTCAACTAGTTTATGAAAGAAGTTGAATATCACCTTCAAAATCCAAAAGGAATAACACAAAGTTTTGAGAATACAATTTTGATTAGTATATCAAATATGTTTTCTGTGGTTGCCACCCTGTATTTCATAAGAACTCATACTGTTTCTTGTTCACATACTTTATTATTAACCTGTTATGGGAGTGACATAAATAAGTTGTAGAAATTAAAATTATTTAACTTCTAAATACTAAAAAAAATTATCGTATAACACCCACATCAAATTATATCTCCAAAGAAAAGAACAAAATAGGTATGTTTATATGGCCAAATAGCATTGATTTTTCATGAACTTTTAGGTATGAAAGAGCTATTTGCAAGATGGTTCTGCATTTGCCCAGTGACATCATCGAACGAATATCTGGCCTAATTGTTGCGTCTATTCATAACCGGAGGCAAAATATGGGTCCATCACATCACACCAGACAACAACTATGCGGGGGGTCCCAAAACTAAGTGGCCTGACCTATAGATGATGCCAGTAGTTTGAAATATTTTGGTGAAGATTGTCAACTTAAAATATATGTTTTAATTTTAAGTTTCAAGGCGCCATGTTGTTCAGTATCATCACCATCAAAAGTAAACGAATTCAGGAAATTTGTAAACATGGAAAAATTGGTCATCGTTATGTAATTTAATATTTTCATTTGAAAGGTCTCAGTCCCTTAAATTTTAAAGCTGAGCTAGATTCTACCTTGCACCTTCATTTATGACTGTAAAATATTGGGTAACAGAGTTTGAAAGAGACGGGCCAAAGATTTGAAGATGAGAAAGCTGTGCGCAAGATGGGTGCCGCACTTGTTTTTAATAGAGCAAAAACAGCGTCGCGAAAATGTTTCAGTAGAGTATTTAGCGATGTTTCACCGCAATAAAACCGAAATTTTACGTTGATTTATTGCCATGGATGAGCCATGGGTCCACTACTTTGCACCTGAGAGAAAGGAACAGTCAAAGCAGTGTACTGAAATGAGGGAATCGTGTCCAAAGAATCCGAAGACGATTCCATCTGCAGGCATGGTCAGGGCGTCTGTTTTATGGATAGTAGTCGTTTTGTTAGACTTGAAGTAGTTTGGCAAATCATATGCTCAACATTTATAGCCATAGATAATAATCCAAGAAAAATGGTTGAATGAAAAGAGTTTGATATTTTGTAGTAGACGCCCGTTTTGGTGATTCCTATATATTTTATTATTTGGTAAGGATGAGAACTAAAATATTTCTTGCGAAAACACTTAATTGATTCAAAAAGTCTTTCCTGAGTCGAATACTTTTTGCACTTTAAACGTTCTCATATTAGATCATATTAAATTTTTTTCACAAAGGTTCATATCTTTCAATCAATAACTTTGTCTATGTATTATGTGAACAAATTCATTAACGCAATGAAAACTTGAACCTACATCATTACGTTGTTCATAAAGTGATCATAAGTGGATCGTTAAAAAATTGCGATAATACTTGTAGGCATTCTCTAATCTAATGGATTTTTTTCACAGAAAATATGAAAATTAAATTTGTGCTTTCTTTTATTCTACTTTATTTTACCTTTTATTTTACTTTTTCCACAAACAAGCAAGATAAAAAAATGGGAAAAAATGATGATACTGATATCTCGTTCAAGATGTCCGAAAATCTTTGAAATTGGAATATTTCTATTCACATTCGTTCAATGGTGATACTAAATCACATATTGCAAGCCCCACAACGGATTAATGTTGCCGCAACACATTGACAATGTAATACACACTAGCTCGCACTCACACTTTTGACGTTCACGTACGATCGCCACACTAACAAATTCCATTAATCTTTGAGGCAAACACTCACGCATTTGCTGGCAAACATAATAACCAAACACACACACACACACAGAAACATTGGCCGAGGGCAATGCAATGCATTTTTGCAATTGCTAATGCCAGGCGCAATGGATGGGATGAATGTAATAGCAACAATAACAACAACTAGACAAATAGCATTTCTGGCTCCATGCCACTAAATTCTCTGTCATACATCGTACAAATGTATGTATAGACAATATGTACGAGTATGTATGTTTACACAATACAGCGCAGGAGAAGAATGCAAGAAAAAAAATTTACACATAAATACTTTTTCCTCCTCTCCAAATAAAGTACGTACATTGAACGTTTGATAGAAGCAAAAACAACAGCAACACCAATAACACCAGCATTGACCAACAACAAGCCTGTTAGCAGCCTTTGGCTTGGCAATATCTCCTCAGTAATATCTTGAAGTTTTCCTAGGCTCCTCATGATGTTTGTGCAAAAGCAAAATATGGGAGGAAAAAAATGTTTGTATATTTGTACGTACATATTTTAAGTAGTCGTATTCGTTGCCGTCGTCGTGGTTGTTTCTAGTATTATGATTTTTTATGCTTCTATAACAACGGCGACTTCGATTTCTGCCATAAAACTGATCATAAGTAGTAGCTGTGTATGATCAGTTTTATATGTGTAGACTTCCACTACGGATAAGTGTGTTATAAACTTATACGCAAAGAGATAAAATGTTAAATATGTACGAATGTACTTATAAATGTTAGGTTTGTTGGGACTGTGTGTTGTGTGTGTGCTGATACCACTACCACTAGCAGTCGGAGGCACGTAAGCATAATGGGGGGAAATTTATAACAAAATTGCTAAATCAGTTTTAAAATACAAATAAATATTGTAGTGACTTAGTTTTAAAGCTATAGAAAACATAACGTCCATTTTGAGAAAATATTCCGGCGATGCTATTTTTTTTAATAACAAAGATCATCATCCGAAATCAATCCTCTTTATTGACTGAATTTGGATGAAATAGGTAAAGTTCACGACAACAAACACTAAGTATTGAACAGTTAATGCCCTTCATGAATTAAAAATGAATTTTCTAGGAATTCGATTGAATTACATTTAATTAAATTGTACTACATTCATTTGTATCAAACAATTTGTACATATTTAGTATAAATTTTAAAAGTTAACTGTTTGTTAGTGTAAAGACTACTTCATTCAACCATGTAATTATAAAAATCCCTATTTTGTTACGCCCATGTGGCAACCTAGAACAGCGCGGAGGTGTCCTGATTGAAACTAGCAATAAACTCTCTCTGTTTTCCGCCAGTCACCAAGCGAACCACTTCTACAGCCGCCCTTAACATGCCAATAAAAAGAAATAATGTAAGTTAAACGATCTCCTGGTTTTTTCATCTCTTCCCCTACGAAATCTCTCGTAAATATTCACATCCCGCCAAGAATCTAAGTTCTTCGCCAAATCCTCCAATTTCTTTTCTGAAACTTAAGTTCCAACTGGAATCTTCAGGCAAGATCTGACAGATTTACAACTTGCCAATTACATTTTACACTAAGGAAGGTGCAATTAGATTTTTTTGCAAAAAACTAACACAAAATATTAAAAAAAAGCTATAGATCGTTTTGGAGTATATCAGTTATGTTAGAAATTACTTATTTTTTGTTTATTATCTGCAGTTTACAATACCTCGTAACTGCGCAAACACGTATTGAAAAATACCAATTTGCTTTTTATTGAAACCTTAGATCGGACCGAATTTTTTCCGTTACCAAGCAAATAATGGCACTATTCAAAGTAATTTTTTCCGCAGATTGCTAAAATGTTGCCAAAATCTATGAATTGTGAAAAACTATATGTGCAAGCAGACACACAAACACATCAATAACCATTAAATGTACTCGTAAAATATGAATCCTCCACGTTATATCATGAAACGAATTCTAAAATATTGACAATTTTTGTCTTTCGATTTCTTGGGTTATTGGGAGTGAGAGAGAAAAGTACATTCTCTCTTGATTATTCGGTATCTTTAGCTTATTTGTATAAGAACTACGTGTTGCAATTGGAATTTTCAATATTTGATTAAGTTTTGATTAAGTTTGATTAAGTATTTGGTATTAAGTTTTTCTTTATAATTCGCCGTACTCCCAAAAGTGTAAATGATACATTATTAGTATTTATTATTGTTTTGTTTTTTTTTTTTTTTTTTTTGGGTTTAGAGTTAAAGTCCTATAAAAGGATAACTTGGCCTAGAAATCGCCATCGCCAATTATTTGATATCCGAGTATTTCTAATTCTCTTTAACATTAAAAACGTATTAAAAATGTCTACAAAGTTAGATTACATGGATGCTGTAAAACACCCCGTTGTCAGCACAAATCGACTCCGGAGTGACGCCACACCCATATCACGACATTCCACAACGCAAAAGAACTAAACGAATGTTTCTCTCATAGGTTATGTAGATTCTAAAAGAGACTCCTAAGAAGTCATAAAACAACCCGTTATATTACAGTAATAACTAAACTATCAATGATTTCCCAACGAGGGAACGCATGCCAAGGTGCTTAAAACGAACCGAACGGTATGCGTTTCTTTTTACGAATGTTATTATTATTGTTCATTATAAACAAATTCGTAAAATCTTTGAAATTGTACGGATTTAATAATTTTTTTATGTAAGATGTGAATCAGATCCAACTTGATTCAACATTTTAGTGATCATATGCAACAAAAAATAAAAAAAAATCATTTAGAACAGCTTCTCGCATTTACTCACTTATTGAACGAGACCTACACTGTAACAACGTTTCAGAAACATTTGCAGGACTTTCCGATTACTCTACAACTCGAAGTATGACCACCGCTCAAATAATGATGTGTGGTTGTATCGGGTTTCGAACCCACGATCATATGCGCGATAGTGGCCTGTTCTAGCCGTCGTGCCACGGCCGACCATATTAAATGTATACGCTTTTCTTTAAAATTCACAAAATTTATGAAGTTATGAATGTAAATTACAAACTTTTAAAAAGTTAATTTTTAAGTGTATCATCAGATTTTTACAATTATAAGGTTGGTTGTTGAATAGAAAGGCAAAATTTAAGTTTATATGAAGCTTTGCAGCTACTTCATGCGGTTTCAGTTATAACAATTACTATTCTCAATTACCAAATTAAACTTTGTTTTCTGTTGCGTTTTCTTTTTCTATTCCACCCACTGTGCCTGCTCGTATGATCATACACATAGCATAACATAGCACAAATAGCAAAGTTGTTTTTGTACAATTTTAGAAGAACTTGTCAAAACCACATTCCTCACTTGCTGTCAGCGTAAGCGAGATGTTGCTTCAGTCAACCAACCGACCGAACGACCAACGCTAGCAGCACCAATAGCATGAGCAACATCGACCAGCAGCAGCAACTATACAACAACATAGTTAAATGTAATTACGCGCGAGCTTATGGTGTACGTTTTGGCAGAAAGAAAAACATGTTGTTGCTGTTAACTTCCCTTGCTAGCTAGTTGCTTAGTTGGATGGATATGGATGTTGCTCATCGACGATTGCCTGCTTGCTTGCTAGATCTGTAAACCTGCTGCTAAATGCTGTTGTGCTATCGGTGGTGGCAGTGATATTTGCCATGCCGCTGCTGAGAGGTGAGAAGAATGGAACAAAATCAATTAAATTATATGTATAGTTCGATATATTGTATACATACATATATGTACATACATACATTTATCTCTATAGTGTAACTAACATTGCGATTCTTGTTGTATTAAAGGCGATGTGTCGTGATCCTCAGGTAAAAGTGTAAAAATTCATTATTGCTCAAAATAGTTTAGTAGACTTTTGTTCTTGAAATCGTATTAAACACACAAAAATATTTCTGTGGGGGTTTCTTAAATTATTTTTATACAAAATATTTTTGTATCTATACTATTATAGATGAATAACATTCTTCTTTACATAATACATGATGTATTTTTTTTTTGCACATGTAGCGTACTGCGACCAATACAAACGAATGTGTGTAAACATGTTGTAGGTTTTTGTGTGTGTGTGTGTCTGTATCTCGAAAATATGTTAATTGCTTTTATGTGTGCTCAGGAATGTGACACATGGCATTTTAATTTCATTGAAGCATGAAAATTGTTAATAAATTTTGAAAATATCTCAGATGTATGGTTGTCAGAATTGCCTGTCTGCATGTTGATGAATTCTTCTTTGGGGGGGGGGAGAGATAGAGATTTAAGCAATAGCAGACAAATATGATGATGGTGAATTTTTGTTTTTATTATATTCAATGTTTTTTTTATTCACACCGACAGTGATAACTGTCATGTTTTAATAGAAAAACGGGCGTTTCTAATATTATGGCTGTAGGAGATCTAAGAATGCGATTAAGCACATTCCATCGCGTTACGTTTGTGAGCATCGATCTATAAGCGAACTGAGATAGTATTGGAATACAAGAACATTTCGATAATTAGTGATGGCGATTTGTTATACATTATTACACTAATTTAGATGGATTTTTTTCTTGTGGGGGTCATATAAATGATGGAATTTTTTCGGTGATCTTTTTCTCAAGTAGAATTGCTTTTTACATTTTCTTGTTTTTTGTATTTAGTTTTGAATTTAATTCTGTAATATTAGACTTACTTCGGAATATCACTTTGACGAGATCGATAACTAAACTGATGATCAGTGCGATTTACGCGACGATACTCAAAGGAAATTTCAAAGGTGAGGAAGTTCTCATTTCGAGGATTCCGATGATCCCAACCAACATGTCGTTTGAGTTTAAACGACTTCAATTTCCGATTCGTTTTGTATTCGCCTTGTGGTCTAAATCTAGAAAATGCATGTTTTTCTCATGGTCAATTATAGATGGCGTGTTCACGAGTCGGAAAGCCATCTGCTTTAATTGCTCTTGCGCCTGATAACAAAACGAAAAAAAGTCGTATATCGCAGGGTGCTTCCATAAAGATTACAACCCACTAATTTAAACATATTTTATTACTAATATAATAAAAGAAGTTGAATTTAATAATTTAGCGAGCCTTTTTACACCAAAAAATATATGGACCCATCATCGTTAACGGAAAGTATCGCCGTCGCATGAACAATGAGCTATATACCGGCATCGATGTGGTCCAACGCTTCAATATTCAGCGATGACGTTGGTTGGTTTGTGCGAATGGATCCAAATGTTCCAGCACAAAAAGTTTTCGACAACGAACTCGAGAGACGTCGTAGAAGAGGCCGGCCAAAACAATTTATATAGCAAAACAATGTTTACCGAGTTAGTATATATTAAAACGTAGTGCTGCAAACACCGTCTGTCAGGATTACCGTCTTAGTTTCCTCCAAGTTTTCACTTATGGACGAGAAGATTATTATCAGGATTGGGCCTAGGAACTGGCCTAAAAAATAGTGCGACAAAACTTTGCTGAATTATTGTTTCTGACGCTATTTGAACGCATTTGGTTTATTTGGAAAAGACCACAAAATGTTTATATCTGAACAGCTTACAGTGAAAGAAATGGAAAATAACAACGTTGTTAAAATGTTGCTAAGATTATTAAGGGGAAAACAGTGGATCTCTACTGAGCTTATGTTCTTATATAAAATAATTCAGATTTCTAAATTAAAAGGTCACATAACCCGTTCACTTTTATTAAAACAGGCCTTAATAGCTTACATTTCTATTTTCCACTCTACTGACAAGTTTGACAAGTTTAAATCATAACAAATTCAGGTAAAAGAGATATAACAAAAGAGTTATCCATTTTTTGGTTTCAAAAGTAAAGTTAAATAAAACACATATAAAGCTATGATTTCAATGAAACTTTTGTTTCATTATAATGCTCGGACCTCTCAATTACTCGTATGTACGAAATACGATGTCATTTAAATGACCGCCTCTGGATTGGTTGTAGCAGTGAATCCTTTTGAGGTAGTTTCAAAAATATTCGGCCCGATGACACCTTCAGACCATAATGCACACCAAACCGTCACTTTTTCCGGATGTAATGGCTTTTCCACAATCACAATCACAGAGTGAGAAATGAGCTTCATCGCTGAAGAAAATTTTATTCGATTGAGAGTCTGCTTTCACTGAATAAGTAACGCCCCAGATGACAGGTATTTAACAGCTGGCAGCCTTGCCAGATCGTCGGCATTGAGGATTTCATCAAGAGTTTCCAGATTACGAATTTAGGGAGGATTCAATACATCTATATATGTGGTTCATTCCGAAAGATTTTAAGGCTATATTGAATATTTTCAGTTCTAAAGGCGCATGTACAGCTAAATGCTTTTAAGGCGTAAGCTTATGTCTTTATGGAAAAAGTTGTGGTTCCAAAAACATACTGCAATAAGGATATCTCTTTCAAATCGTCGCAGAAAAGGTTTAAAAGTTGAAATAGTGAAGATATTGAAGGAAACTACTATAAATTAGGCCGCTTGCATGTCATAAATCGTTTCCATAAAGATGTTAACTCCTAGATCAAGAACTAGTAAGAATTGTGGGCGAACATCACCTGACAATTCTATGAAGTCGTCACAGATTTGGTTTGGTTGGGTGGCGTCCATTGAGACCAAAGGGGTGATGATTATGTAAATTCCAAACAAATGATTCATTTAGAATCGCTAATACATGAAACTAAGTCACTATTTTTAAAAATACCTGATTTTAGGCATTGCTAAAGATTCTGCAAATTTTCATAAGACAAAAATTCGAAAAATCGCTCAAATAAAAAATTGGTCAAAATATTTTTGCAAATTCTGCGATTTTGTAGACATTTTCAGGAGTCCTACTTTAAGTAAAAACGTTTATTAGACTAAAACTCCGAAAAATCGCACAAATAACAAAATGGTCAAAATATTTTCGTAATTAATTTTGCTATTTTGTAGACATTTTCAATGGTTCTACATTAAGTAAAAACGTTTATTATACCAAAACTCCGAAAAATGGCTCAAATAAAAAATAGTCAAAATATTTTCTTAACTAATTTTGCTATTTTGTGGTCATTTTTTTTTTTGTAATGTAACAAATAGTTTCATTTCGATAAATGTATCTATTTTAGCAATATTTGGTGGTATGAGATTATTTAATTTTAAAGTTACTAAAAAATTAGCTATTTTCGTGATAGGATACTTAGTCACCTACATATTAACAGTTTTAACTGAAATCCCTCAAAAGAGCGAAAACCACAGATTTGTCGTTATTGGAGCTTAAAATGCTTATAGTCAGTAAACTAAGCTTTCGATAATGAAAATAATTTATTTTTTACATTTAAAAGTAAAAATTGTATATATATATGAAAAATTCGTAAAGTCGCAAAACGTCGGTGAGTTTTTACCAATTATTTTTGTGCAGTTTTTCTTCAGTTGTTTGTACTACCAAATTTTAGCCGATGGACAATTTTGGAAACCCTCAAGCAACATTTTAGAGCTGTCGCTGAAATTGAAACCACCACCAGTAATATAAAAAAGTTGCTAAAATTTCTAAAACAAAGTGTGCATCGATTAGGTGTTACCTTACGCTGTTTTTCTTCATTTAGTATTAAAACCAATTTGGAGCTTTCTAATTTGTGACAGTTTTTTCTTATAAAATTTGAAATTTCACTTCTTCATTTAGCCCTTTTTCCATTGGCATAACTTTTATATAGATGAAATATTAACTATGAAGTAGAACCCTTCATCAATTCATTAAAAAGAAAGGAAGATGTGATAACCGTAGTCCTTAAATTTGAAGTAACAGTTCACTGCATCAATGCCATTTTTTCGTTCGATTGCTGAATGAACGAACAGCTGAAGAATTGTTCTCATTAATTTGATGAAACTTAATTTTTCCAGTATATGGACGTTAAATAAATTTGTCCTGTAACTTGTTGCTTGATTTTCCATCCTTACCTCGTACACTAGTAAAGCGCAAAACAAACTTAACACACACACACAGACATACATAAACACAAATTTGTAATTTATTGCATAGTAATCCACAAAATGACTTAAATACTAAGGAATTTTTTTTAAATGAAATTTGATAAGTTGCCCGAAATAACCAATCACCTCTTACGTTCCCATATACGAGTATGTGGTGTGGCTGAGTCTCGCGCACATACATACTTACACATACGGTAGACACTAACTTGACGTGAATTCAACAACAGCAGAACTGAAGGAAACAAATGAAAAAAAAAACTATTCACAAAAAAAATATATAACCCAAATTATGGGTTTCAGTTGTTATTGAAAAGAATTTCAAGAATGCAGTCTTAAAGGCAAACCACATCCACTTACAGCCAGATTGCATCCATCCAAAACATTTGTCCGTCCATTGGGGACTGTCCGTCTTTGAGTATGTCTGTCCGGGCTACAACTCTCCTCCACTCACTCGTTCACTGGGTGATGGTGGTATTATTTTGTGGTACGATAAACATAAATACAATCAAAAAGTCTTCTTCTTCGTCGACGTTGTCCGTGCTCCTCTTCTTCCTCTTATCGTATTTTATTCGGTCATAAATTTTTCTCTCGAAAACATAACTACTACAGCAAGGCAATATAGAAAAAGAACCGGAGCAGAGCCAGAAAAAAGAATGCCCAGATCATTCAAGTCGTGAAGCACAACATCGAAAATGAAACCTTAAAGCTTATGTTTCAAACGTCAAATATCTGTTGAAATTATCAACAGACTCATAATTACAGACTGTCGTCTTTAGGTGGAGGAAATACAATTTTGTTTATTTCGAAGCCGAACAGGAGAAGACCCCAAAGGCATGCGAGAAATACTTGGACATACTGCTAGTGCTGCGACTGTATACTCGTACAATCTACTAGAATCTATAAGTAGCAGCTCTACACAAAACATGGCCAAAAACAATACGTTAAGAGCTAGAGAGGCCTAAAGGTCCAACAATATCCAGTTCAACTTAAAAATGAAACAACACAACAAGACAAAAACGTTAAGGCCACAACATATTGCCCAAAGCTATGCTAGCATACGTACGTACGTACGTATGTTGTATGAACCACGATCTTGCCAAGCGTTATTACAAAAACAACTAAACAACCTTTCGGTGCTACTGGATAAAATCGAATCAAAAAATATTCATAAATACCCCATCCATCGCATCGCATACATATATTGTGGCTATTGGTGTTTTCTTTCACTCCTCTTTTCAAAAATCGTCAATAAATATTGCTATGTGACGTAAATGTTTGTACATTCTTGTAGTTCAGATTTAGTAGAGAAGAGTTCAGTTAAAAACAGACAACGAGCGATGTGAGATGATGCGTTTATTTCTTAAGGAAATTCCTTAGGTGCACAGTGGTACAGAGCGTAAGCAATTGTCTACAGTCTACAGCAATGTTACTTAATGGGAAGCAAAGAGAACTTATACCTATGGCCAGGAGAAGTAATGCACATGAAAGCTTCAAAAAGATCTAAAAACTAATAAATATGTTAGATTTTTATATTATAAAGGAGAAACATATCGACTGGCTACAAATGCTGCCAAAAAAGTACGGGGAATAGATCATTTAACAGGTTCGCTTGAAGGGATTGTTAAAATTCTTTTTATCAGTAAGATGGCAGATGGCATATTGAAGGGAAGTTTGAGCGCGATCTGTCATTTATTTATTTGCAGTGTTGCATTTTATCAGTTCATCTCCAGTGCATTTTGCAATTTTTACAATGGATACGTAAGAAAGAAAAATAACAAAGAATTTCTATCAAATTTTGCGTTGCCAATGGAAGATATCACAGAAGGTTTACGATGAAAAGAAATTTTCAAATACTTGTACATATGGGTACATTGCACTCAAAAGCGAACGAGGTGCGATAGAAGATTTGCCCTGTTCTGGTTGGCCACCAAAAGCTTCAATTGAATGAAGTTAATATAGATAATTTTATATTAGATAAAGTGAAAAAAATGGTAACTCAAAATTCTCATTTAATTTTAAGACAGGTAATTGGTAATCTGTGTACCACAAATCAATTTGTACCCTTTTACATGATTGTTTAAGTGTGAAACACGTTGCCGGTCGACAAGTTCCGAAAGATTTATATTTTCTTCAAAAACTTAACCACCTAAAAGTCGATTGAGACGTCACAGAGCGAGTCATGTTTGATTCCAGCCAAAAACGTAAAAAACAAGTCAAAAACGATTAAAAACCAAATTATTATTTACCGATTTTTTTCTTTTTGAAGAAGGTCAAACGGCTTGAAGCTGCAAATTCGTTGAAAAAGAACAGATTTGTGGAAGGAAAATTCATGAATTTTACCTAACGATAATTCTTCATGTTACAACGCTTTCGTTGTGAACTAATTTCTGACTAAAACCTCAACAAATATCATGGAACAGATACAGTAGTCATCTGATATATCTACGGCTGACTTTTCCTCTTTCCAAAATTCAAATTACCATTTTCAATTTTATTTTTCAGCAAAATAGTTTGAAAAATTTTCTGATGATTAAATGATTTGTTGGCATAAGCGCATCATTTCGAAAGATGCTTACTTTAAAAACGATACATTAAATTTATTACTTTTTTATTCATCTAATCAATATTTCGTATTTTATTTACCAATTTCCGGTACTCTTTTGACAGAATGTACAACATCAGTTGGCAACTGCGAGACATTACTGCAGTCTTCTCAAACATTGAGAAGCAATCTGCAGTGTTGGCAGTCATCGAGTAAAAACTAGTGATTGATTTTGATAACCAAGTCTTTTTGGTGGAAAATAATTTCACAATTGACGTCGCCAAAACGTGAAATTTGGCTTTCTGGAAACTTCTCTTGCAATAAAGCCAAAATCAGTCGTGTTGTGTGACTCGTGACACCATTTTGTCCATAATATTTATAATATTTAATTGCAGGCCAAAAGATGGTAGTTATCATACGACCATAGCGCTCTGAATTGAAATTCGGATTATCCGTCACATTTTCATTAACAAAAGCGAAATTTTCGGCATGGCGTACATTGCAATGATGCAAAGGCGCTTCCAGTCTTTTCGAATATCTTTATAATCTTGCCAATTCCTTGCACAGTAGGTCGATTATGACGACCATAATCATTCCCTAATACACGAAAAGTCCCCAAGTTTGAATCATCATTTATGTAGTAACTATTTAGACGAGCTCTTCGGTTGTTAAACGACCCATATTCGTAAATGGCAAACCGTTCACAAAATAAATAACACTTCAAATGACAGGTATTTAAAAGCTGGCAGCATTGCCAGGCTGGCGGTTTTGAAACCATTAGTCGGATAACCCAGTATCAAGGGCTATTGCAATAGTGGTTAGATTTAAAACGGATTTTCATCCGCGGCTATCCTCCTTATAATGATTGGTCTGGTTTCCTTTAGATTTTGGAATGTCGGTAATCTCTTTCCTTTCTCATCGTATGTATTTTTTTGTTGTTGTTTTTTCGCGTAAGTAGCCCGAATGAGTTCATTTTGGCTGATTATTCAATACACAAATATTTTCAAAATTACAAACTACAAATATTGATGTAGTCATCAGTGTTCGGAATGGAGTTGCAGTTGCATTTTCTAACCGGCGCTATTTCCCCTAATATTTAAGCTGGTTTGTACAGTCTTCCCAAGATTTCGAAGGCGAGAGCAGTGTCATCAATTTTGATGTTTTATGAATATTGAAAAACGTAATTTCAGCATTAATGATGTATTTAGAAGAATCTAAAATTCTGAAATTGGTTCCTGCTGTTTTTCGCTTAATGCGATATAATGTAACGATGTAAGACGGGGGAACTGATTTGTAAGGTAGGTGAAACAAATTAGAACTATTGAAATAAAAAAATAAGCTCAAACAGTGATGGCAAGGGAGTGTCTTGTAAGGGAGTGAAAAATAATGTCCCTTTGAATTTTCCTTAAAATGTAGTAAGGATTAAGGATAACGTAGTTTTAGCTGCAGTTCTGTCACACAATCGACATTGAACATTTTACATTCCTTTCGAGTATGACCAATTTTTCTCAAAGCAATTTTAATTCACTGCACATTTGTCCCACTGTTGAAGTATTTTTTCCTAAAAGGATTTAACATGATTTACACTATAATAACAGCATCAGCATCCGCAACAACACCACCATATATTTTATACACTCTAAAGATATAATCTCAAAAATATGCTGCCGGTTTTAAAGGCCTTGTCTTCTGTTTGGGTTTTATTTTTTATTTTTTGTTTTTCATTTTGGTGCAACTTCGTCATGGTATTGGTATGCAGATGATACATTTGATGTGGCACACTGTATGGGTGCTGGTGGTGGCACTAAGCACCCAAAACAGTACAGACGGAATGAAAAGTATTGCACATCTGCGTGCTGCAGCTTCAAGTGATTTATCAAAAAGTAAAACACAAATGACGAAGCAGCCAAGGATGGAAGGAATGAGATCGCCAAAAAGAAAAAAAACAGAAAATAAAAACGCACTAAAATGCCAAATAGTCAGCCTTAGGGTCTTTGCAAAGCAGCTGAAGTCGAGGAAGGCGACGGACAGACTGAATACCATGTCAGCCTATACACTGAGGAGTGAATGGGTCTGAACCGTAAAATAACGAACATGAAAATGAATGGTATGTACTCTTCAAGGCTTTCTTCCAACATAACTCGGTCTAAGGTGGACGACGGATTGTGGTTGGACGAATGGTGTGTACAAATATGACCATAACGCAGGGATTTCTTTGTGTTGTGACTAGAAGAAAATCATGCAACTTGTATGATATTGGAAAATTGCTACCTTTTCTTGTTCGTTTTTATGTCTTCTGGTCTTCTTGTAGTTGATATTTTGAAAACCATAACACAACACATAACATAACAGCGCATATATCACGATCAATATAATGCTTAGGCTCAGCGATCATTTTCACTTCCCTTGACTCTTTGATTGGGTGTAGCAAACTTGTAATACTGCCACAATCGTATACGGAAAGGTGTGATCAATTTGGCGCTTTTTCTTTGATTGAAGCTATGGACAAAGTTGAGTTTTATCGCAATTTGTTAACGTTTGCCAAAACTTTGAATATAATGTTCGATATATTTGAATGTGCACCAAGATTCCGATAATGTTTCGAGAATTATTCGCTGTACATTGTAAAATATAAATGTAGTAATTTCTTCTTCTTATTATTATGTTTCCGTTTCTCTAGGTTTATTAGTTACTGCGAAATATCAACAACAGGTATATAGAAAAAAATAAAATACGACCGCCAAAACTAGCTGACCTGAAGTATAGATAGTGCCAGTAGTTTGAGAAAAATTATTTTGGTGAAATGTGGCAACCTTATAAAACATATATCGTAAGTTTCAAGACGCCAGTTTGAAATAAATTATTTTGGTGAAAAGCGGCAACCTTATAAAACATATATTTTGAGTTTCAAGACGCCACGTAGTTTGAAACAATTATTTTAGTGAAAAGTGGCAACCTTATAAAAAATATGTTTTAAGTTTTAAGACGCCACGTTGTTTAGTATCTTTATTTGAGCCATCAAATGTAAATGATCTCAGGGAATTTGTAAACATGGACAAAATTGGTCACCGTTATATAGTTCAATATTTCCATTTGAAAGGTCTCAGTCCAACCAATATTAAAGCCGAGCTAGATTCTACTTTGGGGGAGTCTGCTCTTCCATTTACTACTGTAAAATATTGGGCAGCAGAGTTTAAACGAGGCCATATGAGCTGCTAAGACGAACACTGTGGTAGTCGACCAATTGAGGTGTCCACGCTCAGATACGGTTAAGAATATTCCCAAATCAGTTTTCAATGATCGGCGACTGAAAGAGCGAGAGCTAGCTGAAATGATAGGTATTTCAAAAAGTGCTATACATCGTATGTCGATCGAGAAAGCTGTGTGCAAGATGGGTGCCGCGCTTGCTTTCAATAAAGCAAAAGCAGCGTCGTGAAGATGTTTTATTGGAGTATGTGGCGATGTTTCATCGCAATATAGCCGAATTTTTGCCTCGACTTATAACCATGGATGAGACATGGATCCACCACTTCCCGCTGGAG
This sequence comes from Philornis downsi, assembly GCA_019455685.1. Classification (NCBI taxonomy): domain Eukaryota; kingdom Metazoa; phylum Arthropoda; class Insecta; order Diptera; family Muscidae; genus Philornis; species Philornis downsi. The sequence goes on along the minus strand of JAHXMU010000771.1, from coordinate 190,684 downwards.
ACAAAGCAACAGTCAAAGCGGTGGGCTGGAATGGAAGAATCGTGTCTAAAGAAGATGAAGACAGTTCCATCTGCAGGCAGGCAGGTCGTGGCGTCAGTTTTTTTGGGATGCGCATTATTTTTATTGATTGTCCTCAAAGTTATGAAAAAAAAAATAATAATGGGAAAAAAGTGTATCGAGCTAAAAGGAGATTATGTTAAAAAATAAAGAAATTTTTTAACAACTTTTTTTTTCTTCTCAAGGCTAAAAGCATATAAATATGTCTAATTAAATTCAATTGGATCTTTATTTTTTTTAATATGGATGGTATGGTGGTGGAAGAGAGGCAAACCTTGTAGCTTTACTCTTCAAAAGTTGTCAAATTTTACATCGAAATGATTGAGAAAAGTCTTATAAAAAAAGTTGTCAAATTTTACCTCGAAACGATTGAGAAAAGTATTATAATATAACTGTGAAATGTATTGGCCTGTCTGATCCAAAAGCTTTAAAGGAGTTTGCTTTTTTATTAAGGGATTTTTGATTCTTCGGAAAAAACTCTTTACCCATGATTATTATATACAAATTTTTAGTTAAAAAAAAAGAAGATAACTATGGAAAAAAGTGTATCGAGCTAAAAGGAGATTATGTTAAAAAAATAAAGTTTTTCACAATTTTTTTTTCTTTTCAGGGCTAACAGCATCTAAATATGTCTAATTAAATCCAATTGGATCCTTATTTTTTTAACATGGATGGAATGATGGTGGAAGAGAGGCAAATCCAGGTAGCTTTATTTCAAAAGTTGTCAAATTTTAGCTCGAAACGATAGGGAAAAGTATTATAAAATTACTGTGAAACGTATCGGTCTGTCTGATCCAAAAGCTTTAATGGAATTTACTTTTTTATTAACAGATTTTTGTTCTTCGCAAAAAACTCTTTACCCATTATTAATATTTATATAATCGTTAGTTCATTTCTTTATCAAACTTTGTTGTAAACTGGTAAAGCTTTTTGATTTTTTGGCGATATTTTCATTTAAAAATTTATTGTCATCACTTTTTATCCCCCCTCGATCAATGCAATGCACATGGCAGAGAGTCCAACCAATAACTACAACAAAGTTGAAAATATTATAAAAATTCCTTAACGTATTATTGTGCGATTGTATCTTCTGGCCATGATGATGACGATGACGGACGGACACACAACGACGTTGGTGTTGTACAAAGTAACATAACTAAAGAAAGATAGCGAAAGACAAAAAAAAACCTCAATTTTCAACTCACGTTTGTTAAGGCCCCAAAAGAAGCAACCCCACACAATATGAAGACTATGATAATAAAGACGAAGAAGTAACAGAAAAGAAAATACAAAAAATTCCTCAAGTCCATAACAACATGCAACAAGACTTGTATCGTACGCGCTATGCCTGTCCGTCTGTTCGCCTGTCTGTCTCTGTAGAGTATACTCGTACCCGTAACATGGCACTATGTTATTTTCAACTGAATGACAGCTGAATTATTACAAATCGATATTTGAATTATATATTGTATGAGAGTACTCTCGTACTTGCAGTTTTTCTAAAGCGTTTTGCTTTTGTTGCAGTTGCAGCGTTTTTGTTGTAAGCAGCATCTTTTAACCTCTCTATTATTTTGTTGCACTTTCTGCTAAGGGGTTTCGAGCCGCGAAGAAAACCAATTCAATCCAATTATTTCCATAGTTGAGTCAAGTCTTCTTCTCGCATAGCCGGGGTCGACCGGCTAATAAATGCTTGTTTGCTGTTATTTTATTTTGGGGGGTATGACAATGAAAAATTGAGTTGTAAATTATAAGAAAATGCCAAGCAAAGCAATAAAAAACGGATCAACAAATTATGTTTTAAGAAAGAATTTTAATTTGAGCCTTGCAGCCTGATAGCTGTGGACAAGGATAGATTGAGTAATATAAATTATATAGCAATTTTGCTTGAGACTTTTGAAAATGTGGGCTTAGCAGGGTTGAATTGGAAGATTGTTTATACAGGATTATCCATTTAGTGGTTTCAAAAACGTCTGTCTGACAGGGATGTCAGCTATTAGATACCTGTCATCATAAAGTGTTATCTATTAAGTGAAAGATTTGCCATTTACGAACATGCGTCGTTTAACAACCGAGGAACGAAAAACATAAAAATAGTTAAAACTTACTGCAAAAATGGTGACTCTAAGCTTATTCATCACAATCGAATTTGGCATTACTGCGTGAAAAGTTTCCAGAAAAAGTAATTTCACAATTTGGCGAAGTCAGTTGGCCACCAAGATCATTCGATTTCTAGCCGTTAGGCTTTTTTCGGGAGGCTATGTTAAAGACAGTGTTTACGCGAACAACCCCCGCCCCATTCGCACCACCCAAAAGTGGCCGAAATTGTCTCAAAAGGATCCACTGCTGCCATCAATCCAGAGGCGGTTATTTAAAAGACATCGTATTTCGTACATAATGGCAAAGTCCAAGCATTATAATGAAATAAAAATGTCATCGAAATTATAGCTTTATGTGTGTTTCATTTAACTTTACTTTTGAAACCGAAAAGTGTATAACCCTGTACTTATAATAGTACATAAACTAGGCAATAAAATTTGTTAAATGAAAAATTAAAACTATTTTTTTCTGGTATGACGTGTCCCATCAATAAATGTTGCTTTCAAATGAGCAAACTGGCGGTAAATACAGTATCCAAAATCTGAAAAATTACTTGTAACTTGTAAAGAGGTAAACACTTTTGAGGAAACGAAAACTGTTTGGAGTTTTTGCAGTTTCCCAGAAATCATCATAAAACTAAAAACTTGAAATTTGAAATGAGATGTAATGGCATTTGTTTGCATAGAACTGGTTAGCCAAATTAAATGTCTATCAGTTGGAAAGCCGATTTAAAACTATGGCTTTTAATGCAGATGAAAAATATCATAGAATTGGTTCTCCTTTACCGGCATTATTTAAAATCAATTTGCCGAGTATAGGCGAGGTCGTACACTAATCAGATCATGAGTTTCCAACATGTCGTTCTAAGACTGCGGTCTTTGCTAGATGCGAAAAACAGCTTCTATCTTTTTTGGTGGCATTTTGTACTAATATGTTGTAGAGTTTCAGTTTGGGAGCTTGTTGAAGGTCATACGTATAGGGTCTTATGTCTGTCCTTCCCATTTTCATGAAACTTTTGGAGACTGTTTCTTATGTATCTGTTACATTAACGCGCATTCATACACACACTTATCTGAATGTATTTACTGCTCAGAAGTGTCTTCTATAACAGATTCCCTTAACATGAGTAACTATAATGTGTGCAGTGTAAATTCGGCCTGAAGGACCTCTATTTCAGCTTGTACAGCATCACTTACACCGTATTGAAACAGAAAAATATTCTAAAAAATGCTAAAAATTAAACGATACAAAAAATCTGGAAAATTTAAATTTGTTCACTATTTGTTGCATCTTCAGTTTTTAAACAATCCTGGGAAAAATCTGTAAACATCTTAACTTAAACAGAGCATTATATTTCTTTAGGTTTTTATTCCTACATATTTCCCCTTCATTCAAAAAGAAGCTTATGTACAATAAAAAAAAAAAAAAAAGAAAAAAAAACAACGAACAAAACCCTATCTATGCGGAAATGAGATGTATCGGATGATCGGTTCAAAAGTTTTAAGAGCTTTTATAAGCAGGCAGATAGAATATACGACAACTTAACAAAAGTGTAATATTCGTACATGACCTATAACTATTTAGAAGAAACATTAAGGCGAATTCATACACACGCTTATGTCGATGGATTTATTTCTCAGAAGGGTCTGCTATAACGGATTCCCTTAACATGAGTAATAGTGCAAATACGGCCTGAAGGACCTCTAGTTCAGCTTGTGCAGGACCACTTACCATTTGTTCCTTCTTCAGTTTTTAAGCAATCCTGAGAAAAATCTGTAGACATTTTAATTTAAACAGAGCATTTTGCATCTTTAGGTTTTTATTTCGACATACATATTTCCAACTAACTTTCCCCTTCATCCAAAAAAAAAACTTATCTACACGAAAAAAAGCAAAACTATGTAACCACTCCTACAGGTTTATCCATTTCTTAAAGTTCATGAAAATGACAAAATCGTTAAGAGTGGGCGAGTCTGGTAAAGAGAAAATAAAAAAAAAATAAAAAGCATTACGTATCACCACTCTCATATATAGTTAATCCTCTTTTTTTTTGCTTTCTATGTAAGCGTCAACTTAGTATTTTAGAATGTTGTCTAACGCTGCCGCATCGGTACTGTAGATTGTAGAAATGGTTCAAGTTTCTTTTCCTTAGCTTTACAAAATAGGTAAAAAAAAACGAAATGTAAATCCACACAAATGAGACAAAAAGAAGAGTGAAAGAATTGTAAATATGTATACACGTACAAATATGTTTGTAGACAAAAATAATCTAGAACCGAAGCCAAAGAAAAACATAGTAATAGGAGTTGGATCTTGTGAAACAGTGATTTGGAGATTTTTGTAGTTTGTATACTCGTATATTGTGAGTAGTTTTTAAATTATTGTAGTTATTTGAAGTTAAATATAATTACGATATAAATTTTCCGAACTAGAAAACTATACAGGTTAAAATTAGCTAATTTTTGCAAATCGTAATTTGGGAAAAATAACATTACTCGCTTGCGCAATAATTCTTCCGTAGAAAATTGAGCATTTTTCGGTAAAAGTAAAGTTATATAAAACACACAAAGCTATGATTTCAATAAAACTTTTATTTCATTATAATGTTTGGACCTTGCCATTATGTACGAAATACAATGTCTCAAATTACCGCCTCTGGATTGGTTGCAGCAGTGGATCATTTTGAGGTAGTTTTCGATCACTTTTTTCGACCACTTCGCCCAGTTCATAATCCTCAATTGCAGGTCAAAAAAAGTCGGTTATCATAGGGCCATTGCGCTCTGAAATGAAACTCGTTTTATCCTCTAAGCTTTCGCTAATAGACACGATATTTTCAGTGTACTACATTTTGATGGTGCACAGTTCTGACTACATCTGTAACGCTTCCAGTTTCTTCAAATTACTTTATAATCTTGCCAATTTCTTGCGCAGTAGGTCGATTATGACGACCCTAATCATCCCATAATGCACGACAAGTGCCCACGTTTGAATCACCACTTTTGTAGTAAGTTGTAACTATTTGTAAGCGTTATTCGGTTGTTAAACGGTCCATATTCGTAAATGGTAAATCTTTCGCTAAATAAATAGCACTTCAAATGACAGGTATTTAACAGACCGGCCGGCAGGTTTTAAAACCAATTAATGGATAACCCCGTATAAACTTTAATCGCTCCGTTACAACGCTTTTTTAAAGAATGTTTTTGTTTACAGGGAACTGTTTGATTATGCTCCGTTAACTAAACATACTTATATATTTTGAAAGGAAAAAAGAGTTGCAATAGAGCTAGTTTGTGTAATTTACGAATAGCATAGCCTGTTGACGTATTGAAATTCAATACAATTTATATTCTTCAAACTACCACCGAATAGCGAGGTATGAAAAAATTATGAAAATTCAAGACCATGATTTTTTTTCGAGAGGAACATTTTCTACATTTATTGTCTAAGTGCTACAAAAATGTTTCCTTTTAGAAAGGCATAGTAGTCACTAGGATTGAAAATCATGGCTTATTTACAACAATGCCGCCGACCGAAAGTTGTTGGTAGTTGGTAGTTTGGTGAGATTTTAAAGGAGTGGTTTATTTTGAATTATTTGCAAGGAAACGAACAATAAATTCTGCGGTCTATTAACAACAGTTGATAACACTTAATGAAGCATTGAAAGAACAAAGGCCTAAGTTGCTCAATCGCAATGACCTAAGTTTTCAAAACGATACAGCTAGGCCTTTCACATCTTCAAAGACTCGCCAAAAGAATATTGGAGCTTGGATGGGAGACGCTTTATAGTCCTGATTCGGCTCCTTCGCAGTTTTACTTACTATGAAGTCTTCGAAATTTTTCGAATTGTAAGTCGTTACAGATAAGTCATTCTTTCAGTCTGCGATTAACACTTTGCCTGAACAATGGTAGAAGGTCATTGAACAAATCAACATCTACTTTGGCGATTAAAATTAATTACTGGAATAAAAAATTTAAAAAAACAAATCGACATTGCTTTCTTCCCAACCCAATATTATGATAGAAAAAACCTTCGTTTTTCCGATTTAACTGTTGGAAACTACGGGAAAATAATGTCTCTTCGAATTTATAGTTAATACGAAGTCTGCGAAATTTTTCGAATGGTAAGTCATTATAGATCAGTCATTTTTGCGAATAAAAATTTGTCTGAACAATGGTAGAAGGTCATTGAACAAATCAGAACTTATTTTGGAGATTAAAATTAATTACTGGAATAAAAAATTTGAAAACAATCGACATTACTTTCTTCCCAACCCAATATTATGATAGAAAAAACCTTCGTTTTTCCGATTTAACTATTGGAAACCGCGGAAAAACGATGTCTCTTGAAGAAAAACATAATGCCCAACTTTAAAGAATAATCCGAAAGCCATTATGCTCTAAAAATACTAGAAATATTAGAACAGAGGAATCTAACAAACATTTGCAGAACAAAAAGTTTCCAATATTCTCAGCACTACAAAGGGGAAAGGATGGAGACAGCACTTATTACAATTGATCAACCGTGCGAAAGTGAATTTGGTAATTATTTTGAAAAATTTTGAAAAAAATAATTACCGGACCCTTCGCAGCTCCATCAGACACTTCTCGTTTTATAATCAAAAACTCTTCAGTGGTGTCCACCATTGCAATGATTTGTAGTGTTATTTTTTTTTAATTGGCAATAATAAACATGTTGAAATTGAAAAATGTTTTACATTTTACTCTTTCCCTATCATCAATCAAAATCCAAAAAATTGCCACTACCTTTCTAACCACAGTGCAAACTCCTATAGTGAAAACTCCTATAGAATAGAGTAGAAAACCTCTAGTGGTGGTGGGACAGCACATGCTGCTGCTGGTAGTCAATAAAATATGTAGAGTACAATGTAAAATAATAGCGTTAACTGCATCAGCAAATGGCTAACAATTCATACGAATACACACACTCACACATGCATATAAATATTCTTATGGCTAAAATGTTGCTGCCACCTTTTGCTGAGGCAGCCAGCAGTCCAATAGATGCCAGATCTATACGGTGTGCTAAAGAGTTGTTGTTGTTGTTGCTGCAGTGGCTGACTGAAATTACGAGGAGTAGCAATCGCAGTAGAACCATGTTAAACTGGCACTGAAATGCATATGTATGTATGTAAGTACACAGATATGTTTGAAAGTATGCACGTATCACATAAATAAGGCTTAGAAAGAACAGCCAACAACAACAATGGTGGCCAACAACGGCAACAGGTGCAATTTGTTAACGTAAAAGCAGCTCCGAAGATGATGATGATGATGATGCCAAAGAAAAACAGGCTATTCATTAGGTGGGTTTTCAAGTCGATTGGAGGGGTTTTCTTAAGACGGCAGGAAGAGGCTTTTTTGGGCTTTGTAGTTCCCAGGAAAATCTGTTGGCGAATCTTGTACAAATATTGCAAAATTTTCAATTTACCATGAGCGTTTCTATTCGTATTTTCATGTACGCGTGTGTGTGTGTTTCTTTTTCATTTATAAAAAGCATTTTTTACTTAAAAAGCGTTAAAATGAAATGCAGCTCAGCCGCATTCCTTATATCATGAAGTGAATTTTTGTCTGTTTTTTTTTTTCAATTTTAACTTTACCACTGCTGCTGGATTGCTGAATATACATTTATTCGAATCTTACATCAGGGCAGCGGGGAGAGGGGGATATGAACATTAAATGTAGTTGTATTGTACTATATGTACAAGTACATACATGGACATATTTATCTGCACATGTGTATTATATATCGTATAGTAAAGTTGCACGGATGGCTATTCCGTGGAATGCTACTACGATGTGGCTACATAAATGGTATGTTATTGCAACAACAGCAGTAGCAGCATCATGCAATGCAACAGTTGCAACAAGTATTTCCACTTTAATGTAAGAAGAAAAGCAGCGCACACACACATGTATACGCGACATGAAAAAAAAAAAAACGGCAAGAAACATGAAAAATGCAAAAAAAAAAACAATCCCAAGAAAAGAAAAATTATACCAAAGGAATAGTTTGTCTATATTATGTAGTACATAACATATCCATATACGACTAGTATGCAGGCATGTAAAAGTTATTCATCCAAATGTGAACAGATGTACAGCTAAGGGAAATGCAGTGTGCAATTGGGAATGTTATTAAACATTTAGCTTTGGCATTCGAAAAGAAAATAAGCAATTTAATACTATACGTAATACTCTTTTGTATTTAGCCAGAGATTCACTATTGATATGTTAAAAGCAGAGTTGTTATATTAACACACGAAATGGAAAATTTAACCAAATCAGTTATTAAACATTTAGTCTTGATGTATCAAAAGAAAAATCCTTAGTGTTTGCTTACTATCCTTTCGTTTTTAGAATGATTTTCATGATATTCTAGCATTTAATAAAACATTTCGAAATGTAAATAATTTGCAATGTTTTTGAACATTTAGCGTTGGCATTCGCATAGAAAATATACAATTTAATACAATAATACAATTTAATAGTGTGACGAATTGGAGGAGAAACGCAGAAGATCGAAGCGCTTGGAATTATTTTCTACGGGCGTTGTATTATAGATAAGTATGTCTATTCCAGTGGCCATCTAAGAAGAAGAAGATGTACTTGTATTGTATTTGGCCAGAGTTTCGCAATTGACCTGTTACAAATAAAGGTGTTAAATTAACACAATAAACACAGACGTGCTGGTTAATACACACCACCATTGTTCGTAAAATCCCGGGTTCAATTCCACTTATAGCCACCTATCATTATTTCAGCGGTGGTCCCTCGATGTGTCTGATGAATAATTTGAGTAGTCGAGTAATCGACAAGTCTGGTAAATGCTTTTCAAACTGTGACATTTCACAATCGTCGTTAAGCTGAAGGTCCAGCTATATGATTCTAAAAAATATGCGTGTAATCTCACTGAATGTAGGTAACCTCTCTCATATCTCATATCTCATACGATGCACTGGAATTTGTTCCTTTTGTTTTACGAACATATGACACTTATCCGGAAGTTTTAACAAAATCATTTATTAAACATTTACTTTTGATATGCTAAAGAAAACTTCTTAGTTTTTGCTTACTGTCCTTCCATTTTTAGAATGACTTCGATGATACTCTAACATTTAATACAAACATGTGGCAAATTATGGCATGTGAACATAATGATTAAATTGATTGCCTCTGATATAGGATTATCCATTTTTCGTTTTCAAGTATAGTTACATATATAAAACACACGTAAGGCTATGATTTTGAAAACATTTTTATTTCATTATTAAGCTTAGACCCTCCCACTATGTACGAAATACAATATCATTTAAATGACCACCTCTGAAGTGGTTGCAGCAGTGGATCCTTTTGAGGTAGTTTTCGAAAAATTACGAGACAATGACACCTACAGACTGTAATGCTGTTAGCAAATCGCAAACGCGTGATTGGTGCAAACAGTCATTCTCTCCGGATGCAATCGTTCTTCCAGAATCACTTCTGGTTTTCTCCAAACCCCATATGTGACAATTTTGCATGTTGACGTAACTACCGAGTGAGAAATGAGCTTCATCGCTGAAGAATATTTTGTTCGATGGAAAGTCCACATTTGAATCACCACTTTTGTAGTAAATTTTTACTATTTTTACTTATTTTTCGGTTGTTAAATGATCCATATTCGTAAATGGCAAATATTTCACCAAATAAATAACACTGCTGATGACAGGTATTAAACAGCAGATAGGCTTGCCAGATCGACCACTAAATAGATAACGCTATTGATAGCAACTGAATAGTAATGTTATTTTTAAATTCACAAAATTTTTATTTTAATGGTTTCGAGGTTTTTTTTTTGCCCCAAAGTTAATTATAAATTTTTTATTCAAATAATGAATTTTAAAAATACTGGATGAATTCAGTTTTTAGATGTTCATCTTTGTGGAATGATTGATTTTCTATTCAATCAATTGGAAAATAAATAAATGGAAAGCCAAGGGTGCCAAATTAAGACTGTAAGGTATTTGTAACCTCAGCTCCCATATAAGCGCAATATTTTTTACAGAGTCTGCAGAGATATGTGGGATTTGGCGTTATCGTGGTGGAAAATCAGGCTTTTGCGATTTGCTAATTCAGGTCTTTTCTCTTTGGTGCTTCGCTAAGCTTCATCAGTCATTGATAATAGATCTCAGAATTTGTGATTTGGTTTCTTACAATTAGTCCAAAGTAAACCATTCTCCTCAAAATCGGGGTTTTCTTCGGTGGAATGCAGTTTTTAATGAAGTTAGACTAAGTTTGAAAAGATTCCATAACTGGCCAGTCCTTATGCGCTTTGTTAAATGGACTTGCCTCAGCTCATCCGGAAGCATTTTGAGGAGTCTAACAATTTGAAATAATTTTGTATTTTTTAATTTTTTTATCTCTAAATATAGAGCTTTTAGAGGAGTCTATTTGAAATAATTTTGTATTTTTGAATTTGCCACCACCCGAACAGGACGAAAGAAACTTCGTGAAACTCGTTTGCTTATTTTTACGCTAAGTGTAGTTTGGAGAAACGCAAGAATACAACTTTGATATATGTATCAATAATGCTAATGTGATATATCATAAGCATATGTAATAAATAAAATTATTTATATGAACTGCGATCGCCCAGGGTTAGTATACCAATTAAGATGTACAACCTTCTGGATTTCATACCACTTTAGGACCATCTTGCCAATTCGGTAGTTGGCTTTCATTAACTTAAAATTGGTGGCGATTAATAACCGTGAACAATAAAAGAGATCTAATAACTGTTGGTGTAAAAGACGTCTGTATGCAGTTACCGCATACTTTTAACTTGATATAATTATTAAAATTTAACGCTAGAAATGGCAAAGTTTAAATGTGACATCTTCTATACAATTTTTAAAAACCCTCTCTTTTTGGCTTAATGCATTCATCCCTGGTATTTTTTCTATCTCTCGCATCCGCTGTCGCACCTCTTAGCGGGTTAAAGGATTCACACACACACACTCACATCCATACATAACATTTTCACACATATAAATTATTCTAGCAACTGGTATTTTATGTGTTTCAGTTTCATTCTTATTCGTGCTATTTCCTTTTATTAATGATAATATATTGTGTGTGAATTTTACAAGTTTTACAATCCCGATCTTGTTCTTTTTACAGCAGCGAATAAGAAGAACACAAAAAAATCTCGCGCATAATTATAAAATCAAGTCTTGCAGTTTCTGTTTTTTTTTCTCAGTTCTTTCATTAATATCGTATATATCATGTCAGTCAGGCATCTACAGACGTATGTATGTACGTACGTACGTAGTATGTAGTACATATCTATGCACTTCTACCAGCTACATACATATGCACAAGTACATTTTATCATAGAATGCATGAGAATATATCAGAGGCATATACTTAAAATGGCATATAGAGCGTTATACTTTGTAGACAGAGGCGTGTTTAGGAAACCAAATACAGAATAGCTAAGGAGGGTAAGCTAGTAACATTTTTGGAACAATGTGAATTTTGTGCTAGATTTTGGTTATGTGTCGAATTTCTAACAGGATGCTGTTAATAAGAAAGCCCAGTGTATAGTGAAGGACAAAAAATGCATCGAAATTATTACAGCTAATATAAATTTGACGACAAGATGGGGAAAAATTGAAGGTGACTCTTAGGGTCAAACAACATCACGTTTTGTTTGCCTTAAGATTTTCTAAGGTTCCTTAAGTTTTCAAAATATTGGAAAAAATACAGTTTTTCTTACTTGATGACAATAATTTTCCACCAATCCGACGAGAAGCCTGCCACATGGGATTCTTCAAACTTTAAGGCTTTATTGAAATGATAATTCTTTGCATGAATCTTTATTATTCGACATGAAAAGAGAATACCGATGATTTTTAAAAACCTTTTTTTCAATTGAAAGCTCGTGCAATGAGAAATTAAAATACAAAATGTTATAATTACAACATAACACTCCATAATCTCCATTAAACTTGATACACTTTCTTCAGCGATATTTAATAGTTTCTATACCCTGCTTTTAGTAAGAACTGTCAAACTCCTCAAAATAGCCAGTCTGCGCTAGACTCCACCTCTTCATTGTTAGCAAATATTTTACCATCGAGCCATATTTTCAAGTTTGGAAGTAGAAAATAGTTTAAGAGTGCTAAATCTGCCGAATTAGGTGTGTGATGAAGCAATTCGAACTTTAATTCATTAATGCTGACCATCGCAACAGTAGATGTGTGAATTGGAGCATTGTCTTGATGAAACAACACTTTCTTTTTTGCCAGATGCGGCCATTTTTTCCATAGTTTTATCAATAAATTAGCATAATATTCGCCGTTGATGAGACCGTGTTTCCTTTCTGAAGATAATCAATAACTGTCAAACTCCTTAAAACCGCAGACTCCACCTCTTCATTGTTGGCAAATATTTTACCACCGAGCCATTTTTTCAAGTTTGGAAATAGAAATAGTCCAAGCGAGCAAAATCTGGTGAATAAAGTGCATAATGTGACAATTCAATTCAATTCATTAATTTTGGCTATCGCAATAGTGAATATGTGAACTAGAGCATTGCCTTGATGAAACAACACTTTCTTTTTCGCCAGATGCGGCCTTTTTTACATAATTGTATCAATGAATTATAAATTAGCATAACATTCGTCATTGATGCCACCATTTTTCCTTTCTGAAAATAATCAATAAAAATAATCCCATGTGCATACCAAAACAACAGACTCAATGAACTTGCCTGCAGATGAAACTGTCTTCGCATTCTTTCACTACAATCCTTTACCTCAGATGTGAAACGGTTGACCCATGTCTCATCCATGGTTGTAAGTTGACGCAAAAACGCCGCTTTATTATGGTGAAATATCGCCAAACACTCTACTGAAACATATTCACGCCGCTGTTGTTGCTCTATTGCAAGCAAGCGCGGCACCCATCTCTCATCTTCAAATCTTCGGTCAATACACGGTGTGTAGCACATTTTGAAATGATTATCATTTCAGCTAGCTCTGGCACCTTCACCCGACGATCGTTCAATACCATTTTGTGGATTTGCTTAACCGGGTCTGGCGTGGACACCTCAATTGGTCGACCACTACGGTATTCATCTAGGCAGCTCTTACGGCCTCGTTTAAACTCTGCTATCCAATGTTTTACAGTCGTAAACGAAGAAGCAGACTCCCCCAGAGTAAAATCTAGCTCGCCTCTAATATTGGTTGGAGTGAGACTTTTCAAATGGAAATATTCAAAGAAATGGAAATTATCGTAAAGCCTGTTATGGCTGATGATGAGACAGGGGTTTATGAATTTGATATGCAGTTGAAGTGTGCAAAGGACGACAATGCACCATCTCATAATTTTGAACGAATTTCTAGCCAAAAACACAGCACATATCTTCGAATAACCACCGTATTCATCCGATATGCGCTTGGCCAACTTTATTTATTTATTTTTTTTTTTTTTTCAAAATTCACACTGCCACCAATTCGAGACACCATTTTCAATCGATAGAAGATATAAAAGAGAATACGCGGCTAGGACTGAAATCTGCGTTTGAAATATGATTTAATGGTTGGATTATTCGCTGGCATAAATTTATTCATTCGGAATTAGTATGCTGTGAAGGTGATATTGAAGTGACAATTGGAGTGAGTAATAAATATTTCGCCAATTTTTTCGAAAAAATCGGATGACGAGTGGGGTTTGTCGATTTTTTTTTTAAATTTTTGCATTCGCAAGACAATCATGGCGATGTATAGCAAAAAATGTCAAGTGGGTCCAAAAAGTATATGTAAACATATTATAAAGTTATTATTATACAACAACCCAAGCCACTGTGTCCCCAGCACAGCTTACGGTCCTTGTTACTCTGTGTAAAACAAGTTGCATTTAATTTATCAGCGATTATTTTAACATGTCTGTATGTGATAAATATCAAATAATTACTTCCTTCCTACGAATAGGAAAGGCACACAAAAACACACACACACACACACACACACGCATACAACTGTAAATAATCTGCGCATATAAGCCGGTCATCATAATCGTCATTATAGGAATCATTGAAAAGAAAAACATTTCTCACTTTATTTACACAGTGAAGCTTTTCCTTTTAAGCCTTTTTAAGCCAGCTCTCGCATATCGTTTTGTGTAAAGCGGTTTAAATGACATTTAAGATCAGATTACGTTAAAGTAGGCAAAACAAAAAACGGCAACAACAATACAAACTCCAACAGAAAGGCAGAAATACTCAAAAGAAATGATCATAAGTTTTGTTTTGGCACAAAAAATGCAAGAAAAATACAAAATAAACAAAAAAAAAAAAATGGTTATGTAGGAAAGCAAATATTAATACCTCCATCACACTAGACATAAAAGAAAAAAAAAATTCAAAGAAAAAAATGTTTTAATAAAAAATTAACAACTTGTTTGCAATTCAAAGACCACAAAGCACAAAAAATGCCACAAAACAAGTTTCCCAAGTTTCTAAAGCAGATTCGGAGGCGGCAAACGAACAGCAGGGGAGATGCAAAAGAAAACTACGGCATATAAAACAAGCGTGTATGTAAGTCTGTATAACCGTTTTTGTTTAAATTATTATTAATTTTTAAACTAAAGGAATTTAACACGAAAAAAACAGACACAATAAAAAAATGAAAACAACATTCTTTCGTGCTTTTGATAATATGGCGGCAGATGTGTTATATATATATATATATTTTTTTTTTTTTTTGGGTTCATTTGTCTTATTTTTGGGGCCTTTGTCGTCATTTTCAATTTTATTATTATTAGTTCTCCTCTCACAATCTCTGGCAAATGTTCAGTTAAGGAATTTTGCAGGTTTTTGAGAATTCTTTTCTTTTTTTAAAGAAAAAATTCATAAAATAAATAAATAAATGAATATATTTATACATATAACAACATACATATATATATGTATATATATGTATACACATATGTATATATATACATTATAAATAAACACATAATTTATATTATATATGAAACGATTCCCAATTGAATTTGGCACTTCCCCAAACCTCTTTTACCCCCCACCACTTTGGAATTTCATCGATTTCGTATTTAACGAAAAATATTTTCGCTCAACGTCAAAAACAAATATTGAACGTCAGCATTAGCCTCGTGCTGGTATGCGTTACGTTTGTGATTTTGTAAATTGTGAAGAATCTTTTTCGCTTTTTTTGCTTTCGTTTTGTTTAAAATACACTGCGAGATATTTAGCGTAATTTAAGCCATATTTTAATAGAGACAAAAAAATATTTAGCGCAAATGTTCAAACGTGTATATGAAGAAATGTGGTTGATTTTATGTACATAAATGGAAGCGATATGCTAGCTATATAAGAGAGTTTCATAAATACCTATTGGTTCAAACTAATGTATAAGTTTTAGTTGGAGGATGAATGCTGCCTTGTATTTATCCTCCACTCTCTCTCTTTCTCTTGCATTTATCCTCCACTTATGGTATCAAATTGATTTTAGCTTATACATACATACATATACAAAAAGAACTATTTAGACCGACCTGATTAGATCTCATAGATGTGACCTTAAAATGCTAAATCGCTAACTTGTCAGATATTTGAAAAATGCTGGCAGTGACTCAAAAAAAAAAAAAAATATATATTTTAACACGTGCCCTCTTCTACTGACTTTGAAGGCCCAACATTTTACAAAGTTACGCCTGATTTTGGTATCCATCATTAAATAGTCTAAGGTTTCAAATGATACACTATCCCGTAAGCTCCCAAACTTTCAAATGGAGATAACAGTTGGCAAAATTTCTTGAAGACTCTGATAAACTATAACAGCTGCCGTCGACAACGACATAAATACGAGCATCATTTCCAAAAAAAAAACTGTTACTGTAGTTTCCTCAAACATTGACGATAAATTACTGACAGTCTGACGATAATAAGGACACCTGCAAGTTATTGGTTTTAGGAAATAAAGGCATTACTCTATCCAAATGCAGTGTAAACATTGACAAGATCAACGTGATGAATAATTTCATAAATTTCCAGTAATATTAAATAAAGAGAATATCTTTCGTAAACTGACTTTCCTATGGCCTTAACAAGCATTCAAAAGGCAAAGCTCTGTTTGAACGATAACAAAATCAGCTTTATCGGATTCTGATCTTACTAACTGCATATTTTTACGAAATATTTTTTAAGTTTTACAGAAAACTTTATCAAAAATTATGATATATTAATGAGAGCTCAATGAAATTTTTCATGCAATTTTGTTTTTATAAAACATTTAATACGATTTTGTGAAAAATTGTAAAGGGTCGATAAAAAAATTTGCATGAAATGTTCAAAATCTCTTCACGATGGACTCTATCAGGTTGAAAAAAAACTATATAAAATTTTTCATACAAATAGATTCATTCGATTTTGACGAAACTTTTCACAGTTTGGACGAAATATTTCATCAGCAATTGAAATATTGTTGCAATTTCATTTACTGTATGCAACTTTTCACAACAATTGACAAATTGCTAAAATTGTTTATAAACATATATGTACACAGGGTTGCCCATATTCGACGGACCCATCTGGCAACGCCATAACTTTTGACAGAGATGTCAGATCGCTTAATGACATACCGCGTTTGAAGCGTCAGTCCAAGCAGATTTTTACCATGGAACAATACACGCCACGCGAGCGCTCTGAAATAGTTGAAATTTACATTCAACAGAAGAAGTCAATTGTGAAAACTCAACGTGCTTTTAAAATATTAAAAAATGTGAGAAGTGCGCCTTCTAAGAACACCATTAAGCGTTTATACGAAAAATTTTCGACTGGTGAGGCTCTTTCTAATCCGAAGAGGCCAAATAAAAGTTGACCAAGGCGATCGGCCGAGAATATCGCTGCCGTACGAGCCAGTGTTGAGAGGTCCCCAAGAACATCCCAAAAACGCCGTTCTCAGCAGTTGGGCATGGCTCGGTCCACTTTACAACGGATTATTCGCGTTGATTTGCATTTGTTCCCGTACAAAATTCAATTGACGCAAAGATTGTTGCCTGCGGACAAGCCTCGTCGATTGGAATGGGCCCAACGAGTCATCGAAATGGCCGATGATGACGAGCAATTTTGGAACAAGATTATCATGTCCGATGAAGCCCATTTCACATTGAATGGGACCGTAAATAAGCAAAATTGCCGTATTTACGCCACTGAAAATCCTCAGGAGATTCAAGAATTGCCTCTTCATGACGAAAAAGTCACAGTTTGGTGCGGCGTTAGTGCGAAAACGGTCATTGGGCCGTTTTTCTTCCAAAACGAAAATGGCCATGCTGTTACCATCAACCAGGAGCGTTATCGCGACATGATGACCAATTTTGTGATGCCAATTATTCGTCGAAAGCGTATGAGGCAGTTCTGGTTTCAACAAGACGGCGCTCCACCGCACACAAGTCGCATAACAATCGATTTTCTGAAGAATTTGTTTCCGGGCCGTTTGATGTCGAAAAGTGGTGATTTGGACTGGCCACCGCGTTCGCCCGATTTGACGCCCGCTGACTTCTTCTTGTGGGGACATTTGAAGTCAAAGGCCGCTATAGCCGCTATTCCGGCCGAAATGTTGGCGAAAACGATGGAAAATGCTGCAAAAAGGGCACAATACGCCATCAACGCCAGAGGCGGCCATTTGAGAGATATCATATTCAAAAATTGATGTAAACAAATCTACTTGGAACAAATTAAATGAATAAGATTGCCAACCGCCAAATTTTTATTTTTTCTTTGATTTTTTTTTTAAACATGGGTCCGTTGAATATGGGCAACCCTGTACATATACATACATACATTTTTATATAAATTTTTTTCTTTTGAAATTTTTGAAATGCTTCATATAGTTTGAAAATAGTACCCCATACAATTGATGAGGTATTTTTCTTTTTAAGTCTATAATTAGCAAACATTTCAACGTAAATTAAGTTAATTTCAATTATCTCTTAAATACTAGAGCTAAATCCAAATTACACTGCGTTCTCGATTGTTGCAACCAGTAGGAACCGAGCCTATTGAAACAATAGTGGCAGTGGCGACACATTTTTTTTTAGAAAAGTATAGTACAGGAGATGAACGCACGCTGGGACCAGATGCATTTTGAGACAGTCCGACATTTTGACATGTTCACACTTTTGTACCAGTAGTAGCAAGCCTTTCAGACACTTTAGTTCGTATTCCTTATGTGTGAACGAAAAAAAATATTTTCTAGTGTTGAAAAACGTTGGATACAACATTTGCGGAACAGTTTTTTCTCTGTTTTTTTTTTTGTCACTATGTTTGCCTCAACTTGAAGTTCAGAAAAATGATGTTATGTTTAACGCTATGTAACTGTTTTCTTGGGCAATCTCATAGCCTAATCTATGTCTTTCCAACAGTATATAAAATTGCTTGATTTTGTCAAACCTTCATATGTACATCTTCCCACCAATTTCGGATATAGTACAAAAATCTGGGTTTATTTTGACTCGATTTTGATCTGATTTTGTAAAAATGCATTTATCTATTCACAATAACTTAATTTGGTTGCTACACATAACTGAAAGCTCGAGTTTATCAACGGTAGAATTGATCAAAATCACACCATGTTTATTAACCTCTTTGATTTTCTCGCACTTAAATTCCCCATAAACCCAAAACGGCTGTTCGATGGTCTTATCTTAACTTTGCACAGAACACACTTCAACATTCAGTCAACGATGATGGTAGACTTATTCTACCTGACCTAGTCAACTTGTGACTGCAATGAGAATTATTTTGTGAAACTAGTAATGCTGAAGTTACAACGAATATAATAAACTCGTTTCAGTGGGGCATATTAAGGTTGAGTTATTATATGTGGAATGAAGAGCATGAGGGAACGTCAGTCTGAATTCATATCTGGTATGCAATGAGAAATAAGTTACACTAATATGCAACCTAAAGATTCTTATCTAGTTGAGCACATTATCTTAATTATGTAGGCACAAAATCTCCCTCGTAACTTGTGCGGAAATAATTTTAATTAGCGCTAAAATCAGTTTCATTACCCACAGCTCGAAAGAAACACAAAAAAAAAAAAAAAAATAAAACAACTTTGAAATTTTTGCGCTAACATAACCCCTCCGCATTGAATGCGGCCAAATAGGCTGACAGTTAAAATTACTCGTTACAGCAACAACGCGAAAAAATGTTGCGGAATTTGTTGTATACTTCAAACTCTCACACTCACTCACATTCATTTGTATAGGCCAGCAACAAATGAACGAACATTCTTTGAATTTGAGCGTGTTGAAATCATACGACAAAAGTTCGAGCAAGCGAGTTAGTGAGTGCGTCAGCGAGTGAGTGAGCAACTGAGTATCTCCGCTATTCAAGTTTGCAATATATGCATATACATATGTATGTATATGTATATCTCGTCCATCGTAGTACGACTGAGTATCTGACCGAATCTACAAACAACACACATATGCACACATGTAAATACATATATTTGCCATTTCGTATTTTCAATGCACATCCATGCACATTACATATTCATAGAAGACAGACGGACGGGCATTCATACACCAAACTCAAAGTTGGGAGGTTTGATCAAAATGGGAAAAGGCAACAAACACCAACAAGCAAACTCTGGCAAGCCGACAGACAGACAGACACAACACACACAGCCGATACAACAAAATAAACAGAGTAGTAAAATAAATAAATGGAGAGAAAAAAAAACCTCTAAAACGAAAACATTCCGATGTGATGATTAAGACAAAAATAGAGCTAAAATTAAACGACCGCTGAACAACTTGCAAAACTAAACATTCATACACACACACACACACACATACATACGCATGTATACGTCCAGACACAGATACAACACGCTGCCAAACTCAAAAATGAGCGTGAGCGTTCGCTGCGATTTACAATTACATGAAATTGCTAAAGTTAAGTGGAAAAGTTCACACACACACACACACACATACATGGAAGTGGAATACAATTTAAAAGCCAAAAACCAAAAAATAAAAAAAATACATTCAAAACAAAATAACAACATTTTGAAAGTAAACAAATTTTTACAATTATTTTTTCGATGTAATCGATTTTTTCTATGCTTCTTTCAGCTTCTGCTCTTTTTCTATGTGTAGCAAAAGTTGAAGCGTTCAACGGAGAAGGAGGTCGAAGAGGAGTAGTAAAGAAAAGGTAAATAACTGCGGTTTCTGGGAACCAGCGGAGGTTACGAAGCCTCCTTTAGCGATGAATAGAAAGTTAAAGGGAATGCAATGTTAGATACAAATTTAGATGCGCTTAGGGCCTTTTTTCAACACACTTTTTACGAATGTAAAATTTGAGAAAACAATTTACTTTCTCAGGAAGTCCACATCGAAATTTAGTGCCGGTTTCCCAATCGATTTATCATTTTTCATATTTCTTACTATTTGCCTCAATTGAAAAGGTATGTAAAACCATAGCTTTAATAGAATTAGTTAAAATTTCGATAGTAAATCAGAGAAATTTAAAATAAAGGTTAAGTTTGAATCAAAAAAAAAAAAAAAAAAATAAATAAATAAATAATAATAATAATAATAAATAAATAAGTAATAATAAATAAATAATAAATAACTAAATAAATAAATAGACTCTCTACGGAACAGTTTAACGATGATTTCTAACAGTTTAAAAAACCTTTACTACACTTACTTGACTATTCGAAATGTTCGTCCGAAACATGACCGCCACTCAAATAGTTATAGACGGGGATGAAACCTGCGATCATGTAAACAATAGTCGCGGCCACTTACCATCGCGCCAAAGTCAGTCAAGTTTTAATTATAGAGAGTAAATACCTAAAGAAGCAGCGTAATATTCTCTACACCCAGTAAGCCACAGCTGCACCTGAAGAACTAGTATTTCCGTATCCTAAAACCTTTTCCCGTTTACACCATCAACGATAAATGCCAGCACTCCACTCAATTCAAATTTGCTCTATATTAGACAACATAAAAATAGTGCAGATGTAGTGGCTCGAAACTAAAGGGTGTCGAAACAAGAACGCAAAATTTAAATGACTGATGCAGCAATTGAATTGTTTCTCTGGCTGTATTACATGTGGCGCCGTCTTGTTGAAATCACATGCCCTTTACATTCATTTCTTCAATTCTAGGCACGAAAAAACTGACTATCATTTCATGATACCGAACACCATTGACTGTTTGCGCTTGACATGCTTTATTTTCATTAAAAAAAGGTCCAATGATACCTCCAACCCAAAATCCACACCATACAGTGACACGTTGAGAATGCATTTGCTTCTCGTGAATCACGCGAGGATTTTCCTCACCCCAAATGCGACAATTCTGTATATTGACGAATCCATCAAGATGGAAATGGGCCTCGTCACTGAAGATGATTTTATCGGCAAAATCAGCATTTTCATGTTGTATCTCCAATACCCAATTAACGAACTCCCTTCGCTGTCCATGGTCAGCTGACTTCAGTTCCTGAGACAATTGAACTTTGTATGCATGAAGATGCGAATCTTTCGTCAAAATTCGCTGCATAGTGGATTTGGAGACACCAATTTGCTGAGCTCGGTGTCGAATTGAGGTGGATGGAGTTTGAGCGACATCATCACGTACTGCTGCGACATTTTCGGCCGATCGACCAGGTCGAAGGCGCGTTGTTGTCTTCATATCACTAATAGACCCAGTTTTGGCAAATTTAGCCATTAATCTCTTTGCAGTTGACTCTTTTGGATCATTATTGTTACGACCCCAAATTGATCGCAATTTGCGAAATGTAGCCGTAAAACTTTCATCATTTTGGTAAAACAATTTCACAATGAGAATGCGTTGTTCATTCGTGTAACGCTCCATTTTTACTAACCTCGTACCTTCTACTAGCAAACAATAACAATTGTTCAAATGTCAAACAATGACACTTCGAATGGCGCCAAATTTAAATCTTGCGTTCTTCTTGGGACACCCTTTATTACTAAACAAAAGTACAACAAAATACAGACTTCAAACGGTAATGTGAGGAATCAGCACTTTTGGAGGCAAGTTGTGTGTTGCTTGGAATTTATATATTTAAATCACTTTTATTGATTTACATCCAATTGTAAAAATTCCTTAAAGTTATAATCAGAAAAAACATTTATTGTACTGGATACAATTGTTTTTTTTTTTTTTTGGGCGGCGTTTTTATAGTTCGGAAGATATCACCTCTTATAGCCGGAAACTTACTTTGCATATATTTTCGAAGCCTAAATAAAGATCTATAATATATTCCATTGTAAAATAGCCTTCAAATAGGTTATATAAAATCAGCTTAGAAATTTTAGTTAGTGGAACTGACATACATAAATCTTTATTTTTGCTTGGTGGAAAAAGAACGTGCCCAGTTACAGAAGGACGTAATAAATCCCTAGGGGTACCTATCGACAAATACTGCGAATTATTTACAATGAATTATGATTTATTTTCTTCGGCTTAGACATTATAGAGAAACCACCAATCTATGCCAAAATAATTAGTCTAAAGGAAGCGGCAATGCAGATTACTTTTACATTTGTAGAGATAGGTTTGAATCAAATGTATAAACATAGAGTTAGATTAAGGCGCAGTTATCAAGCTTACATTTTTAAATTTAAACGAGCATTAATATTTAATGTAATTTTGAACAGTTTATATTACTGCAGTGTAACGACTTAGATGGGAACAATTCAATTTCTGTAAATCAATCAATTCCTGTGAGAGTCACCAGAATGGACGAGGCAGTGCAATCCATTTTTATTCTCAGAACTAATTTTATCAAACGCATGATGTATTCTAAACTTATTGGAATGTGCAACAACTGCTTGAAACATGTGAGGCTAAGAATATTTGAGGTTTTTCGCCAGTTTCAACAAGCGTTAAAAATTAATAAATTAAACAAAAATTTAGACTATTGAATACAAAGAATTAGGAGTTACAGAGAAAAAAGAGAACTTCAGGAAATGGCCCATTTTGTATGAAAGATGCTAGAAGGTGCTGAAATTCTTATTTTATCAAAATTCTTAACATGCATCATATTTTGTTTGATAAAAGATGTGGATCTATGAAAATATATGTTAAACCGATCGTTTGTATGGGAGATATTAAAAGAGCTATGATTAATCGGTAGATATTTTCAAATTTTATCAAGAATTATAGAAAAACATAATAAACAAAAATGAAGTTACTGCCGTCAAAAAATTAGGAATTATATTGGAAAATTGATTTTCGGATAACCGGACAATTTGCATGGAAAGTACCAGAAGGAACGTACTGATACAGTTCATTTACGTTTTGGTAAAGTGTTAGGTTGTGCAAAGTTTTGAGAAATTTTTAATAAAAAATTTATGACTAAAGTCGTGTCTACCAGTCAGACAGGCGTCATAGCTAAATAAACTTTAAAAGAAATGAATTACTTTGGTGGCGAAAATCTCAATTAACCCATTTTGGACAAATAACCCATTTCAGTTTTTTCTAACAAAACAATGTTATGTATAAAAAGTGATTGTTTGAGATACATTTAACACGAGACTATACAAAAAATTGGATAAATCCCAGTTAACCCATTTTGGATCTTGAGCTTTTTTCATAAAATGATATTATATAAAAATGCTTATAAATAAATTAATACAGGTAGTTTGTCAAAAAATGTTTTTTGTTATGGCTACGACCGCTATATCACTCAGAAAGATTCAAAATACCTTGTCGTTTTTATATAATTTATTTTATAAACATAGAACTAAATCATTATTATGAATAATTTATTGTAAATTTGAAAAATGCCGTTACTATGAACATTTGATTATGAAACCTATAACCTATATATCTATAGAATTTTATGAATAAAATTAATGGTTTTTAAAGATCTAAATTTTGTTTAAAAAAAGCCCACATTTACAATTGCATTAATCCATTAAAATATTAATTGAACGAACGAATTTCTTAATTAAGCTGTAACGGCAACACAATCAATTATAATTGATTTAATTTGTTATCCATAAAGTTGACAGTCCATTAATATAAAATTTGTGCTCATGCAATGTCTGTCATCTTTCATAGAAAATGTAGATTTTCGTCTTAATTTAAAATCCATTTTATCAGTCACTGGGCTGATGTTTTAGCATAATTTGAAGAGCTAATAAGAAAGGAAGATACTTACTGATCTCTGGGATCCAGCCATGTTGTCTTTTTCGTATTATGATCTATGTAATAGATTTTTCCATCGAAATCTTTAGCAATATCCCAACCGTCTGGCAATGGAAATTCACCATGATGCAAATGTTGCTGCGACGACTGATGATGTTGCTGTGTTTGGGTTGGCTGTTGCTGATAGTGATGATGATGATGATGCTGTGGTGGCTGTTGATAAGGATGGGGAGAAATATGTTGCTGCTGCTGCGTTGCTCCAGTCGAGGATGCCAGCGATGATGAGGAGGTGGCTGATATGGATGCTACATTGTTTAATGAAGTTTGATGCGTTTGCTGCTGCTGCTGCTGGTATTGGGGATATTGTTGATGCTGATAATGTGTTTGATTTGTTGGCTGATGGTGTTGATGGTGGGGCTGCTGTAATTTTGGCATAATTTCAAGTGGAAATTTCTGCACGTTGTCAACAAGAGAAGGGGTGAATTTGATGAACTTGTTACTGTCGCTGTTGTAGTGATGAAAGCTGGCGTTGTGGTCGACCGTATGGTCGCTGTCGCTGAAATTTCGATACCAGCACTGATAATACAGATGACGATGGCGGTGGTGTTAATAGGGATATTTGCGTTGATGGCTGATGGTAGTAATATCATGCATTCTTCTTAACTTGGTGTTGCATCGTTGTTTATGTTGATGTTGGAACTTCTTTTTTTTTGAGTAGGGGGATTTTTTCTTTACACTGTTTGTTATCGTGGTAGCGTATTTGAGGTTTTCAACACAGCTTTTCTGGCCCTCTCCTCTCTCTCTTTTGGTTTGACCGCAAATTACGGTTTATTTTTTGTTTTGATGTGAATGAATGTGGTCAAAACAGCGATGAAAATCGAAAAACGTGTTTAAAATTGTCAAATCCCACAATGTTTTTCGCTTCACAACCGCATTTTGTCCACTTGTTGCGCTGTCTGAGACTATTGCTATCGTTGCTATTGCTGCTTATTAGCAATTTGTTGCTGTTTGTTACATTCGTTCGTTGTTGTACGCAGAGCCGAGCTTTGAGACGGTTTCTTCTTGTTGTTGGTTGACCGATAAGGAGACCGTTTATAAAAACAGCGCATAAAAAAACGTTGTTTGAATTTTGAAATATTACGCTTTTCAGCTGGTGCTTCTTCGTTTTGCACAGTTTTTCTCTTGGCTATGTCGTTTCGCATCTAACTCTGGATGGTTATTTTGTTATTGTTATCACTTTGTTAATCGCGGCGATTTTTGTTTTCGGTTATATCTTTTCGAACGTCGATGTCGTTGTGGTCGCCACCACCGTTGCCGTCTGTCTCCGTATTGAGGTTATATTTGTGTAGAAATATTTTTGTCATAAATATTAATTTCTCCATTTGAAGATTAATGATTTTTTAACCAAAAGCACACACTCACATACACTTTGCGATCTTAACATAATAATTCTCATACACGAATATTTTTTATATTCAGCCGCTCTTTTCTTTTCCCTTTAGGCAATTTCTTAATTATATTTTCAAATATTTTTCACTTTTTCCAAATTAGCCTGATGTGATCTTTAAATTTGTAAAGGCCAATTTGCTTGCTTTTTTTGGAATTTCCAGTTAATTGCGCTTATCGGCAATGGGAAACCAACCACACACCATTATCAATTATCAATTTATCGGTTATTTCTATTTTCAGAATTCGAAATTTTCTTAGGTTTTACAATTTTCATGCGAAATTCCTTAAATTTTTAATATTTGCCTTGCAATTTTTTTTTTGCTTTTTCAATCACGTAGAATTTTTTGCAGGTTTTCAGTGACACTCGATATTTTTCGCAAATTTTCCGAAAAATTTACTTTTGGAATTCCTTCGCGCGTTTTCAAACTTTTTCTTTCTTAAACAAAAAAAAACAACTTCCAGCGATTACGTCGGGGTATCTGTTCGCTCACTTCAAATATTGTATTTACTAACTCGAAAACGCAACACCAACAAAAATCGAACAGCGACTAGTATTTTGTGTACGCGATCTACCATACGGCTGGGTCCCCGTGCTGGTGGAGTGTGTCTGTATGTTGGTATCTTTATCTGTGTGTGCCTCTTAATCAATGTGAGGAGATATTTTGTATAATAAACTCGCTCTCTGTTGCTCTCCCTTTCTGGCACATGGATTTCAGTTAAATTGTAACGGCGGCGTACAAACGTTCGCTATCTCTTTTGCTGCATTCCATTCCGCACGAGAAAAAAATATACGAAAAAAATGTTTGATTTTTCTTCAACACGCAACTTAAAAGCTGGTTTTAAACTGAATCTTTCATTAAGTAAATTTCGGAATTTTCACACAAATATTTATGCAATTTCTCTTTATTCTTGCAAGTTAACAAACTGTTGTAAACTCGCACTTGTGTTTTGCTTGAACGGTATCAATTTTGTTATTTAGATTTCCAGGTTTCCTTAAGATTTTCTTAATTCATCTCTGTGTTTTTTTTCTTCTTCAATAAGTTTTCCTCTTCTTTTCGCGTTGTATCCATGCGCCCGTTACGTTTTGTCTTGCGGCCGTTTACTAAATGAACAGTGAGTTCGTCACATTCAACATTTTTCAGGCCGCTTTGAATTTATCTGGCTCACTCTCACTGTGTCTCTCGCATGCGGCAGTAGCTCTCTTTTATCAAAGACTTGTGCAAGCGCTCTGGTGTTGCCTGACAGCAACATGAAAATTATCTAAAGATCTTACTGCGGCTGTAGAGTTGCCAGGTTAATGTTGTAAACGTGTTCAAAATGCTAAGTGGTAGTTTAAATCAATCGCCGACGAATCTGGTTCTTTTTGTTGAGACAAGTGGAGCGGCGCACAGTTGGACAAGCGTTATACAGGGTGGCGCACCAATTGCGCTACAATAACAATAATTATTAATATTACTTTTTTTAGTCAATGTATTTCTTTTTATTGTATAGAAAATCCAATTTTATTTTATATAACTAATTGGTTTCGAAGATGATAGACCGTAAATGACTTCCACGTTCATTCACGAATATGTGACACCTGATCAGAAAATCATTCATTGCGGCCTGAAGGGTTGAAGTCGGAAACGCCTCCATTATTGTTTTTATGGACTGCTTCAATTCAGTCAAATTCCTTCGTTTCGTTCTGTACACCTCTTGTTTGACATAACCCCATAAGAAAGTCTGATGCTTTCAGGTCAAGTGACCTTATGGGCCAGCGGAAAGTGGAGTTTTTGGATATTAATGTGTTTGGGAATTTTCGTTTGAGCTCCACCATAACAGGTCGTATTGAAGGAAAGTTTTGTCAATATTATTAGAGCTCAACTCTTATAATAGCCTAGTGGCCGCCCAACACAAGGGTCGGTTACTGCTCAGCTGATGACATTAAATTATAATACGTGAAAACAGATTATAATACGAGAAAGCAGGTTGATCACGTGGCATTTAGCGCCCTGAGCGTGCATGTTGTGTGTGGTACTAACGTAGGCTCGGATCACCACTCGATTACAGTTAAGGTACACACGGGATTGAGCAGAGCGGAAAATGCAAAACGTAGTATAAAGAAAACTAGGCATCGGTAAGCCATATACCCCAAAGTAGTCACAGCCTATTTCACCAAACTCTCTCAACTACTACAACTGAACGCCCCTAATGGAAAATGCCACAAAAGTCGTAGTTTGGCGTGAAGGCAGCGTAAAAAGATTCTGCGTACATGGCAACGCCGCAGCTTGCTGTGAGGCAACGCTACAAGAAAAAGATAGATGGAACAGAGTTTTAAGCGGAAGAAGCGGTTGTGGAAAGAGCGGCAGAGTGACTACATGATAGAATACAGTGATAGAGATGAAGGCTAAGCATTCTCTCAAATGATTAGAAGCGAAGGATGGAAATCAACTCAGAGATAGGTTGCGAGTGCTGCTATTATGGAGATGGCAAAGCAAATGAAGAAATCAAACTTTTATTTGACGAAAGCTTAGATTGACGTCACCGATCGAAAATGATGTCTCAATAGTAGTATTACGCCTTACAAATAACAATAATGCGGATGCAGATGACCTGTCAGCAGAGCTATTTAAAATTGGCAAAGTCCAAAGTCCAAAGCCAAAAAAAAAAAAAAAAATGCTCAGGCAAGGCGACAGCCTCCCGTGCGATCATTTCAATATACTTTTGGAGATGATTATGAGGAAAGGTGCAGTAACCATATTTACTAGGAACCATATGCTAATTGCGTGCTCTGATGATGTAGATAACATTGACCGAAAACTGTGATGAGATATTACTGCAGTCTTCCCAAACAAAATTGATGTGGCAGTTGCCGTGGATAAAAACCAAGAAGTTTATTTACACAAAAACGATTTCCTTAAGAAAGCGAGTGATTACTTTTGCGACACAATTAACGTTTTTGGTAGTTATAATAGTTATTCTACGAAAGCAGAATATCGTTTTGTTACCGAAATTTCAGGTCCGAATGATCCATTATCGCCATGTGTCGAAAATATACCGTATTTCATAGGAATTATTATGTGGAAAACATGACTCGCATCATAACAACAACGCAATCTGATTGTACTGCATCTCTGTAATTTAAAATAATTGTGCACTAAAAATACCTTAAAAAATTATGCCAAAAAATTTGCTTTACAGATGTACGTGTTTTTATATTTAAAGCACTTTATCTACAAATATTTTATCGAAATAGTTTAATAAAAAATTTAAATTATTGAAGTCTTTTTTTCTCTAATTTATTTTCAAATGAAGTAAAAATTAAATTACTTTTCTAAGACTTCGTATCGAGGACGATAACAAAATCTTGCTGGGTTTCGTTATGAGACGTTCCGCGTTCCAGTTGTAGTTACAGCAATTTCTTAAATTCCTTACGAACTGCCAATATGATGTCATTTGTTTTGACATTATATAAGCTTCCTGGCTCTTGGTTTCTGAGTTATAGTTATTTTCATATTTAATCGATTTTTTTACGTTGATTTCAAGGATGCTTATATTTCTTTAGAAGCTTGCAAAAAGGCGATTTTTCTGATTTTGTCATGCAATGAGCTGTGTTCTTCGTTGGTTATCATTGTCTGTACTCTACAGACGCGTTTCTTATTTACAACACTATTTAAATATTGTGTTTGTTCAACTTACCGATTTCAATTGACTTTGTAAAAGTTGCTAACCCTGTAATTTTTTTCTTTCAGATATTTTCGACAACTCTTCTTTCCCGCACCAAAGGTATGTAACATAATATCTGAATGATTTTGTATTACATTTTGTAAAAATTGTGTATGTGTAATTAGACATACCTATTACGATAACACGAGGGCGGTCGAAAAACTAGCGACTTCACGTATAGATGGTGCCAGTAGTTTGAAAAAAATTATTTTGGGGAAAACTGGCAACCTTATAAAACATATGTTTTAAGTTTCCAGGCGCCACCTCGTTTAGTATTTCTATTTGAGCCATCAAAATTAAACGATCTCATTGAATTTGTAAACAAGGAAAAAGTTGTCACTGTTATCTAATGAAAGGTCTCAATCAATTTTTAAGCAGTGCTAGATTTTACTCTTGGAGTGTCTGATCCTTCGTTTACCACTTTAAAATATTGGGTAGCAAAGTTTAAACGAGGCCGTACGAGCTGGCAAGACGACGGTGTTCGTTCGGTCGGCCAATTGAGGTGTCCACGCCAGACACAGTTAAGAAAATACGCGAATTGGTATTGGATGATCGTCGGTTGAAGGTGTGTGAGCTAGCTGAAACATCGTACATTGACCAAAGATTTGAAGATGGGAAAGCTGTGCGCAAGTTGGGTGGCGCGCTTGCTTTCAATAGAGCAAAAACAGCGTCGTGATGATGTTTCAGTAATGCTTGGCGATATTTCACCGCAATAATGCTGAATTTTTGCATCGATTTGTAACCATGGTTGAGACAGGGGTCCACCACTTCATACCTGAGACAAAGGAACAGTGAAAGCAGTGCACTGGAATGGGAGAATCGTGCCCAAATAAGGTAAAAACGGTTTTATCTGCAGACAAGGTCATGGCATACATATTATTATTATTATTATTAATTATCTTCAGAAAGGAAAAACCATCAATGGCGAATATTATGCCAATTTACTGCAGCGTTCAGGTGATAAAATTATGGGAAAAAGACCGCATATGGCAAAAAAGAAAGTGTTGTTTCATCAAGACAATGCTCCCAGTTTACACAAAACCAAATTTGATGATTAATAAATTAAAGTTCGATTTACTTCATCACGCACATTGTTCGCCACAATTAGCTCCGTTGATCTATTTTCTATTTCCAAACTTGAAAAAATGGCACGGTGGTAAAAGATTTGCCAACAATGAAGAAGTGGAGTCTGCGGTTGATGGCTATTTTAAGGAGTTTGGCAGTTCTTACTATAAAAAGTGTATAGAAGCTTTTGACTGTCTCTGGGAAAAAGTGTATCGAACTAAAAGGAAATTCTGTTGACAAATAAAGAAAATATTTTTCCAACTGTTTTGCGTTTCCTTTGTTAGGTAGGCTAGTTTTGGGTATCCTGTAAAAACAAATCAGGAAGACAGGGGGGAATGAAAAGGCGAATAGCGCTTACGGTCCTGGTGCTGTGCTAAGCAATCACACGTAATTTTGCCTTGTTCGATTCTGTTTCAGCAATGCTGATCTCAAAAATGCACCGTATACGATAATTGGAAGGCTAGTTGGTCGAAAATGTCGATAGCATAATGGAAATCGTCAAGTTCAATGTTAGTACTGTTTCGATGTTAGTACATTGTACAAAAAAACAAGAAAAAAAACACTCTGAACCACTTGCATAAGGCTGGACACAAAAAGAAGCTTGTGGGCGCCACACTAATGAACGTAAAAAAATCGCAACAAACAAATTTCCATCTGCAAATCGCTACTGAATACTGAAGCAAAATCGATCTATTTCTGAAGCGGCCTGATAATCGATAATGAAAAGTAGGTCACTTACCATAACGGCAAGAAAAAACGGTGGTTGTCGAATCGCTAAACATTGTACAAAGAATCGTTTGAAGCCAACTGAACAATGCAAAAAACGCGCATCTACCAAATTTCTACCTGCAAATCGCCACAAAATGGATCCATTTCGGAAGTGGACTGATAACTGGTAATGAAAACTGGACCATTTTTCATAATGTCAAGAGAAAACAGTGGTCGAATCAAATCGCAGTCAGCAGGCGCAAATAATGACTAAGCGAAAGTTTTGTTACGTGTTTGATGGGGTTGACAGGGCTTTGTTCCCCTACGAACAAACTATTAATTCGGATCTTTATTGTTAACAATTGGACCGTGCAAAGAAAGCAAACGCGCAGAAGCCATGAGCTTTGGGCAATAGAAGACAAAGTCTAGCTACACACATCAATAGTATCCCGCCGGAACATCCAGGAGTTTGGTTGGGGAGTTCTTATGCATCCATTTTACAGTTCGAACATGGCATCAAGTGATTATCACCTTTTCCTGTCTATAGAGAATGATTTTGTAGATGCAAAATTCGCCTCAAGAGAAGCCCAACTGTTCCTGCTCTTTTGCCAATAGGTATGGAGGCTTCTAAGAGAGAAGCATAATGGAATTACCTCAAAATTGTAACAGGTTTTCGAACAGAATGGTCCATATTTGAATTAAAACCAAAAACTAAATCGTTCTGTTTATGCTGAATAAAACATTAAATGTCATGCAGAAATAATGGATTTCTTTTTATGACATATCATATAAATCTATGAATGATTTAACTTAAAATCGGCACATGTTTTTGGGCATTCTACTTATGTGTGCACGAATTGTATTCTCTGATGCCCATTTTTTTAATATAAAATTCTATAAAACGTTTGCAAAATAAAAAAAGCTCAATCGGCAACACTGATTACCAGTCTTTACGCACCGACATAGTTTGTTTAGGAGTCATCATCATTATCGAACTAATCATTTCGCAACTTGTATTAAATGTTTGGAAGTAACTGAAAAGATACACTTTTATAGTACAAAAGATAAATTCTGTAATTTATATTGTTACAGAAGATTTACAGTCGTACTCTTCGTACACTCATACACATTCACAATTCCGATATTCTCAGTGTTTCGCATTAAGGACCTTCATACGACCAAATGTATGTATGTATGTAGGTGTACGATATACATCTTTGACTAGCTATGTCTGCTTGTGTTTGTTTATTTATTTATGTATATTCTTTATGATTATCAAAGCATCTGCTCTCGGCATTTACGACGCATCATGCCATACATCCAGTCAGCCATCGATCCACTCCAGCCGGAATATTCGACTACACTTGTGTCTGTTGGCATTTGGGATAGATTATTGCGGCATGTGCGGATAAGAAATAACAACATAAAAGAGGGTTGGTTGCCCCTCCAGTTCTTCGAATACATGAAAATCTAATCTTATTGGGATGTTAACGTATACAGATCAATAATCTATTAATTAGAAATTGTGTGTGCACAGGAATTTATCTGAAATTTGGAACATGTGTGATACTGAATCATTGCCAAAATTGGTGGGAAGTGGTTTTGAATTTTTAGTATAAAAACTGATATTGAATTTCATTGTAAAGAAGGAAAGAATGTATGATCATCATACAAGCGTTGCTAGACGTAGCAACTTAAATAAATTGGGTGCATTTTTTCAATTACTGCGACAAAACGAATCTAATCTTTATGTTCGTGGCACGGAATGTGCAGTATACATACGAGGTGTGATAAAAAATAAACGATATTTTCAAATTTCGTGAGTTACGTATGTTCGATTTTCGCATTTTTTTCTGTTATGTTGGTCTGTTGTCTATTATATATGTTGAAAATATCAGCCATTTTGGATTGTCAGTTTGTTTTTGACAGATAAAGAGGTTAGTCGTGTTTTGGTATGCTCCACGATTTTTTACTATTTGAAAAAATGGATCAAAGAAACTGTATTAATTGTTGTATAAAAAATTAAATTAAATGTGCAAGGACATTTGGAATGTTGACTGTGGCGTTTGGCAACTCTACTATGAGCAGAATACAAATTCTATTGTGGTATAACCGGTTTAAGGAAGGCCCAGCAGATCTCAATGACGATGTTCGTCCTGGTCGCCCGAGCACGTTAACAACCGATGAAGATATTGAAGCAGTGAAGAAAATGATTTTGGATAATCGTTGAATCACTATTAGAGAGGTTGCTGATGATGTTGGCATATCGGTCGGCTCATGCCAAGCAATTTTTACGGATGTTTTAGGCATGAAACGTGCGGCAGCGAATATTGTTCCAAAATTGCTAAATTTTGAGCAAAAACAACGTCGCATGGACATCACTCAAGAGCTGTTGAACGTCGTCAACGACGATCCAGATTTCCTCAAAAAGGTCATAACTGGTGAAGAATCCTGGGTATATGGCTATGACATTGACACCAGAGCCCAATCATCCCAATGGAAGCGTCCAGAAGAGCCAAGACCGAAAAATGCACGTCAAGTTCGGTCAAATGTGAAGGTTTTGCTCACGATTTCTTCGGTCAATAAGGTATACTATCTTGAAGTTATGCGCCGTTTGCGCGAAGCAATTCGTCAGAAACGCACAGAATTGTGGAAAAACTAATCATGGATTTTGCACCATGATAACGCACCAGCTCACACATCGATGCTTGTGCGTGAGTTTTTGGCCAAAAACAAAACCGCAATCATGCCTTAACCACCGTATTCACCGAACTTGACCCTCGCTGACTTTTTCCTCTTCCCGAAACTGAAGACACCTATAAAAGGAAAGCGTTCTGCTGCGATTGAGGAGATAAAAGAAAAATCGAAACAGAAGCTGTTGGCGATACCAAAAAGCACGTTTCAGAAGTGTTTCGAGGATTGGAAAAAACGCTGGCATAAGTGTATTATATCTGAGGGGGATTACAAGGTAGTTATTGGTGAATAAATAAATAAAATAAATAAATAAATAATAAAAAATGAAAGTAACGGTTAGTTTTTGATCACACCTCGTATTCCGAAAAAAATTGTTCTTGTGTATGAAAAACTACGCTCGTAAAATAATGTCGCATATATGGCAAAGCCGAAGCTAAAGGAAGGGAGATAGAAAATTGTTTTAAGCGGGGACAAGTGATAGCAGAAAATTAAAAAGCAACGGCTATGGCAAAGGTCCCCCTACCTGTAAGAATGACGATAAAAATTTGCTCACGGATAGACATAGACATACGTACTAATCAATAAATCACACCGATTATCGATGATGACACAGACTGCCCATCACTGAATCAGAACAAGTTCAGTATAGCAGTATAACGGCTTACTGATAGAACAAAGCTACTGATTTTGAAAGCCTGCCGGCAGAGTTATTTAAGATTGATGGCAAAGTGCATAACGAAAATTAATCCTCCGTTGACTGTTAAATACGACTTGACTGAACCAATGCATGCCAGATGAATGGAATCTAAGTGAGCTGTAGCCCATATTTAAAAGAGGCGATCCAAGTTTGTGTATCAACGACTATCACGGTATCAGTCTTTTATTCATCGTTTATAAAGTTCTGTGGAGTGGGATAAATAAAAGACTAAAACCAAGTCTGTTCGACCTGACTAGTTATTATTAGAGCGGTTATAGATCTGATAAATCGATAACTGACCAAATATTGGCACTATAGCAAATCATAGAGAATACTCTAAAAAAGAGACAGATACGCTCCATCTTTACGTCGACTATAAAGCTGCTTTTGACATTCCGATACAGCAAAAATTGTTTGAACTCCATTGCCGAGATTGGTATTCTTGCGAAGCCTGGGCGTCGTTTAGATCGGAGAATAGCGTATCGCTTGACCTCTTCAACATATTGTTGGAGATGTTTATGAAGTATACACAATTAACACGACTGCTATCATCAACAAAAGTCCATATATTTTTGGCACATACTGATAACCCAGAAATTATTGTCAGAAAACTGTGAGATGTTACTGCAGCCTTCCTAAGTATTGAAAAGGCTGCGAAAAATAGGTTTGGTAGTAAACGGAGAAAAACAATGCTATTTGCTTCGACGAACGAATATTGTACTCGTTTTCGACGCTTTCTGAATATTGACAATTTGGAATAGTGGATGATTTCATCTACCATGGCCCCGCCATAGGTAAAACTAATTATGTCTGCCATATGCACTATGTGACGGTGGTTAGTGCACACGACTATTTTTCGACATTCAATCCCGCATACAGTCACCTATCTTTATTTTAGCGGCGGTCACCTCAATGTGTCTCACGAACACTTTGATTAGCCGAATAATCGCTGCTTCTCAAAGTTCCTCAAAGGTGTAAGTTCAGTGAGCACGAGAGTCTCCCTTATATCACATTCATGAAATGCAAGGAGATTTTTATTGCGTTGTATCAGCCCGCAAATAAGTGCTATTGTGGGCTAGCTTAGAAAGCGATTTAATGAATATAGCCTTCTCTCGACGAACAAAAATCTAATTGTACCACATACCTGTCTGGGGTACGAAAGCGGTCCCGAAACTAGACGACCTGACATATAGATGGTGCCAGTAGTTTGAAAAAAAATATTATGGTAAAAAGTGGCAACCTTATAAAACATATGGTTTAAATTTCAAGGTAGTATTTTTATTTGAGCCATCAACAATAAACGATCTCAGTGAATTTGCAACATTAAAAAAAAATGGTCACCGTCGTGTAATTCAATATTTCCATTTGTAAAGTTTCAGTCCAAACAATATTAAAGCCAAGCTAGATTCTACTCTGGGGAAGTTTGCTTACTCGTTTACGACTGTAAAATATTGGGTAGCAGCATTTAAACGAGGCCGTACGAACTGCCAAGACGTTAGACCTGGTTAAGAAAATCCACAGAATGGTATTGGATGGTCGGCTGAAAGTACCTGAGCTAGCTGAAAAAGTGCTATACGTCGTATATTGACCAAAGATTTGAAGATGATAGATGGGTGCCGACCTTGCTTTCAATAGAGCAAAAACAGCGTCTTGAAGATGTTTTAGTAGAGAGTTTGGCGATGTTTCTCCCCGATAAAGCCGATTTTTTGCGACGATTTATAACCATGGATGAGACTTGGGTCCACCACTTCACACCTGATACAAAGGAACAGTCAAAGCAGTGAGCTCGCACGGTATAATCGTGTCCAAAGAAGTTGAAGACGCTTCCGTCTGCAGGAAAGGTCAAAGCGTCTGCTTTTTGGGATGCGCATGGAATTATTTTTATTGATCATCTTTAGAAAGGAAAAACGGCAGCATCAACGGCGAATATTATGCTAATTTATTGCGGCGTTTAGGTGATGAAATTGTGGAAAAAGATTGTATTTTGCATCAAGACAATGCTCCAGTTCGCAAATCCACTATTGTGATGGCTAAAATTAATGAATTAAAGTTCGAATTGCTTCATCACACACCTTATTCTAGAATTAGCTCCCTCGGACTATTTTCTATTTCCAAACTTTAAAAAAATGGCTCAGTGGTTAAAGAATTGTCAACAATGAAGAGGTGGAGTCTGCGGTTGATGGCTATTTTAAGGAGTTTAATGGTTCAGACTATAAATAGGGTATAGAAGCTACTGAAAATCGCTGCAAAAAATGTGTCGATCTAAAAGGCGATTATGTTGAAAAATTAAGACAATCTTTCCCAACTTTGTGTGTCTTCTTTGTTAGGTCGACTAGTTTTGGGACCTACTTCGTATGTTGGGAAAACTCCAAATACTGCTTTAAGTCAGTGCTTTTCCCAATGTATGGACTACATTTGAGAGAAGTGTTTTCTTTTTATTGATTTAATGAATGAATCAATTTGTACGGCAAAAACGATTTACTGATCTGACGAAGCAATTCCTGTAATGATACTCGAAGTTACTCATGGGAACTTTATGAAAACATGATCTGATTAAGCACTCTAAATATACAGGTTGTCGTATCAATTATGCTACAATAAGAAGCTCAAATAATTTTTTCTTTAATCAATGTATTTCATTTCTTTTATATTATACATTATTGTATAGAAAATTCAATTTTATTTTATATAATTAATTGATTTTAAAGATGATAGACCGTAAATGACCTTCATACTTATTCAAGCATATGCGACACCTGACCAGATTATTATTAATTGCGGGATCGCCTCAATTATTGTTTTAATAGACTGCTTCAATTTAGCCAAATTCCTTGGTTTTGTATTGTACACCTCTTGTTTGACATAACTCCACAAAAAAAAAAAGTCTGGTGCAGTCAGTTCAGGTGACCTTGGGGGCCAGCAGAAAATGGAGTTTAATTTGTTTGGAAATTTTCGTTAGAGCTCCACCATAATCAATCTAGTTCCACATTGCTGAAACTAAATGCTGTTAAAATAGACACGTCTTTGGCGCAGTTCTGGTTAAAAAAACGCCTTCAACATCTTTACATTATAGGAGCACAATTTGTACTTCACCCTGTACTAAAATTTCTGACAGTTTCCGTGCCGGTTCTATAAACGAAAGATTCAAATTTGGTTTCCACATTTGTATGAGAATTATAGCAGAACGTTGTCCGATTGATAGCATTTATATCTAAAATTTTATTACTGCAAACAAAACTATAACAAAATACGTTTTAGAAACATCATTCTAGACTCACAACACGCTTATTAGTGTATTAATTTAATTACTGTCAACACATGTGGATGGACACGGGTGGTATATATGATTTCCAGATCTGATGAAGTG
The DNA here is from genome assembly GCA_019455685.1 of Philornis downsi. Classification (NCBI taxonomy): domain Eukaryota; kingdom Metazoa; phylum Arthropoda; class Insecta; order Diptera; family Muscidae; genus Philornis; species Philornis downsi. The sequence goes on along the minus strand of JAHXMU010000771.1, from coordinate 152,619 downwards.
ATATGTTACAATACGTCATTGCTTTCCGATGGTAATGGATGGCCCCTTCCTTACTATACTGTCATTAGACAAGAAAATCCTCATTCTATTTTAATTTCTCACTGACGTTTTGTCATCACCGAAATACTGCATGTGGGCTGGATAACGAAATTCCGTTGACATAATTTGCATGTATTTTGTATTGACCAGATTCCATTTGCGGTCAATGCCACCCTTTATTCGGCAGAATACGAAATATTTGCATTCCTTCTATCGATCAATTCTGGCGTTAAGAGCTAACGGCGCTTCGTTGCTATCCGTCCATTACATTAGAATGAATTTCAGCGAAATAGGAGAGAGAGGAAACTAGTGGATAGCAGCATCTCTACCTTCATCACACGTCAACGCCATCAGCGCCAAAAATTCCGAACGAATGTTATTTTAATTGTCTCTAACGAACCCACAAATAGTTAACCTTACACAGTTCTGTTGATTGCGGCCCAGAGAGATAAAATTACAAGACATTCAAATTTGTGGCGGCTGGCTTTCAACAGCGTCTATCTGACATTCTTTCTCTATTACGCGATCTATCAACACCTGCAAAAAAAAGTATACAAACTATGTTATATCTGTCTTATGATTCGCAAAAAAAAAACACAGCACGCGAATCAAACAGATCATTGAGATCGCGCAACGACAGAGAGGTCTTAAGGTGCCAGAGGAGGCCTTTAAAGAATCTCGAAAATAAATATGAACAACACCATTAGTGATGATAATATTTTGAATGCTCTGCCAGTATTACAATAGAATAGAGCAGAGAACGCTATTAAAGTTGAACAAAATCACCCTGCTAAGGCAACAGTCTGACAGACAGCTCGAGATTCTTTTGTTTTGCTTTGCCTACAATGAGCCATTCTCCACCCCTGAGGCCCGATAACTCCTCTATCGTTTGCACTGCGTAAATTGAAATACAAATAAACATACAAACATAAAAAGAGAGAAAAAAAAATAATAATAAAATATTATAACAAGCGCATTAACTCACTTCAGCATTCCAGTGATAGTGTCCAGATTGACCGCTTAAACACAATGGCGGCGCTAATGTAGCAAAATGTGTTAAACACGCCAATAAGTGGGAGAGCGAAATAGTGAACGCATAAGATAGTCTAGTTGGACAGGGAGGAAGGCGGCGAGAGAGAGTGCGAGAGAGAGAAAAGAGCCTTAGCGTAATATGGAAAAATGTATCTGCCAGATACATGAACAATCAGGTCGTTTACTTGTTCGCCCACCAGCGCCATACTCTCAGATAACATTTTCTCATTCTCTCGCTCTGCAGGGGCCGCACTTCCTCTCTCTTTCTTCTGGTTCCACAAAATGTGTGATATTCTCAGTCTCTCGTTTTGCATCAGATATATTTAATTTATTTCAAATTCCTTTGAACAACAACAAAAATCTCGTTTGTTTAAATGGAAGAAAGTGTTGCCAATTTTGGAGTTAAGGCTACCCGAGAATGTGATAAATAATACTGACAACAATTTAGCACCTTTTTATTGATTGAATTACGTTGAGAAATTTGTTAAAGTAAAAAATAGATATGCTGAAAACTTGACCGGCACAAAGTAGAACTAGCCCTATATCTTACATCGTAACACGTAGCAATACTGCATACTATAAATTATCAAGAAATTCCTTTTGCTTGCTACGGAATACTAAATTATATATTTAATATGCTACATATATATTTGAAGAAGAAGAAGAAAACATCTTAAAGAAATTCTACAGCTCGTGCAGGGAATATAAGTGAGAAAAAGCGAAAATGTGCTAATTTTCAACTTTTCTTCAAATTTCTCAAATAAACTCGGTGCTAATTGTCATATTTCTTCCATATGTATCAATGTAGTAATGGATGAGTAAAACATATGGGGGTAATCGACCTAGGCAAAAAAACACAACTTTGACATTAAGATTCCTTTTAGGACTATTGACTGCACAGATGTCGCCGCTCGGAAGTGGCAACATTTAAATAATGACTGCCAAAATTGCATTCAATTGTAATCATTTTTGTCTGAGTTATCGTGGCTATTTGTATACCGTCTAATCTCCGCAATGGCTTGAAAAATGTTTTGGCGAATCTTCACCGTTGATGGTGCGCTGGTTTTGAACGAGGTCGTATAGACAGTAGACGTGCAAAAGGGCTGCTTATATCAGAAACCATCAAAATATTTTGAAAATTATTTGCGTGTACTTTGTTGTTTTCACGAGGAAAAAAATTCCACGATATATTGGTTGATTTAAATCCCTTTTCATTTTTAGCCTGATAGTCGAATTTACACACCCAATTTGATGATTTAGGAATTACCCTTTTGTTCTTGTGATAGCGTCATTTTGATCTCTTTTTTTGTTCTACCTTTTAAAAGTACGAATTTCACAAAATTCCCTTTTTGACCGCGACTAAAGTCGCGAAAGTAGATGATGTAAATGCAGCTCCATAATTTTAGCTCCACCTATTTGTTATGAGCGATGATGCCACTTGTACGAGAATATGCATCATAATGTTGATGACCTTATCATTGATCCCTAGGGCAACATGGACACCAATTTTCATGATTTTAGCTCTGGCCGTTTGAGCTGGGCGATAGTTCCAAATTTGTCCATTTTTCTCTGTTCTTAGCCCTAAAAGTATGAATTTCGAAAACTTTCTTCTTTTCGCATTTCTATTCTGAAAGTGGATTATGGTTTATGGTTCCAGTTGTAGCCATTTGAATTGGGCGATGGTAGCAGATTTTTGTTCTTTTTTTATCCCACTTTCACCCGTTAAAGCAGAAATTTCCAAAAACTTTTTTGTTTGGGTTGGAATTCCGCCATAACCGTGTAGGATATGGGTGCAGTTGCTCCACCTTGCTGGAACCAACGCTGTTGAAACGGATACTTCCTCGGCGCAGTTCTGGGTAAAAAAAAATTCTTCAACATCTTTACACAACGGTCCCCACTGACAAATGACAGCAGTAGCACAATTCGTGCGCCACCCTGTAGATTGTGTTAAACTAATATTGCATTAGATAATCGATCATAAGAAACAAATATAGATATTGACTGTTGTGAGTAATCTGGTGCTTATGCTACGACTTCATATGTTGGTATTAGTGTAGATAATCTATTTTGTAAATAGTTTTTCGATAATTTTAGATTTTACTCAGCTTGGAAACAGCATATTTGATTGAGAACGTATAAGCGATTCAAAACTATAGAGCTGACCACCAAAACATTAGAATATACTATATATTGAATGTGAGTCCACAACATCTATCCTTTAAGTCACACACAATTCGTATTGTTCTTTAAAATAGAGTTCTTCAAACACTGCCCCGATTCTGAGTATCACCTTCTAAATTAAATTACTATAAGTATGATCTGGCGTTGAGAAATATGGGTTACCCATTTTTCGTTTTCAAGCTCTGTAAGGGAAATACGGAAACTAATTTTCTTAATTTGAACTCTGATGGTTTGATGCCTGATGATTTGTTACCTGATTTATACCTTTTCACCATGCTTTTATTCCCAAAAATACGAATTTTGAAAAATCCCTTCTTATCACGCACCTGCTGTAAAAAAGGTATGTATCAAATACATATTCGTATACTCCGTGGTTCTAGCCTTACTCGTTTTGTCTGGATGATCTTCCGTCAGCCAGTAATGCAACAGTTTTACACATATATATTTAACCGACAATAAACTACAAGATTCTGAAAGAAAATCAATGTTTCAGTGCGGCCATTAAAACATGATGTGATTGATGTATCATAAGATGAGTATGGAAGACTGAGATATTTTTTAATTATTTTTCAAGTGCGGTGCATAATGGTTAACAAATTCAAGTTTAGCTGCCATAGCCATAGCCACAGCAACAGCCACAGCGGTATAATGTTATTTTGCAACGTAAATATGATTATTGTTGTTTTTTCTTAATTTCCAATCCCCGTCATTTTCGCTAAATAAGTTTAAATTTCTAACACAGGACGCTTCAGTTAAATCAAAACATAAAAACGAATTTCCTTACATTCCATGAATTGGATATGTGAGCGCTAATCATATTAAATGCGCTTACATACATTCTATTTTTGGACTCACTGAATGGGATCCGTTTCTTAACGTCGATTCCAAATATCAACTTGAGAAGTTTTGTCTAGACTCACCGGTTGCTTGACTACATGTAGTGTTCGTCAGACGTATCTAAATGACCGCTGTTCAATGAAATTTTAGATTTTTGTATTGTATCGTACGTTCTAACCATCATGGAATGACCGGCCAAGACGTTTTAGTAGCTTGGCTTGGAAGCTTGGAATGCTTTTACTAGACTTGTCGATGCCTGACTACTTCAAGTGTTCGTCAGCAGCATCAGGATGAGAGTCTCTTAGGGAAATATTTGATGGCTATATCGGGGATCGAAATCCTGGTCATACACATACAATAATCGCGCGTTCTAATAATCAGTCATTGGTCTGTCAAGATTTTTCGGTGAGTTCATATAATAGTAAACAAAAATTATATTTAAAAATGGTACTTGACTTATTAGCCCCCTCTCTTCTAATTTGTAAACTTCCATTTCTCTTATTGTTGAAACATTTGTAAAATGTGCAAATCAAATTTTTTCAAAAGAAATGCGTTTTCATTATGCAATTTCGGATGGAAATTGTGTAGGTAGTTAGAATTTAACCAATATTCTGTTGTTGGGCGATATTTACAAGAATAAAATATGTATTTTACAAATTTATATACATAAAACATATTTTACTTTAATGATGAGATATGGAGGATGCTTATTTTGTACTTTGTTCTTAATACAGGGTGTCCGTCGGTAAGCTATATTATTTTGTTTTTTATTAATTTTTGATTAAATGAAAGAGAATGGATCTTGTATTGATAAATGTTTTACATAATGTCGGCAAATATGTATGGAATACAATATCATATAAATGTCCGCCTCTGTTAGTCTCACAAATTCGACCCCTTTTGAGTACATTTTTCATCACATTCTCACACATTTCTCGCGGTATATCATTAATTTCATCACGAATATTTTGTTTGAGTTGCTCAAGCGTTTCTGGTTCGTTTGCATATATCACCACAAAAATAAGTCCGGAGCAGTAAAATCAGGCGACCGTGGAGGCCAATCAACATCAACATTTCTTGAAATAACTTGTTGTGGAAAAAGGTTTCGCAGTAATTCCATTTTAATCCTGGCTGTATATGATGTGGCACCGTTTTGTTGATACCACATGTTAATCAAGCACAAAGCATGCAGTTATGGCGTTAAAAAGTTTTCAATCATATCATGATATCGCTCCCCATTGACCGTTACCGTTATTCCGTTTTCAGTTTCAAAGAAATAAGGTCCAATGATTCCTCCTGACCAAATTGCACACCAGACTGTCGCTTTTAATGGATGCAAAAGTGACTGCTGAATAATTTGAAGATTTTCCATTGCCCAGAACCGACTATTCTGTTTATTCACATATCCATTTTTGTCATGAAAATCGGGGTTGTCATGGGTGAGCTGTAACATCCTATTGGCATACATATGTACGGCGGCGTAAATGGTCTTGTGGATGAAGCTCTTGTGTCAACTGAATCTTAAATGGAAACAAATGCAAATCCTTGTGCAAAATTGTGGACAAAGTTGTTCTTTGAAGACAAAGTTGTTCTTTGAAGACAGAAAGACAGGTGGAGTATTGCCTGGTACAGTTGGATTTTTGTTCGTGACAGGGAGATTTGTTACTGCAGGCACTTCTTCCAGTTTCCAGGCTAACGCCATTAATTGCCAGTTAGCCTATATAGGTGCATTTTCTATCACTCCAAAGCAGTGAGGTAGCCAACGTCCACGTCGAAACAAATAACTTGGTTTTGTTCTTGTTTACCGCCAGACCCACTCCTTTTCAATGCTTGAGAAGGCGGCAGTAACACCTTGAAGTTTCGGTGAATGAAGTCAGTGTCATGAACGTAAGTAAAATATGTATTGTGGCTATTTTCGGAATGCATAGGTGTGCACTGTTTGCATGTACATGTGGCCGACTAATAACATAATTCGCTTTACTCAGTTTTGTAGATACTTTTGTTGTAACTTAGTGACTATCAAAGTCCATGTTAGTACCACGGTCTCTTCAAATTATGAGTCCTCCCAAGATTGAGATATGGGAGAGCTTCTCATTTTTAGTGAGCTTACACGCGTTCTAATTTTACACTCATTCAACGAGACCTACAGTTTAGCGACGATTTCGAATATCACAGTTTGAGAAGCATGTCCTAGATTATTCGATTACTCATCTATTAGCGCTGTTCATCGGGTAAAATATTGGGTATCAGAGCTTAAACGAGGCCCTACGAGCTGAAAAAACGAACATCGTAGTGGTCGACCAATTGAGGTGCCCACGGCAGAGACGGTTAAGAAAATCCACAAAATGGCATTGGATGAGCTAGCTGAAATGATAGACATGTCAAAATGTGCTATATATAGACAATTTGAAGATGAGAAAGCTGTGCGCGAGATGAGTGCCGCGCTTGCTTTCAATAGACCAAAAACAGCGTCGTGAAAATGTTTCACTAGATTGTTTGGCGATGTTTCACCGCAATAAAGGCGAGTTTTTGCATCGATTTATAACTATGGATGAGACATGGGTCCATTGCTTCACACCTGATACAAAGGAAGAGTCAAAGCGGTGGACTGGAAAGGCGAAGACGGTTCTATCTGCAAGCAAGATCATGGCATCTGTTTTATTGGGATGTGCATGGAATTATTTTTATTGATTATGAAAAACCATCAACGGTTAATACTATGCTAATTTATTGCAGCGTTTAGGTGATGAAATTATGGAAAAACGCCGCATTTAGTGAGAAAGAAAGTTTTGTTTCATCAAGACAATGCTCCAGTTTAGATATCCGCTATTGCGGTAGCCACAATTAATTCAATAAAGCTCGAATTGCTTCATCACGCACCTTATTGGCCAGATTTAGCTCCCTCGGACTATTTTCTATTTCTAAATTTAAAAAAGTGACTCGTTACTAAAAGATTTGCCAACAATGAAGGGGTGGAGTCTGCGGTTGATGGCTATTTTAAGGAGTTTGACAGTTCTTACTATAAACGGGGCATAGAAGCAGCTGAATATTGCTGCAAAAAGTGTATCGAGTTAAAAGAGGATTATGTTGAAATATAAAGAACTTTTTTTTGTCTTCTTTGTTAGGCTTTGTCGGCTAGTTTTTGGAAGGCCTAGAACGCTGCCTTAATGTACAAAATAACGCGCTAGCTCAATTTCAGCAAGAAGAACTTAAGGTTAAAGTATTTTTGATCCAGCTTCTTTAAATGTTCAATACATATTTTGAGAAATATTTCCTTTTGACATTTCTATGTATGTATAATGGATAATTCGTCACCAATTAATGGCTGAATCATGTTCACCATCTGAAATTGATTGAGCCTTAAGAAGTTCAATGTATTTGTTTTTATTATCAAATATATCTATGACATTTAAACCGAATATGTCGCTAAGACAAAATATTCCGTCCACAAGAATTTCTCAAGCTCATTTTTTTTATATTTCAGTCATCTGGAATCGTCTACGCTAAGCATATTACATATTATGAAAATGTCCTTCATTTCCGTTACTCACTGGGCATAAAACGTTGTTCCACATATTTAACTCTTATCTGATAAAAGATACCATTTCCACATCGAAAGAAAATGATTTCAAGTACGTACTCGTACATGAAAATATACATTTGATTACGTTTTCTCATATAAATTGAAAAGTTGGGAAATCTCAATGAAATATCAGTAAAGGTGGAAAACCATACAAAATTTTCGAAATAAATTGTATATTTATGCATCACTAGCAAGTGCTACACTACTTCGTGCGTGTGATTTCACACTTTAAGTAAAAATTAAATCAGAAGTTGGATTCCTTTGGAATTTATTCAGCACGGGCAGGAGAGTCTCTTTCCCAATTTACACTGCCGATCAACCAAATAGACTCACAGATTTTTTTCGTTTAATTTTTGATTATCTTCTTTGTTGAAGAAGTTATTGAACAAGTATTGTTATTTATTTTAGAGCAAAGCAACAGACAAACAAATTGCGATAAGAAGAGGATGCAAACAATTTACAGTTATTAAATATTCTTGTTTTGCTTTGATAATGTTGAAAAAATATGGCGATCATCGAAATAGACTCAAAGGCTGTAATTTTAGTTTCTGATCAGCTGTTCGAACAAAAAGTTGCGTACACTCTTTTGGTGCAATTTAAAAATAATTAAAACACAAAATGGGTCGTGGTACAACATTAACTTTGGAGGAAAGAGGCAAAATATTGGCGTATCATGACAGTAAGCTGACAACTCGACAAATCGCTGAAAAAATTGGTAGAAGTCAGTCTGTTGCGAGTCATTTTATCAGAAATCCATCGAGTTACGGAAAAAATATGCATAAGCCGACAAGAAAATCACTAACGACCATCGAAGAGCGAAGGATTCTCCGAGAGGCGTCAAATTCGAAATGTTCTGCCGTCAAAATTCGCCAAAATTTGCGTGTAAATGCCAGTATAGCTACCGTGAGGCGTGTAATCCGTAAAGCTAAAGATCTAAAGAGACTAAAAATAAAAAAAAACACCGCATACCGATGTTCGTAAGCAAAGTCGCTGTGTATATGCCCGCAATCACATGGCATGGAATAGGGAGTGGCATCAAATCTTTTTTTCTGATGAAAAACGTTTTAATTTGGATGGACCAGATGGCTTTAACTATTACTTCCATGATTTAAGAAAGGAGGAACTCTTTTTAACCCGACATCATAGTCGTGAGGGAGGTGTTATGGTGTGGGGCGCAACATCCTACTATGGGCCATTTGATATTCAATTTGTTTCATCCAGGATGAATGCAAATAAATACAAAGAACTGCTTCAAAAAGCATTTCCCCATTTTTCGAACATTTTTGGATCATCACTCTGGACATTTCAACAGGACAATGCCCCAATACACACCTCTCGAGTGGTAAAAAAGTGGATAAGTGACCAAAAAGTGACTGGCAGACAGTTTGAAAACGTCGAATCATTAAAAGCAGCCATTTTAAACGCCTGGAGCGAAGTGTCCTTGGACTATTTAAAGTCACTTTACGATTCACTCCCTGACCGAATTTTTGAAGTTATTTCAAATAAAGGTGGCTTTACTCATTATTAATAGCGTGTAAATATTATAAGAAAATTATTTTTTACATTGTTTTTTCATTAATTTGTGGTTTAGATATAATTAAAGTCCTTGAGTCTATTCGGTTGAGCGATAAAAAAAGGGTACTTTTGAGGTAAGCCTAAAAAAAATATGTTAAAAATTTAATTGTAAGCTTAGAACGCTAATTTTTGTTTTGTTTAATTTTAAATTGATTACTGAATAATAAAAAATTACTGTGTCCCATTTATATTTATATAAAAAGTTGTAAACTCAATTTTTTTTTAAAAAATCTATGAGTCTATTTGGTTGATCGGCAGTGTATCTAATACCTATGACTTCAGTTTCTGCCATTCGGCTCCAGATTGTTGTGCAATTTATGCCTGATTTCTTTCTTGTTTATATTTTAAAAGAACAATTCTCAAAATATCTCTAAACATTGCGTTAATACGACGTAAGAAGAACGAATTCGGGGTTTTAGCTTCAATCATTTTTTATAGGATGGTTTCATTTTTGATCCCTTTATTCTCTGTTTTACACCTAATAGCACAGATTTTTTAAAATTCCTCTTCATCGCTCAGTTATCTTGACAGAGGAATCTACATTCTCATTTTATGACCTTAACTTCGGCTCTTTGTTCCAGCTTTGCTTGTTTCAGTTATTTCTTACGATTACATCGTCACAGTAATGTTTAAGTCTATTTTGGTGATTCCAGCATTAACCATTTGTCTTGGGCGACAATCCCATTTCCCTCCTCATTCCTTAATGTTTTATCCCCTAAAGACCCGAATTTTTATAAATCCCTTCTCATACTTCACCTACGCTGGTAGGTGCATCTACACATTCAATTTCATGATTCAGACCTCACTATTTTATTGTTGGCTACAATTGTACCCCCTTATTTCCTTCCCAGTAAAAGAAGAGCGTCTAAGGAAGTTAAATTGTTCCGTTTTATCGTGATCTGGTGAAACAATGGGAAATCATCGATGAATTGGAAGGATGCTGTTGTTTTTGACACCTTTTCTATGCCTTTTCACCATATTCTCTATAGCAATGAATACTATTTTTTGTGACAAGTTTCTTCATTTAATCAGAATTCACATAACTAAATAATTAAAATTATTAATGAACAAAAATGTAACCACATCGAAAGCAAAAAATATAAATATGTATATATATATATATATGTATGTACTAAAAATGCTTAATATTCTTACAACGACTATCGGTTATAACGCCTTTATTACATCGGCCTCTTTGATATAATGAAAAAGAAACTTTCCACGAAGTGGAAAATATGACCTCTAGGCATTTGTGGAAGCTATGAAAACAATATTCTTTAGAATGACTTCCATTTTTTTGCCGTATTCTTCTGAATTGTACGAATTTCGGAATATTACTTTTTTAAGTATGACTACACAATAAAAGCAGAGTGTTCGGTAGTATATAAACGCAATTTTGTTTTTGATCATATTTTTGTTCTTTTTCTATCCCTATGGTTTGTTCCCAATTATGTCAATACATCTAGATTCGTTTGCTAATATTATATCATTTTCGTACACTCTCTCTTGTTTTATCTCCTGAAAGTACGAAAGTAGTAAAATTACTTTTTTACTTCGTGTCTAATCTTTAAGATAGATTGAGCGCACAAATGTTCATGCTTCCACGTTTTCCCGTTTTAGTCTGACCGATGATATCATCTTAATCCCTTTTTATCCTAAAAAAATAATACGAATTTGAAATCTTCTTTCTTTAAAGATATGACACTTTTTACCCTGTTTTAAGGTCAGTAACGCAACAATTTTATATATAGGTTTATCCATTTAGTGATTCCAAAACCACCGGTCTGGCAAGGCCGGCAGCTGTTAAATACCTATCATCTGAAGTGTTATTTATTTAATGAAAGATTTCCCATTTACAAATATGGATCGCTTAACAAACGAAGAACGCGTAAAAATAGTTAAAACTTACTATAAAAGCGGTTAGTCAAACGTGATTCAAACCGGCCGATTTCACGTTTTGGCGGCGTCAATTGGCCACCAATATCATGTGATTTCATTCCGTTAGACTTTTTTATGGGGCTACGTCAAAGACCGTGTTTACGAGGATAATCCCCAAACGTACCGCCCGAAATGTGCGAAAAAGTAGTCGACTACTACCTCAAAAGAATCCGCTGCTGCAACCAATCCAGAGGTGGTCATTTAAATGACATTGTTTTTATGTGTGTGTGTTTTACTTAATTTTACTTTTGAAACCGAAAAATGGATAACTCTGGATATATAGATAACATTTTCAACTCCAGTGCCTAAATAAACAATTCTTCCTCAACCAAATTCAATCAATTTTTCTTTAGAAACCGAAAAATGGATAACCCTGGATAAATAGATAACATTTTCAATCCCAGTGCCTAAATAAACAATTCTTCCTCAACCAGGACATTGCCGTTAAGAATGACTTTAACAAAGTTGAGACAAATGCCTGCAAAAGCTGGCTAAATGATGTGGTTGTTGTCTTCGCTAGTTAAATTGCGAATTTATCTTCCGTGGACATAGCTTTTGCCTATGCCAACTGTCTCACGCACTTTCGTTTTTCGATCACCGGTCACGAGGAGATCGATTCTTTCGATCAATTTGGTCTGACAGATGTTACGGCCTTCTTGAATGTGGTGTTTCATGTGCGCACGTACGACCCATTCGAAATTGTTATATCCACTTCTTAATCATTGCATTTGATTAATCATATGCGGCATAGTGCTTACCAAGCTTCTTCTCCGTTTCTTTTACAATCTTACCTCTAAAAAATTCAAATTTCATTTGCATCCACTTTGGCTACATAAAGTGAGTTGATGCGCTATTGACGCCTGTAAAATACAAACACATTGACATGCAATTTCACATTTTATATGTGATCTTTTGAAGGATAGTTTTTGTCCAAGAATATGTGGACTTGATGTTTCTTCCGCCTTTTATAGGTCAAGCTGCGGATTTTCTAAGCAACGTAATATATTCATTCAACGAAAATTAATTCGCTGAACCAAACTGTTATTAACAGTTTTCGAAAACTGCCATAGATTGTGTTAATCGATACTATCGTAAGCGAAATCCTAACCATAATAACATGTTGTTCAAATCGCTGATAAAAACGGATTAATATTTCCTTTCACAAAGCGTCGTTTGTGATAGTTATTGATCTATACAGAATACATTTCACAACATAATATTTTTCATTATAAACTGTTGACGGCTTTCATTTAGCATTTCCATGAAAATGTAATCCCTGGCAACTCTATGGAGATTCGAGTAATATTTGCTATTGCCTTATCTATACCCAGTTAGATGGATGGGAGGCAAAACGGTGGGACGGACAGACAGACACACATTCTCTCTATCAAAGATATAAGATATCTTGTGTGTATCGCAGTTTTAGTGCTGTTGTGCTTTTATTCCTTCTAGATTTATTCTTTGCCATTTTTTCTATGCACACATTGTATGTATGTATACATCCGCATGAACGAACATACACACGAAATATGCGCATGTAGTAGATATTATTACATGTCAATTACATTCATTGTATTCTCTATAAAGACTCAATGCGAGCGACGGACGAGCATGCAATAGAAAACAATTTAACCAGCTCAGAAATGAAAGCAACAAAAACACATCATAACTACAACAACAACAACAGCAACACAAAAACAAAACAAATGGGAAACAGAAGCGCAAAAAGTCTCTTTGTGTAAACAAACCAATCAACAACATAAATGAGCAAAGGCATCAAGACCGAAGCAACACAAAGCCCTCGTAAAATTAAAGTAAAAGAAGAAAAAAAAAAAGGCAAAAACTGAAAAAACACATAAAACAAAACAAAATCTATCTGACATTTATGTGGCCCCGCATTCTTTAGATAAATTCTGATTGATTTTGAGTTGGTATGTGTAATTGTGTAATGTTATTTAATACACACACACACACACACATACAGGCACACTGACCGGCATACAAAGAAAACTTCAAACACTGTTTCCCTGAGCGTTTTTGGGTGAGGATCAGTTGAGATATATGTGCATAAATCAATAGTATCGCAGGTGACATGAAGTAATGCAGGAGATACATGGAGCAAGAGGTCCATTGGGGTGTATACTGATATTATGATCAAATACTTATTTTAAAGTCGAGGTTACTGTGCTAATTGTTGAGTGCGAAAACAAAAAATCGCCAAAAGAATGAGCCAATTTTTTTGTTTTGAATGATCGTCTGTTTACTCCAAAATGAATAAATATGGGGGCGCTCAGTGTGGTAGATCACAAATCTAACTGGACAAAATTAATAAATTGCGTAGGATTCACTTCTCACTTATGTAATAAACAAAAAATGAGTTCAAATTTATAAATGATTGTAAAAAATCAACTTTTTTTTTTGAAAAAAGTTTTTTTTTAGTAAAATGACGCAAAAAGTAAATAGTTCACACTGTCTACAAAAATATATTTTTAAGATAAAAGATTGGTTTGTTAAATATATGCTCTGAGATTATTTGTAGTTATATACAGTGTTGCGCAAAACAAAAGCAACAAAATGTACTCCAGACTATAAATACATAATTTTCATAAAAACAAAATATGTAAAACAAAGCTTACCATTTATGTTCACAGAGGTATTATTAAGCTATAAAACCAATACATTACAACAACAACAACAATTGCGTTTAAAAGAATTATGAAAAAATGTACAGCAGAGCCGGAATTCACTTGCGCAAAACAATAGCAACAAAATCAATATTTTGTGTATCCGTCCTTGTTTTTAATAACATCTTCGCACCTTTTTGGCATCGAGGCAACTAATGAATAAAAACAATCCTCCCGAAGGTTTTCCCACTCAGTTTTCTACTTGTTGAATAGCTCCTCTTTGTTGGAAAACCGATGTCCTGCCACTCTCCTTTTAAGGATGCCAAAAAGGTTTTTAAAAGGATTTAAATCAGGTGATTGTGCCGGCCAATCAAGAGTTTATATCTTATTGTTTGTTAGCCACTCTTTTGCCACTTTCGATGTGTGTTTCGGATCGTTATCATGTTGAAACACCCATCGAAGTGGCATATTCCACTCTGCATGGGGTAGCATTTGGTGTTGTGGTATAGCTCGATATCCCTCACCGTTCAGTATTCCATCTATTTTATGAAATGGACCAGGTGCTTGAGCCGAAGCATGTCCACACCATTATATTTCCACCATCATGCTTTGCAGTGACGAGGATGTTCTTGGTTTTAAGACGTTGTCCTTTGTGTCGCCTGACGGTCTGCATTCCATCCGATTGAATTAGATTAAATTTAGATTCATCGCTAAACAGTACTGTCTTCCACTTATTAACTGACCAATTGCGATGTCTTTTAGCAAATTTTAACCTTTTCCAGAGAAATAATAGAAATATTAATACAGCATTACACTAAAAATAAAAACTCTCCTATTTTTTTATATGCCTTATTGTATTGTATTGTATTGTTTTTTGGCTGGTCTGTAACTTTTTAAATTGTTTTCTACAGCCCGTCTTCGTACTATACTGTGATGAATATTCAGTTTTAAAGATGTTACAATTGTTTTTGACGAAATAAACGGATCTTTCTTTATCATCTTAACAATTTCACAGTCTGTTCGAGTTTAAGTTTTTCGAGGTCTTCCACCTAAATGTTTGGTTTTCATTTTTTCTGTCTGTCGATACAGTAGAACTCCAATTATCCGAATCAATTGGGACCGGACCACATTCGGATAATCAAAAATTCGGATAATTGGATTTTTTTCTGAAAAAAAGGGGATTTTAAAGTAAAAGAGCTTATTTTTGGCATTGTATGCATTAGTAAAGTAAAAAGAAGTAAAAGTACATAAAAAGAATATATGTGTTTCCTATACATCTCGGTCAAAGTAAGCTGTTTTATCGTCCTAGCTTCGCGGAACGAAAGACAAAAGCGATTCGGATAATCAGCGATTCGGTTGATCGGAGTTCAGATAATTGGAGTTCTACTGTACTTCTTTATCAACCGGCAAATGCAGCATCTATTAATTTTAAATTTTTTTGCTATCTCTGCTTGCTTCATACCACCTAAAAAGCCATTAATTATTTCACTTTTTAATTTGTCTCCAAACTTTCCCTCGCCATGTTCTTAACGTCGTTAATATGCAAAGATCGTTGACAAACTGAATCAAATATTGCACAAATTGAAAGTATTTTACGGCAGCTTCTCAAAAACATTGTAAAAGTACCGCTAAATCGCATTCTTTTTAAACCTATTCTCTTCTTTCTCTACTTTGTTGCT
>JAHXMU010000771.1:96958-137121 GCA_019455685.1 Philornis downsi | reverse complement strand
CGGTTTCTTAAGGAGTACTACTTGATGCACCGCCTCTTATAATATCCGCATGAGAAACTAAGGAATTATAAGCAAGAACCTAACATTTATAATTAATTTCTTTAATTTTAGTAAAAGAAAAAAAGTCAAATCACAAATCTTTTGGATTTGCATTGCGTATTTAACAGATTTACTACAGCTAGAAAATTTGCAAGTCATGGAGAATCAGAACCTAGATTATTTTAGGAGGTTTCCATTAGGTTTTCTTTTTGAAAGCAACATTTTCTCAGTTCTTCACCAATTTAGGCTAGTACAAAGCTGTGATTATAATATCATTTTGGATTACTGTCCAGCTTCAAAATGCCGTGTCATAGTTAGAATAGAGAAGCCTTCCTCTCTATTTTAACTATGACACCGCATTTTCCTCTTACAGTAGAAGAACTGCAGGAAGGTTCGCTAAAAGACTTCAATCTGGAAGGGCCTCAAATAGAAGATCTAGTAGATGGCCGTTAAAATACAATGCCTTGGGAATGTGCAAACAAATTACAAACAGTTTTTATTAATTAATTCAACGTTATTCAAATTATAATTTCGTATTAATTATTTTTGGAGTGTATTCTATTTTAACTTGTTATTCATTGGATTTGAACCTACGATCCCCATATGGTATAAAGATATAGTGAACTAATGGGTATTTGGCTCCTGGCAAAAACTGAATGTCAAATACGATCAAAATTCTTCTATACTGCCTTCTCCTTCTTCTATATTGCATTCTCCAAAGAAGACCTAATTTGCTTCGGGACAAAAGGGAAACGGATCAATTTATTTTAGTTCTCACATAGAGAGTAATGAGGATAAGTTTAGGATATTTTTTTGGCATGCATTGAAAAGGCCTTCCGGAAAGCATTCTTAGAGAAAGCCTATTGTAAGACTTGTTTCCTGGAAGACTTACATATTTTTAAACCGGCTAATACCAAAACCATGATTTCGATTTCAGATTTATTCCTATGTTGTGCCTTTTGAGATTTTTCGAATGATTTCAAATTCATTTCCAAAAAATGAAAATACAAAATGCTCTTCTTACGAAGAGAAAATATCTTTAAAAAAATTTACCTTTAAATCCGATAATCGTTTTTGTTTTTGTATAAGAGTTCCATCAATGTACCAACTTTTACCCCTCCTTCAATGGGTAAATTGGCTTTGATATCAAGTGTTTTTTTAGAGCAACAATCATTTCTCTTATCGGATCTTACACCTATGAGGAAATATGGCCCTTTGCATAGTGCTAGACCGCATTCACAAATACCGAGTACCGAGTAATGATCGTAATTTGATTTAATTTTATTCATTAAGCTTTTATATATGGCTCTTATATATAGCTATATACTATACTATATATAAGCTCTTATATAGTACTTAAATTTACAAATCAACTCTCTGATCTTTTTGTAAGGGAAGTGTAAGAAGACAGTTCAATTTTGTCCTTGTTTTCAGTTATGTGAAGTCGTTATTTCATGTAAAAATTGATTAAAATCAGATCATCTAATAGAAGTTTATAGGCTTATAATGCCTAAAGACCGCTTTGTATGACATATGCAAGAAAGCATGGTTTGGTTTCGTCAAAATACAACATTTAATTGAAGGCTACGGTCTAGTTAATGTGTCCGAAATCAGATCATCTTCTACTAAGTTGTTATGTGATCAAATTTCATAGCTTCATAAATCCGTTCGTATTGGACATACAAGAAGCCATGATCCGATTCTGTCCAAATTTCACACTAAAAAAAAATAAGTTGAATTTTTATTTTTTGAGAAAAATATTTATTTATACATCAATTTCTATTTTATCTCCTTCAAACTAGTCCCCCTCAGTTATAATACACTTCTACCACCATTTTTTTCCAATCCTCGAAGCAGTTCTGATATGCACTTTTTGGTATGTCCTTGAGCTCTTTCAGCGGTTCGGTTGTTATCTCCTCCATTGTCGCAAAACGCCATTCTTTCATGGATCTGTTCAATCTTGGGAACAGGAAAAAGTCGCAGGGGGCCAAATCTGGTGAATACGGTGGCTAAGGCATGATAATGGTGTTGTTTTTTGTCATATAATCTCCCACAAGCAAAGATGAGTGAGCAGGTGCATTATCATGATGGATAAGCCATGATTTTTTTCCACAATTTCGCACGATTTTTTCGTATTGCTTCAGGCAAACGGCGCATAACTTCAAGGTAATACTCCTTATTTTCCGTACGACCTTGTGGTAAGAACTCCTGATGCACTACGCCATGGTAATCGAAGAAAACAGTGAGCAAACCCTTGACATTTGACCGAACTTGGCGTACTTTTTTTGGTCTCGGCTCTCCTGGACTCTTCCGTTCGGACGATTGGGCTTTGGTTTCGATGTCATAACCATATACCCATGATTCGTCACCAGTTATTACCCTTTTAAGCAATTGGAAATTACACTTTTTGCCAAATACCACATAATTTTTATAGCAATCCCCTATCATTTATAGCAATTCCTGAGCGAAGCTCATGCGACGTTGTTTTTGGCCAAAATTCAGCAGTTTTGGAACGAACTTCGCTGCCATTCGCTTCAGGACCAAAATTTCCGAAAAAATTGCATGGCATGAGCCAACCGATATGTCGACATCCTCAGCAAGTTCTCTAATTGTGATTCTGCGGTTCTCCATAACAATTTTCTTCACTTTCTCAACATTTTCATCGGTTGTTGATGTGCTGGGCCGTCCAGAGCGAGCGTCGTCATTCACACCTTCTCGACCTCCTGTGAAAACTAGTACCACTTGTAAAAATTTTTTTTGACTCAGAGTACTCTCACTGTATGTCACTGTCAATATTTTAAGCGTTTTTGAGCACTTAATTTCATTTTTCACACAAAATTTGATGCAACTTCTTTGATCCATTTTCTTCGATAGCAGAAAATCGACGAACACGCAAAACACTTGTCTCATTTATGCCTCTCACAAACAAACTACGCATGCTATATGGATGAAACCGTCAACATACCTTCGAGATGAGTGAAAATCGAAATTCGAATGTACATAGCCCGCGAAATTTGAAAATTCATCTTTTATTTTGAACACACCTCGTATGCACAATTGGAAACTAAGAACATATTACTTCAAGCAATTTTTGGGTCAGTACTGGATCATTTAGAGTGGGAGTTATGGTATGATTACATTTCGAGGACCATTATACAATTTTTATTAGAGATACCAGAAAGCTTGGTCTAAATTTTGATATTTTCCTAATAATAATAACAATAAAATGACCCGTAAAACAATATACCAAATCTGCAGCAATTCCTCATATTTTTGTCCAATTATTGCATGACGAAGAATTAACGTACGATGGCATCTCCGGCCAGTGAACAGCACGAAACGGTGATTTAGTCAGTATTAAATAAACATGTTTCCAGATGTTCTGTTTACGATTAAAAAAGTAAATCAAATTTTATGTGCTTGCTCTTTTGCTAAACATAAAATATTAATGCCCTAATATAGTGCCAACAAATGGTAAAAAAAAAACGCTAAAATAAACAAAAACGCTAAAATATAAATATGCTGGTAACTTGGAAGCGGAGCGCCCAATCGCCACCACCATCTTTTATACCAAGTATCAAAAAATGGTTTCCAAAAATTTTCAAAAAATTTCTAAAATAGCGAAATACGACTAAATTCCGTTTTAGTGAATTATCCAATTACTCAGTTTAAAAATTCGTTAGCAGACGGTCATGTAGAGGATAAAATTACCAACTTAAAAGAGTCGATATAATAAAGATATGCTCTTACATTTGCAAACTCATGAATCAGTGACTTTTTTAAAGCTTTTTTTTAATGACGCATCGCTTGGGAAAATCTACTCACCTCGAGGATAAATATTGTATTATTTTCATTATAGATTTTTAAATTTGTGATTTTTTCCTCTATGTGACCACCTTTTCATTACATGTTCATAAGACGGCTGTCTTCAGTAGTTACCACGAAGAGGGCGTTCCCAAAACTAGCCGACCTAACAGAGGAGACGTAAAAAAGTTTAGAAAAATGCTCTTTGTTTTTTAATATAACCTTCTTTTAACACGATACACTTTTTTCAGCGATAGAACTATCAAACTCCTTAAAATAGCCATCAACCGCAGAATCCACCTCTTTATTGTTGGCAAATCTGTTACCACCGATACATTTTTTTTAAGTTTGGAAATAGAAAATAATCCGAGGGAGCCAAGTCTGGTAAAATTCATTAAGTTCGAACTGAACTGAATTGGAGGATTGCATTGATGAAACAACAGTTTCCTTTTCGGCAAATGCGGCCTTTTTTATAATTTCATCATATAAACTTTGCAATAAATTAGCGTAATATTCGCCGTTGATGGTTTTTCCTTTTTGAAGATAATCAATAGAAATAACCCCATGCGCACCCCAAAAAACAAACGTCATGACCTTATCCTCAGATAAAACCGTCTTCGCTTTCTTTGGACACAGTTCTCCCAGTCCACTGCTTTGACTGTTCCTTTGTCTCAGGTCTGAGGTAGTGGACACAGTTCTCCCAGTCCACTGCTTTGACTGTTCCTTTGTCTCAGGTGTGAGGTAGTGGACCCATGTCTTATCCATGACTATAAATCGATGCAAAAATTCGGCTTTATTGCGGTAAAACATCGCCTAACACTTTATTGAAAGCAAGCGCGGCATCCATTTTGCGCGCAGCTTTCTCATTTTCAAATCTTTGGTCAACATATGATGCGTAGCACTTTTTGAAATGCCTAATATTTCAGTTAGCTCACGTACCTTCTGCTGACGATCATTCAATAGCGTTTGGTGGATATTCTTAATCGTGTCTAATGTTTTGGTCGTTTGGTCGACCACTACGGTATTCGTCTTGGCAGCTCATACATATTTCCACGTTTAAACCCTGCTATCCAACATTTTACAATCGTAAACGAAGGAGCACACTCCCCCAGAGTAGAATCTAGCTTGGCTTTCAAATTGAAATATTGAATTACACAACAGTGACCAATTTTTCCTTGCTTACAAATTCACTGAGATCGTTTACTTTTGATGGCTCCAATAAAAAGTACTAAACAACGAGGCGTCTGGAAACTTTAAACGGATGTTGCCAAAGTTGCCATTTTTACCAAAATAATTTTTTTTCAAACTGCTGGCATCATCAATGTTTACGTACAAAATGGTTAATGCTTTTTTCCCCCAAAAACTCTGAAAGGAGCTTCTTTACGCCGACTATCGAAAATTACATGTTCGGATTGTTTTAAAGATTGTTTTTGGAGTAGTTCATTGGAGCATGTTTTACTTTAATTGTTAGCAATCATAAGTGAGAATAAAACCAAATTTTCACTACGGTGGTTTTGGAAATGATTCAAAACTATTTCGTTGGAAGTGATAAATATGCATGGATTGAATCTGTAGAAGTGGTGAAAATATAACTCTTTTAGAATGACTTTTACTTTTTTTGTTAGGCGGTTAATACGGCAGTTAATTCTCGGCAAAAAAAAGACTTAGGAAGAGATTGTTATAAGTCAGCATGCCCGACTGAAGTTATGGTTCTAAGACAAAACGTTGTTTTCTGCGCATAAATGATTGATTGATTTCTGTACTTTACCAATTTTTATACGATTATTACAAATTATTAAAACAATAATTTGTTGATATTCAAATTGAGTGGTGTTTCAGATAGTAAAGACTAGGCAAATTGCATCAACATTGCAACGAAATATTTAGACTGGTCAACATTTCGATTAATCAGGCACATTAATTCCACATTACAGGCTTAAAATTATGTTCTATCAAACGAGGTTAGTTTTATTTATTCAATTCTTATTTCAACATTCAATTCAAATTAATATCAGCCGTTTAAATTGTATTCTATTATTGCCATATCATTGATTTTCTCAACTCACCATGTTCGTGGTGGAATTTTAATGCTTTTTATCTCTATTCACCAAATTGAACGAAAGTATTCTTATTTGGTTGTGGGATAAACTTAACTCGTTATAATTTTCACCACCATCTGCAGTACATATTCAACTGTATTTAGTAAAGACAACAATTTAATACTAAGAAGGCAATCACAATCAGAATTTGACGATGATTTCATATCAAAGTCATATACGAATTTTGTTGGAGCGATATGAGCGCGGCGACACCTGCACATCACTACAGAAATGCATTTAATTTCTTCCTTCATTATGATGTTTGCCAGTATTCGGAGAATAATAAAGTAACATTCACAATTTAAGGGTACTTTTAACAGGCTTTCGCAATGTGAATAACTAATACTAAGGTAATCAACTAATTGCTTACACCTTCTCAAATACAGAAGCGTTGTTCACACTTTCTCAAATACAGGAACATTGCTATTTCAAATTCCATTTCAGATTTAACTTTATGCCGTTATTGCAAACTTGGCAACAAATATCACACTAGCCATCACACTCCTTGACGCTTTCTTCAATGTATCGAAAAAGAACGCAAGATTTAAATTTGGCGCCATTTGACATTTGAACAATTGCTATTGTTTGCTAGTAGAAGGTACGAGGTTAATAAAAATGGAGCGCTACACGAATGAACAACGCGTTCTCATTGTGAAATTGTTTTACCAAACTGGTGAAAGTTTTGCGGCTACAGTTCGCAAATTGCGAACAATTTGGGGTGACTATAATGCTCCAAAAGAGTCAACTGTAAATAGATTAATGGATAAATTTGCCAAAACTAGGTCTGTTAGTGATGTAAAGACGACAACGCGCCTTCGACCAGGTCGATCGACCGAAAATGTCGCAGGTGTACGTGATGATGTCGCTCAAACTCCATCCACCTCAATTCGACACCGAGCTCAGAAAATTGGTGTCTCCAATCCACTATGCAGCGAATTTTGACGAAAGATTTGCATCTTCATGCATATAAAGTTCAATTGACTCAGGAACTAAAGTCAGCTGACCATGGACAGCGAAGGGAGTTCGTTAATTGGGTAGTGGAGAGACAACATGAAAATGTTGATTTTGCGATATAATCATCTTCAGTGACGAGGCCCATTTCCATTTTGATGGCTTCGTCAATAGGCAGAATTGTCGCATGAGGGTGAGGAAAATCCTCGAGTGACTCAAGAGAAGCAAATACATCCTCAACGTGTCACTGTGTGGTGTGGATTTTGGGCTGGAGGAATCATTGGACCTTTTTTTGTTATGAAAATGAAGCATGTCAAGCGCAAACAATCAATGGTGTTCGGTATCGTGAACTGATAACCTGTTTTTTCGTGCCTAGAATTGAAGAAATGAATGTGGAGGTCATGTGATTTCAATAAGACGGCGTCACATGTCCTACAGCCAGAGAAACAATTCAACTGCTGCATCAGTCATTTAAATCTTGCGTTCTTGTTGGGACACCCTTTAGTAGATTGCGCAACATATTCTTAATTGACCGCGGAACAATGGCTATTCCTCGCATGATCGTGAATTCAAGTCCTAATACAGCTAACTATCCTTCTCTTGGTATTTCTAGTAGAAGCTCTTCAAATTGTTAAACCGTAGTTCCTTTCAGTAAATCGAAAAATAGAATGCAAGAAGTTCTTCTACATCCATTCATGATAATCACTTTTTATATGTTTTCCAAAGGATGAGACTTAATGGAAACTTAATAGATTATTTTGGAAAGTAACGCCTCCTACAGGATGGTTCACCAATTGTGCTACTGTTAACTGTCAATGGGGATCGTTATTTAAAGATGTTGAAGGAGTTGTTATTAGCAAGAACTGCGCCGAAGGCTTATCCATTTGAACAGCATTTGGTTGTATGAAGGAGGAGCAACTGCATATATAGCCTGACCGGCTATGACGCAGCTCCTACGAAAATTCCCAAACAAATTAATATCCTGAAAGTACACTTTCCGCTGACCCTCAAGATCACGTGATCTGACTTCACCAGAACTTTTTGTGGGGTTATGTCAAGCAAGAGGTGTACAAAACGAAACTAAGCAATTTGACCGAATTGAAGTAGTCAATCTATCATCTTCAAAATCAATTAATTATACAGAACAAAATTGAATTTTCTATACAATAAAAAAAAAACTAAATGAAATACATTGATTAAAAAAAGTTATTTGAATTTTTTATTGTATTGCAATTTTATGCGCCACCTTGCATGTCGAAGCGTAAGGAATGCAATAGATTAGCGATTATTAAAAGTAGTCAAGTAAATATGAAAATGCTTTTGTTGAAGTTGCCTTCTAAAGGAATCAATGTGATAATAATGAAATTTTTGTTCCTAATCCTGATACATTTATTATCTAATATCAGATTTTGGACAAGCTTACTTTAGAGAAGAATGATCAAGACTCAAATTTTGGAATGGAATTTGTGAATGAACATTTTAACGCATATTACAAATTATATCTCATATCTTCGAGGCAAATGTAGCAACATAAAAAAAATAATAATCGAAAATCGAATGTACGAATACGTAGCTCGCGAAATTTGAAAATTCACCATATTTTTTAAACACACCTCGTATATCCGTATTTACAAAACTTAAAATAATATATTTTTTTTTATTATTTTTTTCAGATAAATTTACAGTATAACAGGTATGAATATTTTTATTTGTATGTAATATAGAGATTAATATATTTTAATATTTATTAAATATTCCATATTTTAAGGACTTTCTAGTCGTAAAAATAGGTGTCAATCCTAAGATTTAATATGACATCTGTAAACCACATAGAATAGAGAACTTCTATATTACAGGAGAAAAATTGGCAAAAATTTATAGAATTTTTGCGATAGATCTTAAAAAGCTGATACCGACGCTGCTCACAAATTCGAAATTTGCCCACTATTATGAGACTTCCCAAAGAGGAAAGTTTGAAAAATGGTGATGAAGCTGAATATTTGCAACTAATAAGATATATGGTTAGTTTATGTTAGGTCAGTGTGGCAGTCTGAATAGACAGACTCACTTAGACTGTGTAATCCATGTGATACCACGGAAACCAGACCCTAGTATTGAATCATCCTGAGTGCCTCAAGAAGTTCTTAAGTCATACAATATCTATGTTATCCAGATTTCCCACGTCCCTAAAGAAATAAGAGCCCAGTGTTGATCCTCGCCTGTTCGTTAGGGCGGGGCAATTGCAGAAAAGATGTTCTTTTAATTCCTCCTCCTCTTCGTCCCTACGACTCCTCCAGCTGTCACTAGACGCAACTTTTAATCTCACTGCATGTCTTCTAATCAGACAGTGTCCCGTCATGAGGGATACAATCAATGAGACGTCGGGTCTTGATAGCGACAGCAGTGTGTGTGAATGCTTCAAATTTAGGTGAAGTCAAATCCGTCTGGATTGATTACAGCCCCGGCTGCTAAATATGCTCTATCTCGCAGTAGGTCCTTGCAAGTGGCTAGAGGCATGCTCACGGACTCCAATTCGGCTGGAGTCTATAAGATTGTCCCTAATCTTGCCAGCTCGTCTGCACTGCAGTTCCCTGGTATCTCTCTGTGGTCCATCACACACATAAGGTGAATGTGGAAATACTGAGCCATCTCGTTAAAAGATCTGCGGCAATTCAGGGCTGATCTGAGAATCCAGGGATTTAATGGCAGCTTGACTGTCAGAGGATATGTTAATCCCCACCGTGGTGAGGATGTTATATCTCAGCCACTTCCGTAATGGAAAAAATTTCGGCCTGATAAACACTACAGTGATCAGGTAGTCTTCTTGGTATGCTTAGCCCCAGGTCTTTGGAGTAGACCCCGAAACCCACCTGATCATTTAATTTTGAGCCGTTAGTGTAGAAGTCGACATATAGTCTTTCACTAGGAGTTCTACATTTCCATGTATCTCTATTTGGTATAAGTATATGGTACTTCTTGTCGAACAGTGGTTCAGCCAGAGTGTAATCAGTAGTGCCTGTTATGTCAGGGACTATGTTGAGGATCACACTGTGACCATAATTATTGTTCGACCACTGGGACAGCTCTATTAGCCTTACCGCCGTAGCTGCGGCAGTTTGCATACTAATTATGTCTAAGGCTAGTAAATGCAAAATTACATTTAGTGCATCGGACGGACAGACTAGCCATCCTTTGGACCTTGTCCAGTATCCTACAGTATGTGGGCCTCTCAAGAACTTTCAACCAGACGATAACACCATACAGCATTATCGGTCTTACTACTCCAGTATACAACCAGTGGACAATGCGAGACCTTAATCCCCATTGTTTCTCTATTGCCGTCTTGCACGCATATAGCGTCACTGTAGCCTTTTCGCCCTGTAGAGAATGTTGAGTTTGAAATTCAGCTTCTTGTCCAATAATACACCAACGTATTTTGCACAGTCCGCGAAAGGAATTTTAGTACCCCCAGGGAAATGGGATCCACAGGTGGAATTTTGTACCTTTTGGTGAACAGAACTACTTCGGTCTTATTTGAATTTACTCTGAGACCGTTTTCCAACGCCCACTTTGTTACAGTGAGAAGGACTCTTTGAAGGATGTCCCTGAGTATTCCCAAAAACTTCCCCCTAACTACTATCGCCACATCATCCTCGTATGCGACAACCTTGACACCTTGAATTTACCCTAGGACCGTTTTCCAACGCCCACTTTGTTACAGTGCGAAGGGCTCTTTGAAGGATGTCCCTGAGTATTCCCAAAAACTTCCCCCTAACTGCTATCGCCGCATCATCCTCGTATGCGACAACCTTGACACCTGCCTCCTTTAAAGAGAACAGAATACTGTACAGAGCGAGGTTCCATAGTAGGGGGATAGAACACCACCTTGGAGTGTTCCCCTGCTGACAAATCTGCTCAGGTTCGACGACCCTAATGTAGCCCTGATACGTCACTTTGTAAGAAGATCGTACACTAGAATCCTTATACTGGCGCCTACTCACAGGTTTGATAGTGCTGCAACTATCGTATCAGGAGAAACGTTATTAAACGCCCCTTCTATATTTTGAGAGGCTACCAAAGTATACTCCTTGACGGCGAGTGAATCTTCGATGAATCCGACCGAGTCGTACAGGACAGTCTCAGTGGACTTACCCTTGTAGTACTCATGTTGTCTATCTGACAACAGCTTCCGGTCTATGCTCGACCTAAGATAGCTTTCAATGAGTCTCTCCAGTGTTTTGAGGAAAAACGATGACAGGCTGATAGGTCTAAAATCTCTCGGTCCCGTATGGGAATAAAGACCACTTTGGTCTTCCTCCACATAGCAGGGATGTATGTTAGGTCAATGCAGCCGATATAGAGCTCCTCAAGCCATGGAATCAACGTATCAGCTACCGACTGCAGTTCATGTCCGGCCCGGGTGACGAAGATATGTAGTGTATAAAGAAAAATCTGCTTAAAGTTGAGAATTACAAAATAGTTTCCAGGTAATCGTCGTTTCTAGATCAAGAGATACCTCAAGCTCTTAAAAAATCTTAAAATTTTAGAAAGTTTTATCTTTTTTTTTTTAGATGTGATCAGAAATACGGCTAGTTTAGAAAAAATGAAGTCAGTTTTGAAATCCGAATGTTTTTTTTATATAAGAATCTGCAATGTAAACAACTAATTTTAACTTAGGTTGGCTCAGAAAGAATACTATGTGTAGCCCTAAATTGAAGTTTTCCAAATTTCATTATAATAAATATCGATATGTAGTGAAAATATAACCAAAACTTCTAACCCTTTAAAAATTTTTGTATCAGACTTAATTAGAATGAGCGATTTTTTCCTATTCTTTGAAAATTACTGGCAAACATATCTTTCTAAGTTGGAAAAAATTTAATTTTTTTACTGAGCAATATGATACTGCAAAATCTGCACATTTCCCAATTTATATTATTAGCTTACGGAATAATACTATGTATTGAGCATAGTAAAGGGGTTTCCAGTAAGCGTAGTGGAAATCAATATATAATAAAATAAAAAAGAGTCCTGTAAAATATTATCTATTTGTTTTGTTTTATTTGAAATGCTCTATCAATGAATTTATCTGTGGAATGTGGCATCGTTCTGACACGTCTTCGCTGGATTGCTAAAATCTAAGAGATCGCATTTTCTTTGACTCAGACCGATTTAAGTGCTTGACTATATAGACCTTGAGGGCACCGGTAATTTGTGGCTCATTGGCCAGAAAAGGGTTAATTCGCATGATCTCGGCGGCCAGTTTACTTAGCTTTTGCGTGGGATGACCCTGTCATTAAACCTCTCGTGTAAAATGTCCATTGTGACGTTAGCTTTGTCCTGCGGGAACCATATCCCATACCATCTAATTTGATCAAACCAAATTGGTTATGGTCGATTGGTATTGCTCTCCATTGATGGCGATAGCTATGCTGCAGATGCATTGCAACTTAGTGGACATTTTATAGATTGCCATCGTCCCCAATCAATCCCCAAAGTTAGCCTCGCCGCTGAAGATGACAATTTTTTTTTTTTGTCTTTTTTTGCTGAAATTGGTGTCCGCTATCTATATTTGTTTTGCTTCAGTTCTTAGATCAATTGCATTTTGTATCAGATTTTGTAGTAGACATTTTATTAATTGGCATCGTCCTTTATCAGGGGATTTTGCTTATCGAGTTAATCCAAACATTTGCCTCGTCTCTGAAGATGACATCTTTTTTTTACTGAAATCGGGGTCCGCTATCTATATTTGTATTGCTTCAGTTCCTAAATTAATTGGGGTTTGTACTGCATATTTTATAGATTGGCATCGTCCCTAATCAGACAATTTTACTTATCGAGTTCATCCAAAAATTTGCCTCGTCGCTGAAGATGATTTTTATTTTGCTAAAATCGGGATTCGCTATTTATATTTGTATTGCTTGACATTTTCGACAGATATTACGCTTTGTTGACTCGAGTTTTGCCCAGAAAGGTTGAATAGTTCACTGGGAAGGACGACCATTTAAACCATGAAATAGGCACAATGCGCCCATCGGTGTCTCAAAACAACACCTAATTTGGTAATAAAATTTTAATATTTGCACGCATTACTCGACGATGTAACTGCCATGATGATTTGCCTTTATTGTCTGAAAACCAACAAACAAAAAAAAAAAAAAAAACAAAAAAAAAAAAAATAGGATAATTAACACAAAAAATGAAGCAGCATGACCGTCATGAACTGTCAAAATCTACCTGCCATAATGAGAAAACCCATATTGATTTTATAGCTACGCAGCACTGGCTTCTGTCAGGTAGTTTTAAAACTTTTCAAGATTTTTAGAAAAGTTACGTATTCAGTTTAACGCGATATTAAAGCCATTCAACTATTACAGCTTATAGATATCAATATGGAGACCAAGTTGACAATCTTTTGATTCAGTGGATTTTGAAGATTTATTTTTCAG
This sequence comes from Philornis downsi, assembly GCA_019455685.1. Taxonomy (NCBI): domain Eukaryota; kingdom Metazoa; phylum Arthropoda; class Insecta; order Diptera; family Muscidae; genus Philornis; species Philornis downsi. The sequence goes on along the minus strand of JAHXMU010000771.1, from coordinate 123,779 downwards.
TATTTTTATTGTATTTTGAGTTGTTAATAAATTAAATTGTTTTAATCCTAAAACAAGATATTAAAGGTCACTTTTTCACAATAATCAATTGCTAGCAACAGGATACTATTACAATTAAACGTATTTTTCGATTTAAAGTCCTTCATATCAAGCATAAGAAATGAGGAGTTCGAAAACTGAGCAGTTTTACATTTTCAATAATGTCGTTGTACGACCGTATAAGTAAAAAATTTCTGCTTCACATCGATATGATGTCACACTCGCAAAAGCTCATCGGTTATCATGTCCTTAAATCACTCAACAATGTCTGGAGACTGAAAACTTTCTGTTGCTTTCAGCCAGCCTTTCTCTGTGAAAACATGTAATTAACCCTTTTTCCCATGAAACGTGTGTGTTTCTTGTCGCTTTCACGAAAGTCGTTTCCTCAAAAGTGTTATAAATTGTCTAACGCTGTTCCTGTCGATTATAGTCTCGCTTCACCGCTAATAGCGGCAACGCCAACACACGACTTTTAACACCAAATCAAGCGTATCATTCGTCACAGAGCTGCCTTGGCACCGCTTTTTGAATCAAGTATATCGCGCATAACTCATGATTGTCTCCTTTTCATTCTATTTCCGCACACGATTGCGAGGATATTTGTTAGGAGTTGCTGACGATAATGATAACGATGGCGGTGGGGAGGACTAAAATGTTTTAAACGTTTCTTGTTAACATTTACGTTTCTCTATTTGTAGGTGTTGAGTGTGTATCAAAAGTGGGTTTTTACGCTCTGACGAGTAACTAATTTTATGTGGACCAAGTTAATGTTTCAAAAGTTGTTGGCAAAAAGTTTGTCATGGAAATTAAAAACTTTTTGTTCAGGTGTGCTTAATTTAGAGATACGTGTTCTATGTTTAAAAGCATCGTTGAAAGCCACTTTGTCAGAATTCAAAATGAATATAGAGTGCTCTCTAAGCACGTGAACAGAGATACGAGTACAAATAAATTATTAAATGTTACACAAAGGAATATGTGGTGGCTTTATTGTGTAACGTTGTGTTCATTTATAGTTTATCTATTTAATTAAGAATTCCACGTCAGTGTCTAAACAAAAAAATTGTTCCCAATGGACTATGATTACGAACGCGACTGTGAGTATCGCATACAATACCATGATTTATTGGCTGTTATCCTCTTGCAAAAAGTGTAGAGCAAGTCAATATTATAATTTTAGAATTGTGGAACCTGTTTCCACATTAACGTCAACTTTATTAATTCATTCAAGTACACAAAGTCGCTCATTTATAGTAAAATTACTTATTCTAGAGAATGCCGAAAGATTTGAGAGAACACATACAAAGCCAAACATATTTACAGAATACTGTTGCTTAACATAAACTTACTGCTAGAATGCTCTTATTTACATAACAGGTGAGAAAGGGATAACAATAGATTATATAATCTGTGTAAAAGAAACAAACATAACTTGCTGTTGTAAACGTAATTCTTACAATTTCTTATTTACGTATAAAGAAAGAATGAGGTTACATACATACATCATAGTTGAATATTCTGGGAGTAGTCTAACGATCTTCCTAGAATATACACTTAGAGAAATTACACATATACCGGGTGTCCGTCGGTATGGTATACTACTTTGTTTTGCTACCATTTTGGTAAACATTAGTCTTAACAGTTCATATTTGACAGTCGTGAAGTAGGGATGTGGCAAATTTATTGTGGAAAATATTTGATAAACCAACGTGTTTTAATCATTAAAACATTTTATTAAAATCAATCATCGATTACTGTGACGATGAGAAAGTTACGTGAAATTTGCCGTGCCAACAACAACGTGTAGTGAATGATTTCGAAGAAAGAGAGTCTGTAGCTGATAGGGCCAAGCATGGACCACGACGTACTGCAAGATCGGCTGAAAACATTACTGCTGCTCAAGAAAGTGTTAAAAACAATCCATCAACCTCAATTCGACGCCGTGCTCAGGAGCTTGGTCTTCAAAGAACAACTTTGGTCACAAGAATTTGCATTTGTTTCCATTTAAGATTCAATTGACACAAGAGCTTCTTCCACAAGACCATTTACGCTGCCGTACATATGCCAATAGGATGTTACAGCTCGCCCATGAAAACCCCGATTTTTATGAAAAAATCATAATGAGTGACGAGGCACATTTTCCTTTGAATGGATATGTGAATAAACAGAATATTCGGTTCTGAGCAATGGAAAACCCTCAAATTATTCATCAGCCACCTTTGCATCCCTTAAAAGTGACAGTCTGGTGTGCAATTTGGCCAGGAGGAATTATTGGACCTTACTTCTTTGAAACTGAAAACGGCGTAACGGTAAGTGTTCATGGGGAGCGTTAGCGTGATATGACTGGAAACTTTTTAACGCTACAACTGCATGCTTTGGGCTTGATTAACATGTGGTATCAACAAGACGATGCCACATCGCATACAGCTTGGATTACAATGGAATTACTCCGAGACCTCTTTCCACAACAAGTTATTTCAAGAAATGGTGATGTTAATTGGCCTCCACTGTCGCCTGATTTGACTGCTCCTGATTTCTTTTTGTGGGGATATCTGAAAAGCAAGATTTAAGAACTCAAACAAAAAATTCGTGATGAAATTAATGAAATACCGTGTGAAATGTGTGAGAATGTAATGATAAATATGCTCAAAAGGGCTCGCATTTATGAGGCTAACAGAGGCGAGCATTTATCTAATAATGTATTCCATACATAATTACCGATATTAAATAAAACATTTATCAATATAAGATCCATTCTCTTTCATTTAATCGAAAATTATAAACAAACAAAGTAGTATACCTTCCCGACGGACACCCTGTACATATACTACATATTCTACACACCACACAAATGCTGCGATCTCAGTAAAAATTACTATTTTTTTACATTCTTCTGGTACCTCCCATATAAATTACCGATTTTAAGGAATTCCAATTCTTTCCTGTAATTTCTCATACGTTAATTGAAGCAACTCGAATTTTTGTCTCTTGCTTTGTTTTATATTTAATTCCTACAAAAATTTGAAAAAAATCGATCGGTTATCTTCACCTCCCATACAAATGAAATATTCAACCACTATATTCTTTGGTTCCTCCCTTTTGTATAGTTTAACTAACTTAACTAACTTACTCGTATAGGAATGTCTCAGACTGAAAACAGAACATACTGCTACGCCCATTATAGACCTTCCATACAAATTGAACGATTTTTCGAAATCCAAACATTCCTCTTTGACTTCCAACTAATAGGCTATACTAATCTAGACTTTAGTCCATTACATTTCTTTGTAATTTTGTATAAAATTGGGGAAAATCGATCAGATAACAACTTTACTTTTGGTACCTCCCATACAAATAACCGATTTAATCCGCATATTCCTACATTCATATCTTTCAGTTAGTTGTACCAAACTCGTCTAAATTTGACACATATCTTCTTTTTGTTAACCTAAGGTCCAAGAACAAAAATAAGCGATATTGCCACGCCCATTGTGTTATTTCTCGTACAAATTGAACGATTTGCCGTAATTTAATTTTTCCGTGGTTATCCATAATTTGTTGTTTAGTATTAGTATTTAGTATTTTTAATTGAGGCATGAAAAGTAAACGATCTTAGTGAATTTATAAACATGCAAAAAATTTATCACCGTTCTGTAATTCAATATTTCCATTTGAAAGGTCTCAGTCCACCCAATATTATGGCCGAGCTAGATTCTAGTTCTAGTCCGGGGGAGTTTGCTGCTTCGTTTATGACTCTAAAATATTGCGAAACAGTGTTTAAACGACTGCCAAGACGAATACAGTAGTGGTCGACCAATTGAGGCGTCCATGCCAGATATGGTTCAGAAAAATCCACAAAATGGTATTGTATGATCGTCAGCTGAAGGTGCGTGAGCTAGCTGAAATGATACTTGTATGCATTTCAAACAGTGCTGCACATCTTATATTGACCGAAGATTTGAACATGAGATATTTTGTGCGCTAGATGGGCGCCGCGCTTGCTTTCAATAAACCAAGTGAGTGAGTAGAGTGCTTGGCGATGTTTCACCTCAATAAAGCCGAGTTTTTGCGTCGATTTATAATCATGAATGAGACATGGCGCCAGACCTTCACACCTAAGACAAAGGAATTGTCAAAGCAGTGGACTGGAATGGGGGAATCGTGTTCAATGAAGGCGAAGACGGTTCCGTCTGCAGGCAAGGTCATGGCGCCCGTTTTTGGGATGCGCATGGGATTAGTTTTATTGATTACGCCCAGAGAGGAAAGACCATCAACGGCGAATATTATACTATTTTTTTTGCAGTGTTTGGGTGATGAATGAGATGATTATGGAAAAAAGGCCGCATTTGGCGAAAAAGAAAGTGTTGTTTCATCAAGACAATGCTCCAGTACACACATGCACTATTGCGATGACCAAAAGTTTGCATTGCTTCTTCACTCACTTTATTCGCGAGATTTATCTTCTCCGGACTACTTTCTATTTTCAAACTTGAAAAAATGGCTCGGCGGCAAAAGATTCGGCAACCATGAAGAGGTGGAATCTGCGTTTGATGGATATTTTAAAGAGTTTGGCAGTTCCTACTTTATATATATACTTTATATGGCGCATAAATAACGTTAACGGCAACTATATTGAATGCGTTCTTGTGCACCATTTGGTTTTAACCCGTGACCTCATTGCAACTTATATGGGAAAAGATGTAACATATGCACATTTTTTTTCAAAGACCGCCTAGACATCTCTAACTGCTGAGAACGTCGCCTAGTGGAAGTTTCGGGGTTTTCCTCAATACTTGCTTGCACTCGAGCAATGATCACTTCATTTCGAACTGCACGAGGTCTTCCACCACGCGGAAGATCACAGACAGTCCCCTGTTGGCCAAAACGCTGAACCAATCGGTAAATTGTTGGAGCGCTAGGAACATTTTGAACATGAAAGAAATTTCGACATGATCTGAATAATAGAATGCTGTTTTTCAAAATAAAATTAAACAACTTTGGGTCTCTGTTCTGTTCATAACTTTCCCAAGTATTATTTTAGTTAATTCTGTAAAGAGACGAAAAAAAAAGACTTAAACAAAAAATGTATTCACTGATCAAATCTTAGCGTTGCTTATACGCCACCCTCTACATGTACATATACATATATAGAAGCTATTGAATATCGCTGAAAAAAAGTTTATCGAGCTAAATGAAGATTATGTTGAAGAATAAACTTGTTTATATATTCTTTGTTAGATCGCCTAGTTTTGGGAATGCTCTCGCATCTCTCCGCTCTCGATAGTCGTTGATGAAAAGTACACTTTACAGAATTTCGTATTAGCATCATATATTTATTTAACTTTTTTTGCCTATTGAGGACCTATAAGTAAGTTTAAGTTTTAAAATTATTTTGCATGATTTCCTACAGATGAACTGTAAGCACGTTTAAATTCTACCAATTTTCGATTTAGCATCTAATATTTTGCATGTTAGATGATCTGCAATTTGGGTTTTAAAAACTTTCGTATTAACATCAAATACTTTGCATGTTTTCCTTTAAAACTACAACATTAAACTTTCCGAGAATGATACTATGCTTGTTTTAAACTCTTGCTAGTAATGTTAATGACAGCATAGTGCTATGTAAACTGCAAAACAATCGCTATGTCAGCGAAACTTTTTTTGTTAATCCACACTTGCTACGAAATGAGTTTAAATTGTATTGTTTTTAGAACTATGTTGACAGCTTTATGGGAAGCACAATTCTTACACACACATACACACCAATGTAAACACACACGCATACCTATTTTCACTCATATCCTTTTACATTTTTTTAATCATATGTATACATATGCTTATCCTATAACTTTTTGGATACCATCCAAGCGGAAGGAAATTGAATGCTTCAGACACAAAACGCGCGAGGAACAAAATCAGCGAATGACGCTCAAAACAAAATTATCACTTGACTTTAATCTTCACCCACTTTAATGGAAGTGAGTGGGTGTTGTTATTGTTGAACTTTAGTTTAACTGGATGTTAACAATCATACACTTCACATAACCAACACTTCACCACAGGAGGCGGGATATGGAGGTTCGTTGTTGGCTGGGTGGGAGTCGAACCGGGTACGGTAAGAAGAGAAAAGTTTTACAAAAACTAATTAAAAATTTATAGCTCAGGTACTAAAGAATGAAACATTGTTTTGAAGTCCTAGAGAGGAGTACATTGAGTTGCGATTATAACTGGAAAATGTAATAAGCATTCTTTGGCACACACAGGCACACAGATCTCCATACATGGCCCAAATAAACGCTTACACCGTTGTGTAATTTGTAGCAACCTGAAAGGGATGCATGACACTGGGTCCTTGGTAAAAAGCTTCTCTAATACAAGTGGGAGGAAAAGCATTTAATATGTAGACGCACATGTAAATATAAATAACAATTAATGAACGGAGGGCGGGAGGGAGGTTCATGGCAAACATACCAGTAGATCTGACGTTAAATTATGGTAGTGTTACAAAGTATAAATATTGAAATACTGGAAGATTGTAATATTGAATTTTTTTCTTTTTTTGTTTTGTACGGGAATAGGAGGGAAACTAATTTTTGCATAAGTAGCCACCTATCGTGATATATCGGATACACCAGTGCGTTATACCGGGACCGCTTTCGTATTATTTCGAGGTGATTCCCCATTTATTTCGTAACCCTTCTTCTCCAGTTGGCCTGCATTCTTCGTATATAGGATTCTTACATCTTGGGATGTACTTAGTGTACTTTGCCACCGCTGCTTAAAAATGTCCTTGTTTGTGGTCGTGCGAGAGCGGTCCCAAAACTAGTCGACCTAACAAAGAAGACACGAAAAAGTTGGGGAAAATGTTTTTTTATTTTTCGACATAATCTCCTTTTAGTTTGATACTCTTTTTCCAGTGATATTCAATAGATTCTATATCCTATATTTAGTAAGAAGTGTTAAATTCCTTAAAATAGCCATCAAACCTAGACCACAGATCCACCTCTTAATTGTTGGCAAAATTTTTATCACCAATCCATTTTTCAAGTTTGGAGATAGAAAACAGTCTGAGGGAGCTAAATCTGTTGAATAAGTTGCGTGATGAAGCAATTCTAACTTTAATTCATTAATTTTGGCCATCGCAATAGTGGATGTGTGAACTAGAGCATTGTCTTGATAAAACAACACTTTCTTTTTCGCCAAATGCTGTCTCTTTCCCATAATTTCGGCACTTAAACGCTGCAACAAATCAGCATAATATTCGGCGTTGGTGGTATTTCCTTTCTGAAGATAATCAATAAAAATAATCCTACGCGCATCGCAAAAAACGGACGCCACGACCTTGCCTGCAGATAGAACCGTCTTCGCCTTCTTTGGACACGATTCTTCCATTCTAGTCCACTGCTTTGACTGTTCCTTTGTCTCAGGTGTGAGATGATGGGCCCATGTCACATGCATGGCTATAAATTGAAGCCAAAATTTGACTATATTGCAGTGAAACATCGACAAACACTCTACTGAAATCTCTTTACGACGCTCTTTTTGCTCTATTGAAAGCAAGCGCGGCACCCATCTTGCGCACAGCTTTGCCATTTTCAAATCTTCGGTTAATATGCGATATATAGCAGTTTTTGAAATGCATACAAGTATCATTTCAGCTGAAGGTGTTTAGTCCACGATATAGAATGGTATAGTGGTAGCTTGAAAATTTCACAAAAATGTAAAGGTTATGGTAAAGGTAAATAATGCCAATTTTGTCACAGATACCCAGAGTGAACTGTGAAAAATCGACAGAATAAGCGATATTTCCGGAATGCAGTACATGTGAGAAATTACATCCATTGCATTCGATGGCATCGGTTGCCCACCACTAAGTCGAAAGCAAATTGGAAACGAAATTTTACGGATTAAGAACATGAAAGTCCATGACCGTGGCACGATGATTAGTATACGCGACTATCGTTCGCACGATCGTGGGTTCAATCCCGCATATAGTCACTTATCATTATTTGGGCGGCAGTCACCTCGATGCATCTGACGCTCATTTCTAGTAGTCGAGCAGTCGACAATTCTTGTAAACGCTGTGGCGTGCCAAACTGTGACGTTTGGAATCGTGCTTAAAGTGCAGGTTCCATGAACTGAGTCTAAAAATAGAATGCTTTTAATGTAATTCATGAGATGTTGGGGAATTCGTTTAATTTTTTTTAAGAAGAACCAAGCTGTTGGGCTTTGTGGCTCAATGGCAGAACTGTTTGTAACGAGTGGCATTGAGCCTATAATGAGTATGCGTCAACTCTTGACTACAATTTTGACAAACAAATTCAAGCCCAATGACTGGAATCCTATCGTATTACATCCCTCATTTAAAAAAGAGGTACAGGTATGTGCATGATCTTCTTGGCATCAGTAATTTATCCATTTCATATAAGATTCTCTTGAGTATTTTTGGACAGTCATTAAAGCCTAGCTTCTCTGAGTCATAGGGATCTTATTAGTTATTCTTTGTACCAGACTGAAACTGAAAACTGACCACATACTTACTCTATAGCTTTAGAAAAACAGATCATGTTTTCGTTGGCTATAAAATCGCCTTTGTTAGCTTAATTTGGCAATAATTGTTTGAAACCATGATTTAGTTTGATATTCTTGCGTAGTTTCAAATTTTGTGGGAACTCTCTCGGGAGGAATAGCCGGAATGCATGCTCTAGGTATGGCTATAATAGTTCTGCAAATATGCTAACAGCTTTAGTTTTGTTTGCTTTATCGTTTCTCCGTATATTTCGTTTATGCCTAATTGCCACAATTTATTTCCTCATGTTCCGTAATTTATCATATTTATCCTTGTGCTTTGTACAACAATACAATTATACAATGCTTAAATACATGTTTAACTACATTATTATTTACTATCTCACCCCAACGACATATGGTCAGCCCAACCGACTAACATAAACTAACTACGATATTGCTCAATTAAAATTTTGACGACTTAATTATAGGAGCCACACCAAGCAGACAGCAGACTGACACTCCTCCGCTCAATCCGCTTTATCAAAATTTACAAAATTTGTGTTACAACATTCCAACAAGAATGTAAACCAACTTAATCCCACTTTGCCACAAATCCATAGGTGTGGCAGTCTAATAAATTTTAAATCTTTTGTAAATAAACAATCTTATGCCATCGTAGGTTTCTATAGTGAAAATAACAGTTTGTTTACATTTCCACTCTACTTAACTCGACATGTAAACTTACATGCTGATATGTAACGTACATATGCATATATGCAGGTATGTAATTGCAGCTAACACGACACACTCCCATATATGTATATACATATATATGTATATATATACAGCTGCAGTTAAAATAATAGTAGTGGGTATTGCGCAAATTTTAAAGAAGTAAAAAGGTTTCAAAATAATTTTGTAAATTTTTAAGTTTAATTTTTTCAACATAGTTCCTTTTATAAATTCCAGGAAATAAAAAAAAAAGAAAAAAAGAATTCAAGATAGTTACAAAAATATATAAGTATTAAAATTCTTTCAAATATAGCCGGTCAAAATAATAGTAGTGATATTCATTTAATGGTTAGTACAAACTAAAATAAATTGATGCGTGGGCTAAATGTATATTACGAAGGGTAAGCGTCTTAATTAGTATTTTGTGGCAAAACCTTTGTTGGCAATTACCGCCTCACAGCGTCGTGGCATAGAGTTTACTAAATATTGGCACCTTTTTGCGTGAATGGACATCCACGCATCCTTCACAACCTCTCACAATGTGCTGTTGTTTGTGGGGTTTCTTTGCGCGATCACAGCCTTTACGTCACACCACAAATTCTCAATGGGATTGAGATCTGGGGACTGGGTTGGCCATTCCAAAACGCATATATTATTTTCTGCAAACCACTGTTTTGCTAGACTGCTTGTGTGCTTAGGATCATCGTCCTGCTGAAAGGTTCATATCAAAGGCATTTCATCCGCAGCATATGGCAGCATCACTTCCCGTAATAGTTTTACGTATAGGTGGCGATCCATGATGTCTTTGATCCAGTATATGGGTCCAACTCCTATGTATGAAAAGCATGCCCATATCATAACACTAGATCCTCCATGTTTAACCGTTTTCAGCGTAAATTTATGGTTATATTCTGAATTAGGAGGCCGTCTTACGTAGGCTCGTGAGCCTTTCCCGCCATAAAGAACAATTTTAGACTCGTCACTCCACAAAATATTCCTTAATTTTTCAGGGGTCCAATTTAGATGCTTCTTAGTAAATTTTTGTTGCTTTATGACATGTTTTTTCGTCAACAGTGGCACTTTTCTTGGACTTCGCGCAATCAAACTTGCATCTCTAAGACGTCTGCGGATAGTTTCCACGCTCGCTTCCACACAAAGTTTGTCTTTTATTTCCGTAGCGGCAACAAAGGGGTTTTGTTTTGAGTACCTTACTATACGCGAAACACTTTTTTTTGATAATACTAACGGGAATGTACTTTATTGCATTGCGTGCCATTGTCGGTGAGCAACCTATAATATTTTCCACTTCTTTACAAGATTTTCCCCCCGAAATCAGCTTCCTTATCAGCAAACGTTTTTCTAGTGTACAATGCACGCCACGCCCCATTTAAAAACAAATCTTAACACCTTATGGATCAGAATTATACTTCTTCTAAAAAAATTATTTATTTTTAAACTCAATATACAAAGCTTGCAAAAAAAGAATGTTTTTTACTTGCAAAGTTCGTTGACTTCTGTCAGCACTACTATTATTTTGACTGCCAAAAACCTGTTCTTCTTTGAATTTAGTCATTGTAAAAACAACAAGAACAATGGAATGCAAACATAACGGTTAGTTTTTTTTTTTGATGTTTACATTAAGCTATGAAATGAAAAAAAAACTAGGCAAGAAATGTACAAACAACATTTTTATAAAGCCACTACTATTATTTTGACTGCAACTGTATATACTACGCTCTTTGTAGAAGGGAAATTGTCTGTCAGCGTAGTAATCTTCATTCTTAACAATTTACTCGACATGTGTAAGTACATATTTAGTTTATACACAACATTTCGTTCATTTTTCGGTTTTACAAGAGTTTAGTTTTTTTTGTAATCAGTTTTATCATAAATGTATGTGTAAATGTCTGTATGTTTATACCAGCCACTGTTATGTAGTTGTTATAGGCTGTTTTTTGTGAAATTGCCTGTAGAATGGCGTGCATAATTTTTTATTTTACAATTTTTTACGTCAAACATTACAAAGCGGACGATAAAAGGAAAATAAAAGCTCAGCAACTGGTGAAAGATTGGTTTTTACGCAAAGTGCAGGTTTAGGTCACTGCGGCGTATATTGGAGAATTTTCCATATTATGCATATTTAAACACAAAGAACCGAGGTCTTATTTGAGGGCGATTGCAATTTTACTTACTTAGGTGACGACTAGAATAAAAATTGTTATGCGGCGCAACGTAGAAAAGAATGTCAAGCGCTTTAGCCTTCAGAGCTCATTCTACCATTCCAATCTAATTCAACATTGCGGTGTTGAAATACCTCTTCTGTGTTGCGATTGACGAGATTTTTTCCTGTTGGAACATTTTGGCCCATTTTCACAATATGACACAGCCAACGCTTTCACTGATTTTCAATACATTTCACAAAGTCGCTGTCATGCAGCTTATGATTCATAACATGCCGCCACACTCTTTTAGCGAATATAGGCTCATACATCTCATTTTATTTTCATCATTTTCATCTCGAAGGTCCCGGAATCTGATCCATGTTTTTTTCGTATTATAGGATGCTGGAGTTTTTAGCAAGACAAAGAGTTTGGAACAGTAGGATTCAACGAAAGATGACTATTATTATACTGTTAACGAATATGGGCTCATATAGTTTTCGGAAAATTTTCAGCCCGAAGGCTCCGAAAACTGATCCATGTTTTTTCATATTATAGGATTCTGTACTTTTTCCACGGCAAAAAGCCTGGAACAGTTGGATTTGCCGCAAGATGACTGCCATTAAATTGTTGGCAATGATGAGTCATAAAGTTTTCGAAACTTCCTCATCTCGAAGGCTCCCAAAACTGATCCATGTTCATATATTAGAATTCTGTAATTTGTAGCAAGACAAAGAGCATGGAACTGGTGGATTCTCCGAAAGATGACTGCCATTAAATTGCATTAATTCGGAACATTTTTATCTCGAGGGCTCCCAAAACTAATCCATGTTCATATTTTAGGATTTTGCGATTTGTAGCAAGACAAAGAGCATAGAACAGGCTACCAGAAGAAGTAATAGAATTTTAGTTTTTCTCCACAATATCTTTTTTCCAGCTCTCTCTTACTTATCATTTTCGGACTCTCCACTACATAATCCTTCCATCAAGCCCTTTTTAGCCGTCGTAATTATGACTTTGTTGTCATAATTGCAAATTGTCTTTACTAAATATTTTGTTAACAAACTAATTTTTGTTAATTGTTTTTTGTACCACCATCTAAACCCGTTTTTATGTTGAACAATTTCCGCTTAAAGTCTTATAATGGTGCACCCCAGTAGCGTCAAAATAGATTAAACCTACAACAGTCCTTGGTTTAAAATTATTAGAAAAAGAATTAGCGTCATTATGAAGCATTGTGTGAGCTGGTATTTTATATACATAATTAAAATACATTTGTGTCTGGTTTTGATAACACTTATTTGTATTGATCGAGTTTCATTATTTTATGTTTTTTGATTTTTTTTTGTAGTACATAAGTCTAGGACCTTATCTCTAGTCTGTAGCAAATTAATTGATTGAATACAGCAATTTACATTTTTAAATCTTATTTTCAAAGTAAATGCAAATTTCAAAGAATCACCAACATTGCTTATAGTGATTTACAAAATTTAATTTACTTCAAATCCCCTCCACGTTGTACGCTTCCATTAATCGTTAGGAAAAACTGCTTCTGCCACTTGCACAATCGCCACTTGTAGCGTGAAGAGCAAATTGCATTCATTATTAATTTCATTTTCAACACTGTGAACGTTAACGCTTTCAATAATCAATCAAATGCCGCACCTCCGACTGAGTGCGGAAGCCACAACGTCAACGTGGGTCCGACAGACCATGCCAAATCAAAGGGAGCTGCAGTACGAGTATACCGCAATGTAGTGTCAGCGACGAACAACGGATGGACATTGGTTGGCCCCATGAAAACGCTGGTCTGCATCATATGCAGGCAAGTCCATTAAACGCTGCATAAACTTGTCAGACTAATCAAAATTGAAAGCAAATGCACAACTGGAAACATAATTTCAACGAATAGAAATCCTTGCACTCAGTCACTGAAAAGCTCGTTAGCAAAGGAGAGGTTACGTGGAAGAGCCTTGTGGAAAGTCAACAAATTGCGAAGTCAAAATAGAGAAAATCCGTTGTAAAGTCATTGTAAGAATATGATGTGGAGACACGGACATTCCATGGCATATAATTCGCACAGTGGGGGATTACTACAATAATTTGTATGGCTTTTTTCTTTGCTTTGTTATTTCGAGGTTGACAAAGAAGACGAAGGGACGTTTTGATTACAAGATTTTTGTAAGACACAGCCAACGACACTGCAGTTTGAATGCAATTGGTTGTAAATATCGTATCGTCAAGAATTATTCCTACATAAAATAGAATTTTGGGTTTCCTGTTGTCATTTAGGTTTATTTAATTTGCATCTGTTAAAAACGCTAACCGTGATTCTGTACACATTTGTATTTTTAGCATCGTTGCAAGGAGCTTACTTTGTTATTTGACAGTTATCAATTAGTCAAAATGAAAATTATATAGTAGAAGGTTTGACCTTTACAAATCTCGAACCTATTACTGCAGATAGGACTTACAAAGTTGATTAATTGTTTGAAATTATCGATAGGACTTTTCCGTTCGTAATTTTTACATTTTCAGAAAGACTATTTTTGTCATTATGAAAGTCCTACCTGTGGAAAGGTTGCTTTAAAGAGAACAGAGAATAGTTGTTAATCAGATGCTAATAACGGTATTTTTTAGTTCGTAATAGATCTGAATTGTAGCTATTTGCATCATTCTTCTTTGATCATATTTGCATCATTCTTCATATAAAAATCAAACTCAAACCAAAAGACTATGAGTGCATATTTCTCCTTTTTAAACATAGAACGGTATGGACAAAGTACAAACACTTATCACGGAAAGAAAGAAAGAGTTATTTGTTGGACTTTTCGACTTCTTATGGTTACTTCTGGGCACTTTTATCATATTTTTCCCCCATTTTTATTAGAGCCCATTTGCAGTAGACAAAATGGTAATGTAATGTAACATTTCTTTATTGATTACCTCAAATCGCATGATGGCAGGTTCAATCCCCAATACAGACGCTTATCATTATTTAAGCTTCGGTCACCTCGATGAGTCTGACGAACATATCGAGTAGATCGAAAAGACTTGTTATTGCTCTCAAACTGTGATGTTCGGAATCGTCGTTGAATTCACACTGTGGTATGGATCTAAAAATAGAATGCGCATAAATATCTGAATCTCAGAAGATCTCCCATGTCTCATTCATGAAAAGCATGGGAAACTTCGTTCGGGGAGGAATTCAAATTGCCAAAAGCCTTACATAGCGGTTTCAAAACCGCTGGCCTGGCAAGGCTGTTAGCTGTTAAATATCTTTAATCTGAAGTGTTATTTATCTGGTGAAAAGTTTGCCATTTACGAATATGGATCCTTTAACAACCGGAGAACGTGCAAAAATAGTTGAAACTTACTACAAACGTGGGCACTTTTCGTGCATCGATCTACTGTGCAGGGAATTGGCAAGATTATAAAGAAATTTGAAGAGAGTGGAAGCGTTACTGACGTGATCAGACCTGTGTATTATCGCAAAGGACACACTGCTGAAAATATCGCTATCAATATGATTTTTTGCAATTGAGGATTATGAACTGGACCGTATGTGACGTCGACGAGACGGTATCACGAGCCACACAGTGCGGCCGATTTCGGCTTTATTGCATGAGAAGTTTCCAGAAAGCGTAATTTCAAGTTTTGGCGACGTTAATTGGCTACCAGTATCACATGATTTTACGCCGTTAGACTTTTGTCGTGAGGCCAAGTTTTCCTCGAGATACCGCCCGAAATATATAAAAAATTGATCGAAAACTACCTCAAAAGGATCCACTACTGCAACCAATCAAGAGGCGGTCATTTAAGTGACATTGTATTTCGTACATAATGGCAAGATCTAACATAATGGCAAGATCTATAATGGAATAAACGTTTCTTCTAAATCATAGCTTTATTTATTTTATTTTACTTTTGAAAATGGATAACACTTTATATGTCATATCTCCTCCTGGCAACAATATTCAATATTCATAACTGAAACTGATTTCTTTATACCTAACTAGTAGTTGAAAACTTTTAAATGTTAACGACCCGTTGAACATATAAAAATACTATGATTTAACGATGTGGATTTGGGGCGTGGGTATTTTTTATAGAGTCAGGCAAAATATTAACAGTTCATAACTGTCAAAACTGGAAGTTTAACTTAAGAAAAAAAGAAAGCAATTTCGAAAATTTTGGTTGCCCATTTCGTGTGCACTTTCAGAATAATATCAAACACCCACCATTGTGCGTCAGTTACTTACAAGTGAAAAAGTTCCTAAATGTAGTACCGTCCCTTATTGTGAGCGAATGGTTTTAGTTCTGCCAACATGCTACAACCTAATTCATGTTGCAAATTAACTAACACTTTCTGTTTCGCTGTTGCCACTGCTGTTGTTGAAAGTTTACACATTTTGACTTCCGCTCCATTCTAATAGGATTGGAGCACGATGATGGTGCTGATGATGGTGATGAGACGGTCAAACACATTACAACATCAACAATAACATGTATGCCTGTAGCGGCATCGTCTTTATCGATGGCAAACATCTAAGTTATCTGCATATTTTGTGGACACAACTGATGCACGCAACTACTTCTTGTTGGTCTTTAACCCTTTTAAGGCTCAATAGATCTCTTCCACTGATCCAGATAATAGTGTGAATCAATTGGATCAACTGTAGACTACTGTCCATGATGAAACGTTAAAGTAATATGTGTTAAAATGGGAATTTGTGTTTAAATAGCACGTTTGTTCAATCGCACTTTTTTATTTGATAAATATTTATTGTTTATGTTTGCTCTTACTTTCTGGTCAATCAGTATTATAAAATATTCGTAAAAAATACGTTAGACAGGCATTATTGATAGTTGGATAAATCATTTTTTCGAAATTGAGAAAGCATTTATTTATATTGCCGTGTGGGAGGTTGCAATGCATCCATCTTGTAGTCCGTACCTGGCATGAAGAGAATATCACCTGTTTATAGTAAACGATGTTACTGGTGAAAAATTTACCTCAAGAGAAACTTATTATCGATTGTCTCAGTATTCTGCTATTAGGGACGATGGGCAATGGAATTGTCTCTAAGATGACAATAAGTTGTCGAACAAAACGTTTCGTATTTCATTATTTTAACTATGCTAAATAAAGCCTTCAATATCATATAAAAATAATGGATTTTACCACACCTACAAAAATATAAATTTAGACATTTTGGAAGGCGATGTTGAAAAACAAATGCGAATATCTCCAAAATGAACGACTTAATATTCCAAATCTGGACTTGTGATTTCTTAAGTATTCTGTAAATATATTAAAAAATCATTAAATTTAATGGTGGTCGGAGATGATAAGCTAAGTACATAGACTGATACATTTTTATGGGCAAAATTTCAAATACAATCAGAATTAATCGAATATAAATTGGACTTGTGATTTCTTAAGTATTCTGTAAATTTATTAAGAAAATATTAAGAAATATTAAGAAAACGTTAAATTTGGTTGTGGTCGGAGGTGATAAGCTAAGTATATAGACTGATACATTTTTATGAGCAAAATTTCAAATGCAATCAGAATTAATCGAATATAAATTTTAAGGGTGAATTACATTTAACGTAATTTTTCATTTTGCTACTTGGAACTTTATACACTGATGAATTATACCGACAATCAAGTGTTGACAGCTCGTAACTGACATATTATTCAAATTTGAGATATATTTATCAAATGGCATCACTTTTGACAACAAATTTAAAATCAATTGTTTTGTTACTGTGGTCTTTGTATTAAAAATTCCATTTACTAATTTTGGTTTTGTTCCTTTTCATTTGAGTGCATTCTTTGTAAAGTAATGAAGTTTGTTTCGTCTCAAATAAAATTGGTGGAATGTTAGTTATGAGGTCTCAATACCTTAATCGGAATACAAAATTGCGGTCTGTGATTTGTCTTTTCTTTTCTTAACATTAACGCGAACACAAAGAAAAAATGTATACTTTTTGTCCTCGACAGTTTGCCTCTTTTCAAAATTGAATTTAACGCAGCCACACATTAATTGTAAAACTTTTATATTCTCATACAGTCCATTTTAAAATTCGTTTTGCTGGTATTAAAAAAGGACAAAGTTAGCAGTTCAGAATTGAAGAGAAGAGTTAACATGGTTGTCAAAAAAGGAACCTCCATATAATTTTACTATGGCCACTCAACTACAAATATTTGTTAAAAAGAAACAAAAATGCAATTTTCATTGAAAAAAAGAAAAAGTATGAGGTTTTACTTAAAACTTTCATTTAGTGAGGGAATCATCTACCCAATCACCCAAATCAAAACTTATCACTGTGTGGCGCTGTGTTATATGTAAATGCTCTACCGACCAGAGCTTATTTTCCTACTACTGCTTATTTTTCTACCAAAAACATCCTACCCCACATTCGTGTTTTTCTACTTGACACTTATAATAGATATCATAGCCTTTTCATTGTGTACATTCATGACTCCTATCAAATTCCAATGAAAACATTCACTGTTCCACTTCGAAAGCGATTCAGATGTCATTTCGTTCAAGCTTTCAACGAGTTAATCCCTCCATCTACAATTTGTGGAAAAAAGGAAGTGCGCCTCAAGAAACTTTTTTTCGGTGTGATAATTTTATTTTCCCCAAGCGCTTGATGACATTGCTAATGAAATCTATGCGAAATTTATAAAAAAAAAAAAAAAAAATAGAATTTCGTAGAAATTCCTATCGCTACTTACTGCACACAACTTGGCTGATAGCTTGCGATGCTGATGGCAATGATGTTGATGGTACCACTTTTAATAGTAATGCTGCATCCTGCTCTGCGAATGTTGCTATTTTTTATCTTCTCCTGACTGCACTTCCTGTTCCGCTTTATTCGCTGATTTACGCTGAGGTCTCAAACATATCATGTAGCTATTTTTCATTCATTTATTCGTCCTTAAGCTGCATAAAATATGTATTAAGTTCTATGTTCTATTAAGTTGTGCTTTGTGTCGTTTCCATACTCCCCAGCTGAAGGGTGGGCAGGAGAGAGAGAAATCATGATAAACTTCGCAAGTGGGTGAAGGAGTGGGACTTGCAACTAATCACAAATTAAGCGCAATCTTCTGGCTGTTGATGGCGGCGATGGAGCTGTGCTGCTGGTCTACACTGGTAATTGGATATTTCAGTGGTGCATTTTTGTGGGAAATTACACTGAGCTGAGTTATTTTTATAGTTATTCATTTTCTGCTTTCATTTTAGTATTTCAAAAAAAGTTTATTTAAATGAAGACTTCTTCATTAAGTGATGGTGTGTGACGCCAAAGAGGAGGACAAGTAGCCAAACAGGGAGAAGTGTTCGAAAGAAAAGATTTTTGCAACTGTAAGTGCAACGTTAATTGTGAAAAGTTTTCCAACTACAGTTTGGCGAATTATTTATTAAAATTAAAGTGGTTTAATAAAATGAGAGAGTTCTTCGTTTCATTTTTATTTGCAGAGAATATCATAAACTAATTTAGTTAGATTAGTTCTGTTGGGAAGTTTATGACGGACTAAAGTGATGGCCAGAGAGTTTAACATCACGATTGGGGTATGTAACCAATGCAGAAATGTCAGTCAGACAAACTTACATACAGACTTACAGACTTATAGAAGATGAAGGTGTACGGAGTGCCAGAAGGGGCGTGGTAAATCGCTACGTTCTTACCAACGAATGCTATGAATTAACGCGCAATTAAAGTAGCAAATTTATTCGTTAAATTAAATTAAATTTGTGTAACTTTCTTATGACTTACTGTGTTCCCCTCAGAAATTGTAGAGTAATCATTGATTTTTACTAAGTATGCGAGGTACTCTAGGAAAGCGACGGTCTGTTTCCGTTCCCTGAATTACATTTCATAACGCCTGTTGCCTGTTAAATACGGTGAATATAAAATTGTATTGTAATTTAGCAAGCGATAGGCTTTTATATAACTGCATATTCACTTCACATCCAATTAAATAAAAGATACGAATCTGGAGATACATGGAATATACACATATGGTCGAAAAAATAAGTACACCTGCTTATTTTAGCTTTATGTTTAATTTTAGTTACTTTAACGGAAGGTAAGCATGGCAATTCTTTTTTATTTAAATAACTTTAATATGGTAACGCTTTTAAAAGTAAAAACCAAACTGGGGTTTCCCTGTGGTTTCCATTGTTTGTTAGTTTTGTTCAGGTATGATTTCAGTACTGGGTCAAAATAATAAATACATTGCTCAATTCTTTAATATTTTTGCAGTCTACTGTAATCTTTTTAGAAAAGCTAGTTGTCTTACTGTTGTTTATCTTTATTCATAATAAAATATATAGTAAAAAAATCAGCCATGGGTCGTAAAAATCATTGTTCTTCGGAGGAAAGAAAAATTGTTTCAAGGCTAACAGAAAGTAGCCAAAGTCTTCGTTCGTTATATAGCAGAAACTATAAATCGGTCGCTATTTTTTGTACAAAATGCTTTAAAGCCTAAAAAGCCCATCGAAACTCGCGGAAGACTCAAAAAAAACTTCAAAAACAACAGATATCCGTATTGTAACACTTGCGAAGAAGAATCCGTTTGTGTCTTCAAGAGCGATTTCAGCAGAAATTGGAAATGTAATTTCATCGTGAACGGTTCATCGTAGACTACAAAAAGCATATTTACTAGGACGGATGGCCAGACTAATTTCTTTGCTTACATAAAAAAATTTAAAGGCTAGATTGGTGTTTGCAAGAAGTCATTCCAATTGGTCTGGAGGAGACGGTAAAAAAGTGGCGAAACATTTTGTGGAGTAATGAAACAGAAATTAATGTATTTGGAAACGACTGTGCCCGGAATGTTCGACGCCCTAAGGGTAAGGAATTCCATGTTTGCTTTACAAAGAAGACGGTCAAGTACGGGCGTGGCATTATTATGGTCTGGGGTTATTTCTCGTGGTATGGTGTTGGTTGGATACATCGAATTACCGACACTATGACCAGATTCCACTATGAAGATATATTTGAAACTATGATGTTGAACTATGCTGTGGAAAGTATGCCTTTTAGACAGATAGGCATTCCAGCAAGATAACGATCCGAAGCATACTTCGAAGTTGGTAAAGAATTGGTTCCAAGATAATAATGGTGCTCTTCTTGACTGGCCAAGTCAATCTCCGGACTTAAATCCATTCGAAAATCTTTGGGGAGAGTTGAAACAAAGAATTGAAAAGGACGTTACTAAAAATAAGGATCAGTTATGGAATTTTGTTCAAAAAACTTGATATGAAATACCAGCAGAAACCTGCAGGAAGCTTATTGTCAGCATGCCTAAAAGAGTCAACAAAATAGTTGAAAATAATTTAGCAGAAAAAACTTGATTTTTTTACTTATTTTAACTAGATGTACTTATTATTTTGTCCAATGTTTTTTTGATTAATTTCTTACTTTTTGAAAAATACTGAATTTAATTTTTGTTTCTTGTTATTGTTTTAGCATTCATTTCATTTCTAATGTTATAATAAAAGAAATTAGCGTTTGTTTTTCCTTTTAATTTAAATAAATTTTTGTCTACGAGTCTTTAAAAAAAAAAATAAAGGGAACGAACTACGGTTTACAGATGAAGAAAAATAAATTCTGAAGAATCGATAAATTTGTATGGGAAGTGATCGAATGGATGTGGTATTGCAGTCCGTATTTATTCTCAAAACTAAGTTTATCAAGCGCATTACCTGTGTCAAGTCTAGCTAAATTTAATGCAGTTGTCTAAGAGATATGAATAAATGTGTTAAAGCGGTCATTTGTTTGGGGGCTATCAGAAGGGGCGTGGTTAATTGGCCGATTCTCAAATTTTGTCAGGTTGCTGCAGTCTTTGAAATAGGAATTGTAGGGAAAATATTGTATTTCGAAAACTGGTTCAATTTGTGTGGGGGCGCAAAACTTCCTCAAACCACCTCAGCAAAACTTTGAGTTGTGTTCTAAATTTGACTGAGATTGGTGTAGGTGTTTGGAAATAGGACCTTAAAAACATATGTGTTAAATAGCTCGTTTGTATAGAGTTAACCATTTATTTAGTGGATTCAAAACTTCCGGTATGGCAACGTTGTCAACTGGTCAATGCTTGCTTGTTCATTTTGATTTTTTTCGTTCGTGTTATTTGTAAATGTGTGTTAAAAATTGAGATCTTAATGATTATATCGTATAAGTACCATTAAAAATATAGCGCCCTCTTGCGTAATTTTTTAAAAATATATGTATTTGGAGCAAAACAATGTAATATACATATAAAGCGTATATTTAACTTTAAACTTAATTTTAGATCTAACTCAGCAAAAATGTAATGTATCACAAGTTTGACTAACGCTTGTCATTGATTATCTTGTCAGTTTGCGACCATTAGTTTAAAAGTGTGGTATATTTTAATTTTCAATGTCAGTACAGAGCACTTCTATACATTTAATTTCAATGCCATCTTATTCGAATGCATTATATGTCGCTTTTATATTAAAAGTCGTCATGAAATCCCATTTATTAAGAAGATAAAATTTTACATTTTTGTCGATGTTAGAGACATTATTTAACTATACGGGATTATAATTGAATATGTTATTTAGTTATCGTCATTAGACAGTTGTGTCTAGACAACAATAACGAAATAGTAATCATAGCGTAAAATATTTTAGTCAAATCTGGATTTTATATGAGGAAATGTGCTAATACCATAACCTCATACATTTTTTAAAATACTACCACTTTCAACATTTAAATATTACTGAAGCAATCACA
Organism: Philornis downsi; assembly: GCA_019455685.1. Taxonomy (NCBI): domain Eukaryota; kingdom Metazoa; phylum Arthropoda; class Insecta; order Diptera; family Muscidae; genus Philornis; species Philornis downsi. The sequence goes on along the minus strand of JAHXMU010000771.1, from coordinate 101,559 downwards.
TTTAGTCTACTCATGTACGTGTGCGATACACACATATAATACAAGTATTAGTTCTAATGTCAAGCAAAAATTTACAGAAAAATAGTAACGACTTAAGCCAGGATTTTGTGTTTTATGTGGAATGCTCCGCAATAACATACATAGATATATACATGTATGTCACTTCTGATTGTTTAGCTTTGGTAAATGTTACCATTTGATCACATTTCTGTCTACAGCCAGCTACAGCATATACGAGTATATAGAAAAACAAAAAATAAACATAAAAATAAAGTGGGTATTTAGCCAACCAGAGATACTGAGACCAGATAGACAGTTTCGGAATTGATAAGTTTGTGATTTAAGTAAAAATTATTTAAATTTAAGTGCAAAATTTCGATTGGTGTAATGAGTTACAGGGCAGAAACAATAATGGGTACCATTCCGGGATGCTTTTTCGCTCACGGAGAGAGTTTGATAATTTGAAATCAAATGGAAAAAAATTGTGGAACGACTAAAAATGTTCATCGGAGATCATATAGAGCTCATTTTATTGTTCTTCATAAAGTCTATGTCGGTTTAAGCATATCCGTTCGTCCGTTCCTTCATCCACGCATCTGTGGAGGTCAAACAGTTTGAGCTGGCGGACCAAATTTTTCACACATATATTTCAAGTTCGAGTTGATAAGTTCGATTTTTCCACACTGTCAGTATTAGCGTGGGAAATATCTGCTCTCTTAAATTAAGGATTTAATTGTATGTCCAGCTGTACATTTTTGTTGTTAAGTTGTTGTTTCTCAGAATATTCCTAAAATATGTTACATAATTATTTTGGTTCTTTATGCAGTTTCAAAATAATCTTTCTGTTAGTAATGTTTGATAATATAATTTTTGTTCAAAAACTGGTGAGACGTGATGTTGATAAAAGAAAATTGAAGATATAAACTGCATTATTTAAGAATGTGTCATACAGGGGTGGTCCAAAACTAGCCGACCAGTAGTTTAAAAAAAAAAATTATTTTGGTGAAAAGTAGCAACCTTATAAAACATATGTTTTATGTTTCAGGGCGCCACGTTGTTTAATATTTTTATTTGAGCTATCAAAGGTAAACGATATCAGTGAATTTGTAAACATGAAAAAAATTGGCCATCGTTATGTAATTCAATACTTCCATTTAAAAGGTCTCAGTTCAACCAATATTAAAGCCGACCTATATTCTACTCTGTGGGAGTCTACTGCTTCGTTTCCGATTGTAAAATATTGGGTTCAAGAGTTTAAATGGGGCCGTACGAGCTGCCAAGGCGAACACCATAATGGTCGACTAATTGAGTAGTCCACGCCAGATAAGGCTAAGAAAATCCACAAAATAGTATTGGATGCTCATCGGCTGAAGGTGCGTGAGCTAGTTAAATGATAGGCGTTTCAAAAAGTGCGAGGCCGTACGAGCTACCAAGGCGAACACCATAATGGTCCGCTAATGGAGTAGTCCACGCTAGACAAGGCTAAGAAAATCCACAAAATAGTATTGAATGATTGTCGGCTGAAGGTGCGTGAGCTAGTTGAATCATCATGTATTAATCGAAGATTTGAACATGAGATAGTTATGCGCAAGATGGATGCCGCGCTTATTGCAAAAATATCGCCGTGAAGATGCTTCAGTGGAGTGTTTGACTATGTTTCACTGCAATAATGCTGTGAATGAATTTATAATCATGGATGAGACATGGATCCTCCACTTCACGCCTGAGACTAAGGAACAGTCAAAGCAGCGGACTGGAATGGGAGAGACGTGTCCAAAAAAGGCGAAGACGGTTCCATTGCATGCGCATGCGATTATTTTTATTGATTATCTTCAGAAAGGAAAAACTATCAATGGCGAATATTATGTTAATTTATTGCAACGTTTAGGCAATCAAATTATGGGAAAAAGGCCACATTTGGCGAAAAAGAAAGTGTTGTTTCATCAAGACAATGATCCAGTTCACACATCCACTATTGCGATGGCCAAAATTAATGAATTAAAGTTGGAATTGCTTCATTACGTACCAGATTTAGCTCTCTCGGACTATTTTCTATTTCCAATCTTCAAAAAATTGCTCGATGGTTAAAGATTTCCCAGTAATGAAAAGGTGAAGTCTGCGGTTGATGAATATTTTAAGAAGTTTTGCAATTCATTCTATAAGCAGGGTATAGAAGCTATTAAAAAAAGTGTATCGAGCCAAAAAGGAGACTATATTGGAATATAAAGAAAATTTTTCCCAACTTTTTTGTGCCTTCATTATTAGGTCGTCTATTGTAGGGACCGCCCTCATATCATAACACATTTAAACGCTAAAGTGCTTTTTTTTATGTAAACTTAATTCTACAGTGCGACTTGTGCAGTTGGCTTGTACTTGTAGTTATGTTTTTGCATAAATTTAAATTGTATTTGTAAGTAAGACACAAGTATTAAAGTGTGAACTTTTGAAAACAATTTTGCTGCAGATTCTCGAATGTATTTTAAGGAATTTTAAAAATCGGTTTAAAGAGCATTTTGCTTATGTTTACATTAATACACAGCTTAACTGAAAAATAACGTCTTTTTGGAGTGGAACATTTCAAAAATGTTATTCTCGACCGGTGAAAATGAACCAGAAGAGGATATAAAAAATGTGCGTTTGATAAGTAGGTGGTAATAGTGTATGTTTTAAGAAAAGCCAAGAGAGTGTTCTATAAGAAATATTGTATTTTGATTGATTGATTGACTGAGAGACTTAACTTTACCCAATGTCTGATGTGTGCTAAATTTGATCGAATTTAATGGATTTCAAAGAAATATATGGATCTAATAATGTTTAGGTTAAAATAATTTTTGTGGGGAGTGCAAGAAAGGTCGTTGTTAACAGTGGAATATTTTCGAATTTCGTCATGATTTACAAATACCGGTTGGTGCAGCGACGCGATTAGAAATTGTCGAGAAAAGACGGGATTTGTGGAGGCCTGTCAATTTTGGAAATATCAAAAGAGGTGTGTCAGTATAATCAATTTGCAAAACAATATTTTGTTGGCCGTTAAGCGAAAACTGCCTTTATTCTTTCGGGTGATATTTACTGGAGAAATATATTTTATTTGAAAAGGCTCAAATTGCAAATTCTAATCTTTTTATAGTTACATTAAGATTGTATTTTTTGCGCCGTTTTGTCCAACCACATTGGAAGTAAAAAGTTTACCTCTAGTCCATTTATCTTTTGGCAAGTTATAAAAGGCATGTGTCCGTATGTTTGGAAAGAACAAAGAATCTTAAACCAACATTGCTACTTCAATTCCTTCTGATTATTTTCTCATCTCTTGCGGAGCCGATTTTCAATTTAATGTTTGAATAATATTTAAATTTTACTATACTTGCACTTTTACAAAAACATGTTTCGTGCAAATAAAAAAAATTAATATTTGTGATCACATTTTATATTATATATATTTAATTTTTATAATAAATATGTATATTTTTAATAATAAACTTATAAATTTGTAATTAGCTGCTCTACCAAATATTAAGTTTAAATAAGAATTCAACAGTAAAGCACGATTCGTTATAAAAAAAACCTTGGAAGTTTTGTTTTTACCATATTTGAAAAGTCGACTTCGACTTTTCATATATTTAAGTCGTAAATTGACTTTTTATATATTTTTTATATATTTATATATTTGAAAAAAACAGACTTTTCATATATTGTGAAAATCCGAAAAGTCCCAATGTCAAAAAATCGACTTTTTGTGTCAACTATAGATCCCTAGTAGGCCATAATTACGTAATTATCATATAATTTTGCTATTACAAAGTAAAGAATATTACACAAGAAACGTCTCATATGTAATTATCGTTTGCTGAGAGCATGCTGGACTGATCCTTAATTGAATACCCATTTTGAATCACTAAGGGTCCTTAAGTACTTATAGTTTTTTGTCATTGTTTTCGTATGAACCGAATGGCAAGGAAATATTTTCATTGGCAATTCGTTGCTGCATGATATAGTCTCATTTTACATTTCACTCTGAGCAGTAGTTTCTTTTAGAATTTCTATACGCATTTGTTAAAATTTATAATGAATTTCAAAAGGATTTTTAAACGAAAGTCAGAGAACTTTTCACCATCTTTTGAAGTTTATATTGAATAAAGGGGAGGAACCTGCTCTATTAGTTTTCTCAATAAAGTTTAAGCGTATCCTAACTTTGTTGAATACTAATAAGAGGTGCACTTCGTTGCAAGGTACACAATATTTTTGGTGACGTTGGGTGGAGCACAAGTCAGTGTTCGGAGTAAACACGGAAGCAATTCTGCTGCATATAGCAAGTATGACATTTTAATTTAAGTTCTTGTTAAAGCATTTTTGTTTATTGTGGTTGCTCTATGCAGAGTGTGGAACAAATGGTGATGGTGACAAATATGTTCAATTTGTGTTGCATATCAACATAAGCAAAGGATGCTGCACAATATTGTACGTTGGAAGGACTTTAAATGTCACTCCACTGCTACAGGGAAATTTGTAAATAAGTTGTGGTACAAAGTAAAAGTTTATTGCAAATTTAAAGAGCATTTGTGTTTATATGGTCTGATAGAACATAGTAAAGATGTGATTAAATT